>BLSH010022066.1:513070-528157 GCA_018402905.1 Glandirana rugosa
CATCCACCCCCCCCCACAGAGCCATCCACCCCCCTCACAGAGCCATCCACCCCCTCACAGCTCCATCCACCCCCCACAGCTCCATCCACCCACTCCGCCCCCCCGCCGCCACGCAAATCGGCGGCGCTGTGGAGAGAGAGAGAGAGAGGGATAGCAGTGAAGCGGGTGGGCAGAGAGAGAGATGATGTCATCTCTGCTCGCCCACCCCTCTCTCTCTCGGCTTTCAATGTAGCAGCTCTGCGGCTGAAAGCAGCCGCTCAGCGGCTCTGTAGAGCCGCCTGCTCGTGGCTCTATCAAGCCGCTCGCCTGAGGCTTCAGTCAGGTCTCCCGCCCGCCGGGCGGACGACCGGACGCCGCCATTAGGGGCCCCTCGGGAGGCTCGGGGCTTAGGGCGTGGCATTCGGGGCTCCAGCCCCCATAGCCATCCCTTGGCGACGCCCCTGATATAAGGGTACATTAATCGGTAGCACACAAAAAAAGGTACAGGATTTTGGGAAGCAGTGACATTTTAACCACAGTGATTTTACCCATTCATGAGATATGTAGAGCCGACCACTGAGTCATCAGGGAGGTAAGTTTGGTAAGCATAGGAAGGTAATTGGCCCGAAATAGTGAGTCACATGTGGATGTCAAGCAGATGCCCAAGCAACGAATGGAATCCATGGACATTGGAAGGGAATGAGGCTTGCAGAGAAGCAAAATCCTGTGGGGAGAGTGTGAGACTACGGGCCTTCAATTTGGCTTGATTGACCTCTAATGCGGTGACAGTAGCGAACTGTTCAAGAATCTGCATTAGATTGGGGTTGGTAACATGGGAGGAAGTGACAATAAGAACATTGTTGGCTAACCTGCTTAGCATGTGTTTGTGTCTAGCTAGTTTGATGACTTTAAATATGTGGGGAAGAACAGATTAGTTGGGTCAGGGGCTCTCTTCATTTGTGGTAACCGCCGGCCCAGCAGATCTGCAATATTTGGCTGTGGTGGGGCTCCGAAGGGGAGGGGAGGGCAATTTTTGGTGGGTGGGAGATAACTTGAGTTAGACGGGGGTTTGTAGCTGTGGGTGGACGGTTGGGAGGGTTCTTGGGGGGACTTGATTAGGTCTGTATGCACCGGCCTATATTTTTCTTGATATTTACATTGCTGTGTTGAGATTTTTAGTCTAATACAGAATGCTTGGACTGTAGTTGCTGTGGTGTTTTTCTTTTTTTTGGTTCAATAGAAAGGGCAAATAAAAAGGGGTGAGAGGGAGCAGTCATGCTTTTTTCCCCAAGCCATGTTGAAGAGGTCAGACAGATATCCAGAGTATTTAAGACAAGCTTGGGGGAAGTACAGAAAGACACAATCCAGAAGAGGAAATGAGCACCAAATCCCCAACGTCCCACAATGTAGTGTCACAAAACTGAATTTAAGACTTTTCTAACGTCCAACGACAACACGTATGCTGGGATGCGTAAAATGTAAGTTGTAAGGATCTTGACCAGTAGTTTAATAAAGATATGGGCTGTAATCCGCCCAAGCAGTATTGTCAGTATTAGGTTTTGGAAGCATAGGAATGATAGCCGTAAGGGTCTCCTGATGGAACGGCCTGCCTTTAAAAATGCAATTAAAGGCAGTCCCCAAAAGAGGTGCCAAGAAATGAACACATTTCTTTTAATATGTGGCAGAGAAGCCATCATTGGTCCATATACAGGCGGTCTCCGGGTTACAAACAAGATAGGGTCTGTATGTTTGTTCTTAAGTCTAATTTGTTTGTAAGTCAGAACAGGTACGTTTTTTAAGTGTAGCTTCAGCCAAAAAAAATATTTTTAGCTTTTTGGATAGCATAGGGAAGGGTTAACACCCCTGTGAGGTTTGTTTTGCTGTCTGTTTCTGTTCAGAAGATTTCACCTCACTTCCTGTCCCAATGATAATTGGATTTTGAAAATTTTGGGTTGTTGTGGAAACAAACCTTGGTGATAAAGCATCAGTGGAGACCCCTTTTTCCTATGATAACTCTTACAGGAGTAAATTTCCCTTCCTAGGGGTAGACTTCCAGTCACTTCCTGTTGTCTCCCTCCATTTGTAAGTAGGAGTCGTTTGTAAGTCAGATGTTTGTAACTAGGGGACTGCCTGTAGTGAACTTGTAGAGATATTTAATTTTAGGTCATTGGAGAGGACAAGGGGGCATTCTTTACATTTGGAGGAAGAGAGACTTAACCTCCACATATGGAAAGGTTTCTTCACTGTAAGATCTGTAAAAATGACTCCCTCAAGAACTAGTTCTAGCCAGCTCATCAGATTGTTTTAAAAAAGAGCTGGGTGCATTAACCAAATGCAAAAATATAGCTGAATATTAACATCTATAAGTAACCAAATATTGCTCATCCAAGAATTATCTGATTGCATTCTGAGGGATCAGGAAGGAATTTATTTTTCTCCTGCTGCAGCAAATTGGACCTTTGCTTTATAAGGGGGTTTTTGCCTTCCTCTGGATCAACTGTGGGTATAGGATTGTGTATATTGATGCTTTCTATACATTTATCCTATTTATTTTTTGTTTCTATTGGTTGATCAAGTAAGGCCAGGCTTTAAAGAATAAGTATACTTTTATTTAGAAAAAAAATAAACTCCTCTGTATGATCAATGTACACTGCAGGGATTTTAACAAACTCAGTTGCAGACTCCTACCTGTCTTTGCTCCGAAGGAACAGCTCTTTGATGTCAACGTGCACAGTGAATCTCAATGGGAGTGACTTTTTCATTACTAATCAGATAATCAGCTGATACGCTTGCAGTGTTCTAATGAGGAGAGTCACAGCGTCTTTGGGAGTATCTCACCAAAAATGAAATTTGTGTTGCAGAGGATGCCTAAAATCTGACTTGTATCTTAGTGTAGATTTCTGGGAAATCATCTTCACAAGCAGGGAATTACATTTCTGGGGAAGTCCTGTACAGCAACTGTTTGCAATGTTGCACTGAATTTTACACGAGATTACAACGCTGCAGATTGAAAAGAAAAGGATATTTTTAATAACATTAAAGTGTATGTAAACGCTCACATATACCCAGTGAAGTGAATAGCCTCAGATGATACATAGAGATTAAACAAATCTCCCTACATAAGTTTTACATTTATATCTGCTGTCTTCAGCTTTATATACTGTTTAGAAAGTACACCTCAGAATTTTCTCTTCCAGATTCACCTGTGGGTGTGGATTCTTGCCATACCCTGGGAGACAGCTGATTGGAGGAAAGGCACACACCCCCCTCCACATAGGCAGCGACTTGCAGAGCTGTGCTGTGAATAGACAAGCTCTCTGCTAATCTATTTATAGCACCCACCCTGACACCAAATTCAGCCTGATATTATCACAGTTGATGGAGAATTTGTCAGAAGTTATCAATGCTGTTAACAGAAGAATGGAGCAGGAGAAAGCCACTGGACTTAGGGCTTTGAAGAGAGATAAGAAAACGCTGCAGATATATGTGCCCAGCTCAAATTTCATGAATCGGGTTTACATCCACTTTAAATTACAATATGGGTCATACTTTTTCTTTAGTGGCCATCTACCTCCTCAACCCAATGCATTGTCAGGCTCCATGTTCCATACACAGCCTGATCCTGCCCCTGATTGTATAGCCTGATGTGGCATTTGGGCAAAGATCAGGCCAGGTAGGGTTACCCTTGGGGTAACAACAAGCACCTTGACTGTTAGACCCCTTTCACACTGAAGTGGTTTTCAGGAGTTTTAGCCCTAGAAATAGCCTCTGAAAAGCGCTTGAAAACTCCCTCCCATTGATTTCAATGGATGCTTTCACACTGGGGTGGAGTGCATGCGGGGCGGTCAAAAAAGTCATGCAAGCAGCATCTTTGGGGCGGGTTTGAAGTGCTACAAATAGCGCTTCAAAAAATCCTCTGCCCATTGAAATGAATGGGCAACACCTCCAAAGCGGCTCAAAAGCTCTTCGGAAGTGCCGCAAAACAGGTCTTTTTTGTGTATTTTTTTAAGTGTCCCGTGACCAAAAGCCGCAGCTAAAGCAGGGCAAAAATTACTGGCACTTTAGCGCTGTTTTAGTGGTGCTTCAGTGTGAAAGTGGTCTTAGAATTGCTTGTTATTGTACAGCATGTTCCAAACTATCTGTGCACAAAGGAGGATCTATAGACCTTCTTGCAAATCCTTCTTAGGGAGGTCAGATTCTGATTGTACAATCTGCACTGATTACCCCACATATCCAGCCATAAAAAGGTTCCTGTTACATTGCTGAAAATGGAAAACCCCATTACTTATTTTGTTTGACTGCAGTAACAAGTGAGGGATGTAAAATGTATTCCTTTTTCTCTTCCTTCAGTCTCTGAACATGGTAATGTTAAAAGGCAAGAAGCCACATATGAAATATACTGTAGTCCTGTCTCTGGGCTTGTATTTGACAAGGTAGACAAACACCATCCTGATTTTTATATATGGGATTTGATTGTTCCTGTAGGGTTATTGTTCAATATTTTAAAAAATTCTTCTTCATTTTTCTCAGGTAATCCTAGCCTTAAGGCCTGTACACATGGTACAATTATCGGCCAACAACGGTCGTCCAACAGCCTGTTGGCCGATAATCCGACCGTTAGTACGCACAATTTGGCAGCCAATTTCCAATTATTGTCCAACAGAAGTTGGCTGACAAGACTAGAAAACTTTTGATGGCCAGCAAGGTGTTGGCCGATTGTTGGCTCGTGTGTACAGAAGTTGGGCCAACAAAAAGTTGGAAGTACAAACACGCATGCTCGGAATCCAGGAAGCGTTCAGTCGTTTAACCTGTGATCCTAATTCACAAATCACATTCACCTGAACCTCCTCTTTATACGTTTGTAATACGTCACTACGTTCAGCTTTGTTGGACGATTACTTGACTTGATTTGGATACCAATTTGGACAAAAGTTGGACATTCGGTTGTCCAACCATCACCACATGTGTATGAGGCTTAAGATGATTAATTTTTTGTTTTGTTTAGCCAACATGCTGAATGAAAAAAAAAAAACAATGGATTCCTCCATTCACACAAGCAAGGTGGATGGAGGAATCCGCTTCACCAAGATATTGTATTCTGACAGTGGGGGGTCCCACTGATTGGCAAAATGCCTGTTCAACTAACGTAATGTAAAAATCAACTTCTGTCAAACAGAGACGGCCACACATGGATTGAAATTCGGCCGGTCCCTGCTAAACCAACCAAATTTTGATCCATCAATGGCAAGTTTAATGACAGTTATGGCAGAAAATAATGCCATTGTACATGCCATGACCAACATCAATGGCAGATAAAAACAGGGAGGTAAGGACAGAGGAGGGTGGTTAACCACTTGCCACCCTCCCACAGCGGTGCAATGGACACAGCTGATCATAGTGTTCAGTACCAATCATAGCAATCACATGATTACATGTAAGCAAAACTGTCATAAATGGAAGCCATGGAATTTGCTTACCATTGTGATGCTATGATTAGCCCACAGCGATCATATGGTATACCAAACAATTAGCTGTAGCCAATTACAGCATCACAATAGTAATCAAGCTGTCATGAATGGAAGCTATTCATGACAGTAAAAACAATTGCTTATAACAGTGATCCTCACTCTTATAAGCAATAATAGTGTATATAAAAATTCCTAATCTGCTCCCCCCCCCCTTCTGACTGTCTACTTTCCAAAAAGGGGTCATTGGGGGTGTATTTGTAGTGTCCTAGCATTTTAGGGCCTCAAGAAATAAGAGCCAGTCAGTACAGCAAAACTGATCAATTTTCAAATATATATACCATAGTTTTTAGACTCTAACTCACACACAGACTAAATAATATACACGGATTTGGGTTATTTTTACCAAAGAAATGTAGGCCTAAATGTATTTGTTTTCTAATTTTAGTGTTTTTTTTTCTTCTTTTATACAGGGAAAAATAAAAAACCCAGTGGTGTTTAGAGGTTGTAAACCTCCATGGTAAAGTTGTACCTATAGATAAGCCTATAATAAGGCTTACCTACAGGTACTGTAAATATCTTCTAAATGTGCACCGTTTAGGAGATATTTACCTTGTAGTGCACCGATAATGTCATTGGCGCAGGCACTGTGAAGAAACGGCCCTCTGTGCCGTTTCTGCATTAGCGAGTGCTATGACTGGCAGTGACGTCACACGACTCTGGCCAGTCACAGAGCTGGAGCTCGCGGCCCCAGAAGGAAGAGGGGCGAACATGCATGTGGCCTCCAGTGGGGACAGCGTGGGCTTCCTTTGCAGGTAAGTGGCACATAATGTGCTAGTATGAGATGCATACTAGCATATTATGTTTTTACTTTGCAAGGAACTTAAAAGGAAGTAAAACCCATTAGTGTTTACTTCCTCATTAAATAACACCAAATCAAAGCTCTATTTGTGTGAAAGAAATTACATAAATTGAATTTGGGTACAGTGATGTATGACCAAGCAGTTGCCAATTAAACAGCACAGTACTGAATAGCAAAAATAATGCCCTGGTCATGAAGGGGGTAAAACCTTCCTGAGGTCAAGTAGTTAACACAGAACTGTAAACGCCAATCTTATTTGCGTGAAAAGAATGCCCCTCATATGACATACCTGTGAGCAAATCAGTAAATATAAGTAAAGACCACAGACAGAGCATTCTATCACTTCATGCTAAACTACTGTGTACACGGGCCATGGAGATGAATGGAATAGTCATCTCTCTATGGTAGTACTTGCTTAGTATCAATTGAGGAAATACCAGCCATAGTAATTTATTGAAACATTTTTGCTTACAGGTGTGTATTTGCTCCGTAGATTGATTGCTAAGAATCTGGAAAACGTTTGTATCCCCTTCACCTGCTGAATTATGGACACATCACAGTGGAATTAAGAAACATATGCTCAAAGACAATGAACATCTGACATCATGGCTTTAAAAATGTGGAGACCAAGACTAGACCTTCACCTCGAGCCGGGAGGCTGTTGCAAGATTTTATGTACAGGGAATGGGAAACACACTTTTTTTTTTAACAGTTTCTGACAAACACAACCAAAAATGTAATAGCCTGAAATGACCATGGTGGCCCCTTTCACATGGACATTCCGTCCAGGTCCACCTGTCCGTTTTTCAAGCGGACCCAATCGGAACCTCCATGTACATCCAATTTGATCCGCCATACAGAGATGGATGGGGATCCATTCCTCTTCTGGCCATCAGATGGCAGTCGGGTGTAACGGAAAGGCAGTCCATTTACATCCATCCGCCCATAGAGGAGAGCGGTCTGTGTCCATGTTGACTCTGCATAAGCGAAATGGACATGGACCTGTCATCTATCTGCTCTGCAGGGATAAGCTGACAGATCACCTGCTGAGTGAACAGATCGCAACCTCTCCACACATTCCTCCAGAGGTGCACCCATTCTAATCAACAAAGTTTTGCCTTTTGAGTGTATAAAGGTTTTTACTGATTTCAAAGGCCATTATTTTATTTTGGACCTCAAAATAAATAAACCTTTATCGTAGCCATCTACCACCTAGATAGGCAGCTATTCACAGATGCAGAGTATGCAGATGTCCTATGGTGGGCACAGAGAGTAATTAATGATGTTCACCATTTACATGTTCAGAGTACATTTGTACTTCTTTAATAAGTGTATTAAACTGCATAACCATCACTTTTACAGGTACCTCGCTCTTCGACAAGTTGTTGAGGCCCAACTGGGAACACAAACCCTAAAGATACTGACCTCTCCTCTTCAAAGTTTCCTAATTGCAAAGGCTATCCCTAAACAAGTGAGGAATCTGGATCATTCTCTCCAACAACAGACCCTACTCCCTTTGACCAAGCCTGGTCAAAGTGGATTGGAGTCTTTCTGCCCTTAACCAAACAGGACTTTAAGGACATGGAGGAAACAATTTTCTCAGCAGTTGTCAGTACATGGGATATTCTTTCATTATCCTACCTTATTCACAAACTATACTATATCCCTGCAAAAATGCATTACTGCCATTCAACCCAATGGAACCATTGCTCTACAACAGTGGTTCTCAACCCTGTCCTCAAGTACCCCCAACAGGCCATGTTTGCAGGTTTTCCTTTATCTTGCACAGGTGCTTTAAATCAGAGTCAATGGCTTGGTATTTTGGACAGCTATTTTATCTAAGAGAAATTCCCAAAACATGGCCTGTTGGGGGTACTTGAGGACAGGGTTGAGAACCACTGCTCTACAACACCAGCAGATGTTTTGCATGTCTTTTGGCCTTGTGTTCAAATATCAATTTACTGCCACCAAATACACCCGCTATTCATACAGACTTTGGTCTTTAATATGCTTCATCTCCCATAGTTTTACTTCCCTGTTATGTTACCGTGTCATATAATGGGTACACACCTCAAAAAAGATAATATGGCTTTTATGCCAGAAAGGGGATGTTATTAAAATGGAAGGGTCCAACAACTCAGGACATAAAAAACTTTCATTAATTTTATCACAAATGTTTTGCTTAAATACAGATGACTTTATATTGGCTGGTCAGGGATGTTTGAAAAATATGCGAACCATGGTTAACAACAGTTCTGATGCCAGTATAAGGTTCCAACCAATCAACTAGCCTTGTATTTGAAGTGCAAATGTATTTATAACACATAATTTTTTCTATTTTGGCGGGGAGCAGGCAGAGACCACTGTGTGAATGTGAGGGTATGTGAAATAAACGGGTCTACACATAGGTGTGTGCAGCCTATTGCATTAGGGTGTGCACCCCAAATGTAATAAAACATGGACTGTGTTAGTAGGGTAGAGGTTGGTGTCAGTAAGGCAGTGGACAATGCCAGTAGCTTTTTTTTTTTTATTTGTTTTTTTATTATTTTTTACAACATTTTTTAGGAGCCCTGTTTGGGGGGCTTTGGTGAAATATCAGCAGGAGCAATCTGCGCATCATGGGGTGATTAGGGTGTACCTTGGCACACCCCCGGTGCGTGCCTATGGGTCCACATGGAAGTCTGTTGGGTCATTGTCCAACTTTCAACCAAACCTGTTTTGTTTTGTACTAGAATTATTCATAAATTTAAATTCCTTAAATGATGGAATTCTTTCCCCATCTATAAGGCCACATATTCCAAAAGGGCACATTTCATAAATATGGCAAAGTATGGGGCAGATGGCTCTCCTGCACTTCCACTATTTTGGATTGAGTATAACTATTTCTAGTGGTTCCTAGAGGAAGCATTGCTTAGATTCTTCTATCTGGTTTTGTGATTCTGTAGACTGGGATGATAAGCGATCGGTGGGACGAACCTGATTTATTTTGTTATAGGTCTACCTTTTTGCATGTGCTGCCTTTCCTATGCAATATACAACTTTTTCACTGATGTGATGGTGAAAGTGGGGTTCCCAACAATGTTTTTATTCTTATTGTACTGTTCTAAGTGAAGATTGTACTTTACTGGTCACTGGTTTCTTTATTATTGTGCTGTATTTCCCTGCCATACAACGGGTATTTTGCTTTTCAAATTTTTGTCATAAATTTGTATTTTGTTTTGTATTGTTACTTTTCATGTAATGATGAAAACCTTCAATAAAAATGAATATACTTAAAAAAAAAATGTAATAGTCTGTGTGCACTAATTTGTGAGATAACTGTAAGTGCTGCCATTGCTGATCTCCCAAAAAATGCTAGTTGCCTGGCTACTCTAACGCTTTTTAGTTTCTATAGTTTGAGTCACTGATCTGGAACAAGTATGTAGATCAGAAAAGTCAGAGTGAAGTCAAAATTCCTTATCTGTAAATTATTTAGGGTCAGCATGACATGCAGACAGCTGGCTATTAAGAAAAAGAGGCCAGCAATATTGTTTTACTCATGATAGATCAGCTGATCTGCAGTGCATTTTTAGAAGAACTTGTCCCAAGTTACCTTAAGACCCCCCACCACCACCACCACACAGTGGTACCCACCTTTGCCATGCTTTTCCTCTGCTCTAGTCCTCCAGATGAACCTTCAAAAATGGCTGGTGCTTGTGGATATGAGGGACCATGTGACTTTAACCTAATGTAGCACCTTCTATTGTGCTAGAATATGTAAGTGTTAAGGTTTTTGTTAGAGGAGGAAAAATGTTCAGGCTTGGCTCGTAGCGAGTGAGTGATCTATGCAGGGCTGGTATCATTCATCATGCAGCACCTCTGGTACCTCCCCCTACTGCTGGAACTTGCTGGAAACTTTCAGAAGAATGGGAGAGATTAGGAGGAGCTGCCTGGAGTAGTCATGAGTGCCTTGACCAATACCTAACAGATGGGTTGGCAGGGGGCCGGCCCCCTCAAATACTCAGAATCAGCCCAGCTGGCCAGGAGAGTTTGGATGGGAGTTGAAGATGGAGTGCTAGGAGCCTGTAGGTGAACCCTAGTCTGGGGGGTGACCCGGGTCTGGGAGCTCGGGTGCAGGAGGGACCCTCTACAACCCACAGGTGTGAGGACAACAGAAGCCAGAGAGTACATTTGGGAGATCTCCAAGGAGAAGACAGCCAGGTGGGCTGGTGAGTGTTATATTCGTGGAGGACTGAGAGGACTGGGTGACAGCAGTCTGGGATGGATGCAGAGTCAGTTTGGGAGGACTGTGGAGGCTTAGCCAAGAGGACTAGAGAAAGGGGCAGCTGCAGCCAGGTGGGCTGGCAGTGCCCGAAGATATGGTGTGGGGATCAGTAGCCACAGGAATAGTACAGCTAAGCACTAAGACTTTGCTACACTACCAAAGGGGCTCATGGTCCCTGTCTGTAAAGGGCATTTGCTAGTAATCCAAGTGAGCCCTATTGTCAGATCACTTAGCAGTGTGCCAGCTAGTCCTGGGAGCTGTAATGCTTCAAGCAAGTGTTGTTCTGGAGGAAGCTGAGGAGTGTGTAAATAGTCTGTATAGAAGAAGTTGTCTCTGGAAAGTTATGCCAAATTCAAGTGGGCATCCCATAATACCCCATATTCCCATCCAAGTTCAATACCCCTAATAAAGGCACAAAAACAAAGCTGCAAGGACTCTTTTCTGACTCCAGAGTGCTGTGGAAAGTACTGTGTGCCTGGTTCAACAGGGTGGGTAATCCCTTATTTACCAGCGGCTCCTGCGAGGGCAGGGCTGCAGTAATACTCCCAGAATGCAGTGATTAACCACTTCACCCCTGGCAGGATTTCCCATGATGGGACCAGAGCACTTTTTGCGAGCTGGCACTGCGTCGCTTTAACTGACGATTGCGCAGTCGTGCGACGTTGTAGCCAAATGACATTTGCGCCCTTTTTTTCCCACAAATAGAGCTTTCTTTTGGTGGTATTTGATCCCCTCAGAGTCATTTCTGATCACCGCTATAAACAAAAAAAAAAAAAAAAACTACAATTTTGCAAAAAAAAAAAAAAAACAATATTTCTTACTTTTTGCTAAAATACAAATCCAAAAATATATATATATATATATATATATAAAAACAAATGTATTCATCAGTTTTGGCCTATTTATATTCTTCCTCATACTTTTGGTTAAAAAAAATTGCAATCTGCGTTTATTGATTGGTTTGTGCAAAATTTGCCGTGTTTACAAACCATGAGAATTAATTTCTGGCGTTTTTTTTTTTTATTTATTTTTTTTTTTACTAGTAATGGCGGCGATCAGCGATTTTTATCAGGACTGTGATATTGGGGTGAACATGTCGGACATTTTTGACACTTTTTTGGGACAGATGACATTTATACAGTGATCATAAATTTAAATATCCACTGATTACTGTATAAATTTCATTAGCAGTGAAGGGGTTAACCTGCAGGGGGAGATCTAGGGGTTAACTGTGTTCCCTAGGCATGTTCTAACTGTGAGGGGGCTGGGCTACCATGGGCATAAGAGATCTAACTGATCCCAGTGACAGGGATCAGTAGATCTCTTACACGCCCGCTGACATTGGCGGTTCCCCGTTCTTTCTCTCTGGTCCGCCTGAACCGCGGGCACACTCCTGGAGAGTGCAGCGTGCAAGAGAGTGCACCGACGTGCTCCGGCCCGCTAGCTGCGCATGCACAAGCCACCACTTATATACGCCGATTCGCGGGACAACACCTTTTTGCAGCAATAAATATACTGTTCGCGGTCGTGAACTGGTTAAGCTTGAGTGGTTAATAGCTAGGTGCAAACCCTGATGTAGGGGAGAGAGTCATTAACCCACTGTAAGCTCTTATAGTGACAGACACAAAGCTTACACAGGGTTAAGACCCATGGCTCCAACAGGCACAGATGGGACAGCGTAGCAAAGACAAGTATTAGTGATTGCAAAAAAGGTTTTAAAGAGAACCTTTCACTTTTCCCTGAATGGGCAAAGTGATTGTCTTTAAAGCACATATGTCAAATACCTTGTCATGTGGCACGTGCACCCAGTTTTGCAGCATGAACATGGCGAAACTCCATTCCGCCACCTCTGGCTCTCACCCTCAGCTCCCTGCTATCACTTGTAAACATAGAAACCATCTGCGTTTACAAGGGATAACTTTTCTCTCCGCAGCCCCTGGAACTAACAGATCCCCTCACATGCTCACAGCGGAGCTCAGCAGGGACAGATCTTCCGAATCTAAGAGAGGGAATACTCTACCTGCAAGGCGGGGCAGAACCACCTACACAGGGAGGCTCTACAGCAGGGGTCTCAAACTGGCAGCCCTCCAGCTTTTGCAAAACTACAAGTCCCATGAGGCTTTGCAAGGATAACAGTTACAAGCATGACTCCCAAAGGCAGAGGCATGGTGGGACTTGTAGTTTCGCAACAGCTGGAGGGCTGCCACCTTGAGACCCTTGCTTATAGCCATGCCAGGTAGGAGAGAAAGGTGCAAGAAAGCTTCGGGAAAGGAAGGATTGGAGTTTCCCATTAAACCCTGCAATCCGTACGCTGTGCACCCCTGAACTCTACATTCTGTACATAACACACATCTAAACCCTGCAATCTGTACATAGTGCACCCCTGAACTCTGTACGCAATAATAAAACCCACAAAACTCTATGTAGCACACTCCTAAACCCTGCACTTTGTACATAGGACACTCCTAAAACATGCACGTAGCGCACTTCTAAACCCTGCTCTCTGTAAAAAGGACACTCCTAAAACCTGCACATAGTACACTCCTAAACCCTGCACTCTGTACGTAGCATACTCCTAAACCCTGCACTCTGTATGTAGCGCACTTCTAAACCCTGCACTCTGTGTGCAGCGCGCTTCTAACACCCTGCACTCTGTATATGGCACACCCCAGATACAACCGGACCTTTAAAGGCTGATGCGGCCCATAATAAAGTTAAGTTTGCCATCCCTGCTTTAACGTATATCTAAAGCAACACTTTTTTTTAGTTTTGGATGAGGTCGAAAGGGATTAAAACCATTGTTAGTCATGATTAAGGCCTAACAGCTGAAACACGTTGGCCCCTTGTGTAGATTTTATGCTTTGTTCAATTAAAGGCTATTAGAGTTGAGCTAACCTCTGGAAGTTCGGGTTCTGCTGGTCCGGCCGAACTTCGGGACAAAGTCCGGGTTCGGGTCCGGACAGAACCCGAACCCCATTGAAATCAATGGGAACCCGAACTTTTAGGCACAAAAATGGCTGTAACAAAGTCCTGGAAAGCCCTAGAGGGCTGCAAAAGGAAGTAAAATGGTGTTAAGAGTAGGGCAAGTGCCCTACAAAAAAATGGGGATAGGGAAAATAAATTAAAATCAAATAAAAAAATGGTAAGGGGGGTGGATGTGGAGTAGGAGCCTAGAGGTTGACTAGGCCGTGACCGTGGCAGCGTAGGTGGAAGTGGCGGTGGTAGAGGA
Organism: Glandirana rugosa; assembly: GCA_018402905.1. Lineage (NCBI taxonomy): Eukaryota > Metazoa > Chordata > Amphibia > Anura > Ranidae > Glandirana > Glandirana rugosa. Next base: position 526,870 of record BLSH010022066.1, read on the forward strand.
GTAGGAGGAGGTAGCCAACATGTTTTTTTTTTTTTTTTTGTATTGAGGCCTATTCAAAAAAACAAGTATGTGAATGGCTGTGTGAGTCCGGTCTAAATGTTTATTCTGCACAAGGTACAGGCAAGTCTTGTGGGATCCATGAATGATTCATTTTAATAAAGGTTAGCTTGTCCACGTTGGATGTGGACAAACGGCTCCGCTTGTCTGTGATAACGCCCCCTGCTGTGCTTAACACACGTTCCGACAATACACTGGCTGCAGGGCAGGCCAGCACCTCCAAGGCATAAAGGGCAAGCTCAGGCCATGTGGCCAATTTGGAGACCCAGAAGTTGAATGGGGCAGACCCATCAGGCAGTACGTGTAGGCGTGTGCCCACATACTCTTGCACCATGTTGCTGAAATGCTGCCTCCTGTTAAGACGTTGTCTATCGGCTGGTTGTGCTGTTTGTTGTGGCGGGCTGCTGACAAAGCTTTGCCACATTTCAGCCATGCTAACCCTGCCTTCTAAGGTGCTGGTGGTGGCACAGCTGCGTTGGTGGCCTCTTCCTCCTCCTCCTCCTCTGCCTTCGCCTTGTGCTTCTGCTGAGCCCCTGGTGTCATTTGGGAATGCCCTCAGCAGCGCCTCTACCAGTGTGTGCTTGTAGTCACGCATCTTCCTCTCACGCTCCAGTGAGGGAATTAAGGATGGCACGTTGTCCTTGTAACGGGAATCCAGCAGGGTGGCCACCCAGTAATCGGAGGAAGTTACAATGTGGGCAACTCGGCTGTCGTTGCGCAGGCACTGCAGCATGTAGTCGGCCATGTGTGCCAGGCTGCCCACAGACAAAGACAAGCTGTCCTCTGTGGGAGGTATATCTGTGTCCTCTGTATCCCCCCAGCCACGCTCCAGTGATGCCCATGAGCTGCGTTGGGTGCCACCCTGCTGCAATTCCTCCTCGTCCTCCTCGTCCTCCAGAACTGTGCCCTGGCTTGAATATTTTGGACCTGGCCTATGCTGGTGCAGGAACCCAGCGTCGAGTACCCGTAGTGACCTCGCACCGACCCCCCTATGTCTCCTGTGTCTATATGGAGGGTGTCTCCTGTCGAACAGAAACAGACACCCGTCGGACCGTGTGTACCGGCTGATGTACGACGTCACGGACGCGTTGCTGTCGGCTCAACGGGTGTAACATTGAAGGAGGCTAATGACCCACCGGTGGGACGACCTAAGGGCAATGTTCCTGTTGCACGGTAGGAATTAAGGGAGTGACCTCGCACTCTCCTTCTACGCACTGATGTTCGTGTGTGA
>BLSH010022066.1:547419-562000 GCA_018402905.1 Glandirana rugosa
ACGGCGATGACGTCCGGGGGTCCCCGGGCGTGTCGCCGCTAGCGCCTAGCGAGCAGACGGCCCCCCAACACAGGGGGGGTCTATTTTAACCGAGAAATGGGGCACTGGCCGACACAGGTTAGTGTCGGCCATTTATTGGGGGGGGGAGTGATCAGTGTGCTTGGTGTACACAGTAGGCGGTAACGAGCTGTTACCGCAATCTCCCTGTCACACACGATCGGTGTGTGACAGGGAGAACCGCGTTAACAGCTCGTTACCGTGGTTTGTTTACATCACATGACCGGCTGTGATTGGCTCTTTACACAGATCGGAGCTGGGTTTGTCCGAGGGACAAGCCTCAGCTCCGATCGCCGCGCTGCGCGCCCCCAGGGGCGCGCATGAGCGGCGTGTACGTGAGGCTCGTTTGTGACCGGCTGTGATTGGACACAGCCGGTCACGGGGTAAAGAGCCAATTTTATCTGGGGGGGACACAACCCCCCGGCAGACGAGCGATCCGCGATCGCCGCTGTGCGGGCCCCTGGGGGCCTGCAGTAGCGGCAAGAAGCGGAGGACGTCATATGACGTCCTCCCGGATCGACGGCCAGTCCCTGCCGACGTCATTTTACTATACGTCGGTAGGGTACTGGTTAAAACAAGGATACATTTAAAGCGTATCTAAACCCCAAAACAAAAATGTAATATATTGCAGATTATTTTTCCCCTGGGGATCCAACCAGTACCACATTTCTTGTCTTTGGATGGCTACACTTACTCCTCCGCTGTGTTCATGTAGGAGAATAGTAGCCACACACCGGGCAGCAGCATTGTCAACCTGTGGAGAGGGGGTTGTTAGATGGAGTAGTGAATTTAGATGAACTTTACATAAATGACTAACAAATTAAAGATGAAGCTAAGGCCGACCATACATGGAACCAGTTTCTTTCCTGCAACCACGGGTCCTCACTGGGAGAAGACAGTGATTATTGCAAACAGCTATAGCAGCCGCTAACGATAATCACAGGTAAAACCCAGCATGCTGGTTGTACCCAAGTTGATCGATCGATCAACTTGGTACATTCAGCCTACCCTTACACGGTTTGAATCTCGGTAGGTTCAGGAGGAACCGTGTATGGCCTGTCTAACATTTTTTAGGCTGGGTTCACACCATTGCGAATTGGATGCGGGGTGCGGGTTCACATTTATCCGGAGTGGCTCCGGTGTGAATTTGCACAGGAGTCCTGTGCATCTTTTGGTCAATTTCAGGTCCAAATTCATCCAAAAATTCTGTTTTGTATGTTCTTTTTCTGAGTATGCGTAGTTTTGCTCTCACAATTTTTTCGGACAAAAACTGTATTAATTAAACAAAAATTGCACATTGAGTTCATGTACGACAAAATTTTTATAGTCTGCACATCAGGATTTTTTCGCCCAAAAAGTCAGTATCGACTGTTGAAAGAACCATACTAATGGTAAGATTTTCGGAGGATCGGTTGTTGAATGAAAATTACCGTACGAATTTTGCATCATGTGTCCGGGCCTTTAGACCTCATACACACTATTCAACTTTTGTTCTCTGATTTCTTTTAGATTTACCAAAACCATGTAGTGCAAGGACCTGCCTGATTGCATACAAATGGAAACTTTAAGGTTTGACCTCATATTATATGGTTTTAATAAATCTAAAGGAAAAAAATCTAAAGAGAATTATATAGGGTGTATCCAGCTTTAACAGGTCTATATAACCCAAATGTCCAAGAATTACTATATTTCCATGTCTCCCAATAGACTACAAGGCTACAATTTATACACTATGTATAAAAATATTTTTGTGTTAACACTCTTGCTGCATAGCTTAGTCTGTTAAAGAAAGTGGAAAAATTCCAGACCTGCTGGCAGGATCAACAGGTGATAGAACTATGCTACAGGAGGACTAAAAAAAACCCAAAGATTTCTGTGTTAATGGTAAAGTAGCGCTACCCCCGGAGGACTTGCTTGGTAATTTGAATTCTCTATTCTGCACCTCGAATCCAAGAACAACCTCAGCCCCTCCAACACACCTGGTTGAGTCACTGCAAGCACCTGGCTACACTACTGACAGACTGTACCATATATGCAATTTTTTATTTTGCCCATAGTTTTGTAACAGACTGCCTATTAACTCAGATGCAACTTATAATATAATATATATTATAACTCAATTTCTCACAACTCCCTGGGTTCCTGGACAAGACCAGGAAGTATACAGTATCTCACAAAAGTGAGTACACCCCTCGTGTTTTTGTAAATATTATATTATATCTTCTAATGTGACAACACTGAAGAAATTACACTTTGCTACAATGTAAAGTAGTGAGTGTACAGCTTGTATAACAGTGTAAATTTTTTGTCCCCTCAAAATAACTCGACGCACAGCCATTAATGTCTAAACCACTGGCAACAAAAGTGAGTACACCCCTAAGTTAAAATGTTAAAATTGGGCACAAATTACTCATTCTTACTTCCCAATGTCATGTGACACGTTAGTGTTACAAGGTCTCGTGTGAATGGGGAGCAGGTGTGTTAAATTTGGTGTTATCGCTCTCTCTCTCTCATACTGGTCACTGGAAGTTCAACATGGCACTCATGGCAAAAAACTCTCTGAGGATCTGAAAAAAAAAAGAATTGTTGCCGTACATAAAGATGGCCTAGGCTATAAGAAGATTGCCAAGACCCTGAAACTGAGCTTCAGCACGGTGGCCAAGACCATACAGCGGTTTAACAGGATGGGTTCCACTCAGAACAGGCCTCGCCATGGTCGACCAAAGAAGTTGAGTGCACATGCTCGGCATTATATACAGAGGTTGTCTTTGGGAAATAGACGTATGAGTGCTGCCAGCATTGCTTCAGAGGTTGAAGGGGTTGGGGGTCAGCCTGTCAGTGCACATACCACACTGCATCAAATTGGTCTGCATGGCTGTCGCCCCAGAAGAAAGCCTCTTCTAAAGATGATGCACAAGAAAGCCTGCAAACAGTTTGCTGAAGACAAGCAGACTAAGGACATGGATTACTGGAATCATGTCCTGTGGTCTGACGAGACCAAGATAAACTTATTTGGTTCAGATGGTGTCAAGCGTGTGTGGCAGAAACCAGGTGAGGAGTACAAAGACAAGTGTGTCTTGCCTACAGTCAAGCATGATGGTGGGAGTGTCAAGGTCTGGGGCTGCATGAGTGCTGCCTGCACTGGGGAGCTACAATTCATTGAGGGAACCATGAATGCCAACTCGTACTGTGACATACTGAAGCACAGCATGATCCCCTCCCTTCAGAGACTGGTCTGCAGGGCAGTATTCCAACATGATAACGACCCCAAACACACCTCCAAGAGGACCACCGCCTTGCTAAAGAAGCTGAGGATAAAGGTGATGGACTGGCCAAGCATGTCTCTAAACCTAAACCCTATTGAGCATCTATGGGGCATCCTCAAATGGAAGGTGGAGGATCGCAAGGTGTCTAACATCCACCAGCTCTGTGATGTCGTCATGGAGGAGTGGAAGAGGACTCCAGTGGCAACCTGGGAAGCCCTGGTGAACTCCATGCCCAAGAGGGTTAAGACAGTGCTGGAAAATAATGGTGGCCACACAAAATATTGACAGTTTGGGCCCAATTTGGACATTTTCACTTAGGGGTGTACTCACTTTTGTTGCCAGCAGTTTAGACATTTATGGCTGTCTGTTGAGTTATTTTGAGGGGACAGCAAATTTACACTCACTACTTTACATTGTAGCAAAGTGTCATTTCTTCAGTGTTGAAAAGATATAATAAAATATTTACAAAAATATGAGGGGTGTACTCACTTTTGTGAGATGCTGTACATTCCTCAGCTTTCTTCCCTCAGGAGCCAAGATAGGCCACACAAGCTGAGGCAGAGGTATCTACATTCTTCAACTTCCTTCCCTCAGGAGCCAAGATAGGCCACACTATCTGAAGGCAGAGGTAGCTACATTCCTCAGCTTCCTTCCATCAGGAGCCCAGGTGGGCCACATTAGCTGAGGCAGAGGTAGATACATTCCTCAGCTTTCTTCCCTCAGAGGCTCAGGTAGGCCACACTATAATCTGAGGCAGAGGTAGCTACATTCCTCAGCTTCCTTCCCTCAGGAGCCCAGATAGCCCACACTATAATCTGAGGCAGCGGTAGCTACATTCCTCAGCTTCCTTCCCTTAGGAGCCAAGATAGGCCACACTATCTGAGGCAGAGGTAGCTACATTCCTCAGCTTCCTTCCCTCAGGAGCCCAGATAGGCCACACTATAATCTGAGGCCGAGATAGCTACATCCCTCAGCTTCCTTCCCTCAGGTGCCAAGATAGGCCACACTATCTGAGGCAAAGGTAGATGCATTTCTCAGCTTCCTTCCCTCAGGAGCCAAGATAGGCCACATTAGTTGAGGCAGAGGTAGCTGGACAAGTGACTTGCAGCCAAGTTAACGGCCCTCCACTGTCAGAACCAGTGTGTGGGCAGTGGTGGCAGAGCCTAATAGTATGCAGCTTTTACAGAAGACCCAACAATTGGTCCAGTGGGGAGCGCCCCAACTCCAGGTCCAGTGGGGAGCCCCCCTCCTGTGCCCTTGGGCCTTGGATCCCACCAGCTGTTCACCTATGTTACCAGAGCTCTATTCGACTTTACAGAGAGATATGCTGTTTATGAGATTAATCTCAAATAGCTATGGACTGCTTTGCTGAAGAGTTGTTATAGAGATAAGCTATGCAGCCACGTTACCTAGATTGAGTCACAGAGACATTGCTGTGTAGAGTCCATGCTTGTGCAGCTTTCAGAATCATACAGTATATGCATGCTCTTTGCCCCCAAAACCTGTTTTAAAATATTTTTTCTAACGTTGCACCTGTTTAGGTTGATTTGGCTGATTACCTATTCTGTCACAGTTCCACTTTAACCGCTTCAGATCCGCGCTATAGCCCTTTGACGGCTACAGAGCGGATCTGCTTTCAGTAGATGTCCTCCCCTTATGCTCGTGCCAGGCGCGACTTGGGCGGACTCGATGTTTGCAGGAGACCCGCGATCTGGTCACAGAGAGCCAGAATGGGGAACTGCCAATGTAAACACTGCGGTTCCCCGCTCTGTGAGGGGGGTGGCATGACAAATCTACTGATCCCTGTGATGGGGATCAGTTAGATCTGTCATGTCCCTGTCAGCCCCGCCCCCCGACAGTTAGAACACATACAGGGAACACATTTAACCCCTTCACTGCCCCCTTAGTGTTAACCCCTTCCCTGCCAATGATATCTATACAGTAATCAGTGTCTATTTTTAGATCTAATCACTGTATAAATGTCAGTAGTCCCAAAATAGTGTCAAAAACATCCGACATGTCCGCCGCAATATTGCAGTCCCGATAAAAATCGCAGATCGCTGCCATCACCAGTAAAAAAAAAATAATAATAAAAACGCCATAAACCAATGTCCATAGTTTGTAGGCGCTATAACTTTTGCGCAACCCAATCAATATACGCCGAATGCGATTTTTTTTTACCAAAAACATGTAGAAGAATATCTATATCGATCTAAACTGATGAATAAATTTGTTTTTTTATTTTTGGATATTTATTATAGCAAAAAGTAAAAAATATTGTTCTTTTTTCAAAATCGTCGCTCTTTGCTTGTTTATAGCGCAAAAAATAAAAACCGCAGAGGTGATCAAATACCACCAAAAGAAAGCTGTATTTGTGGGGAAAAAAGGACATCAATTTTGTTTGGGTACAACGTCGCACGACCACACTATTGTCATTCAAATAGTGACAGCGCTGAAAACTGAAATTGGTCCAGGGGTTTAAGTGCCCAGTAAGCAAGTAGTTAATGATGTTTTAGCCCTTTTGCTGCTTGAGCCATTTTTTTTTTTTCATTTTGCACACACTTTTACATGAAAACCCACTTTATTCTTCAAAAATGATAAAATCTATGAAAGCAGAGACCCTGTAGAATAAAAGGGTTTTAGCTATTACTATGTACAATATTTTCGCTACTCTTTATTAAATCTAAATTAAGTATACAATTATTTGGTACGATTTAAAGGTTAGATTGCATTGAGTAAATAGATATCAAATATGTTTCATATCCCTGCTCTAAGGTGAGGGTGTCCCCTAATAAATGTGTGTTTTCCAGCTAGGCTGTAATCAACCTAAACTCTGGCGAGGATGTCTGCTCAGAATGTTCTCTTTTTGGGCCTTGTATCAGCCGGGGGCATGTGCTATAGGCCCAAGACCTTAGCTACTCTGCTGGAGTGTATATCCAGAGGGAACAGGGCTAAAGGATGGTTGCATGGAAAGAACATCTGTGAGGAATCTTTCTGCTGAAGAGTGTCCCAGAGGAGCTGGGTAGAAGCTCCTTGTTGGACATAGTAAGAATCATTCATTGCCCACAAATCAAGGTGCGCTATATTGTCAAATGTATTTCGACACCTGCCTTTACACACATTTGAACTTTAATGGCATCCCAGTCTTAGTCCATAGGGTTCAATATTGAGTTGGCCCACCCTTTGCAGCTATAACATCTTCAACTCTTCTGGGAAGGCTGTCCACAAGGTTTAGGAGTGTGTCTATGGGAATGTTTGACCATTCTTCCAGAAGAGCATTTGTGAGGTCAGGCATTAATGTGGATGAGAAGACCTGGCTCACAGTCTCAGCTCAAATTCACCCCTGCACAGAGTCCTGAACTCAACCCGATAGAACACATTTGGGATGAAGCAGAGACTGCGAGCCAGGCCTTCTCATCCAACATCAGAGCCTGACCTCACAAGTGGGCTTCTGGAAGAATTGTCAAACATTCCCATAGACACACTCCTAAACCTTGTGGACAGCCTTCCCAGAAGAGTTTAAGCTGTTATAGCTGCGAAGGGTGGGCCAACTCAATATTGAACCCTACAGACTAAGACTGGGATGCCATTAAAGTTCATGTGCATGTAAAGGCAGGCGTCCCAATACTTTTGACAATATAGTATATCTTTGACTGCTATAAGAAGGTCAAGAGCCAGATTTTTTTAGAAAGAGAGCTGCTGCAATTTAACCACATGAGTCCCAGGGCCTGTTTCTTTCTTAGTCATTAGTCCAGCCCCACCCCCACCCCCCAATGTGATGGACTAAGGAAGAAACAGGCCCTGGGACATGTATCAGCGAATGGTAAAAAATGTAAACCATACACGCTGGTATGGCCTCTGTTTTTATAGTTACTGCAGCAGCAGCAACATTTTTAAAGATTACAAAGTTTTTTCGTGTAATTTATTTCTTCCTGGAGTTCAGCTTTAAATCACTTGCTAGCTTCTTATGTGTTTTAGAGGCTCTAAAATAAGAATTCCATGTGAAAGGGTCTCAATAGAATAGATAAGCAAGCTATGCTGAGATTGGTTGAAAGGAACCAAAAATCCCTCCATGAAACTAGTGTAAAACATAGCAGACCTTTCTCAAAACTCACATCACTCACAAATCCAAAATCAGGGGATTTATTCCTATTTTAGGATATTGGACAGAGCAATGCGATTATGCTCCTGGGCTGTCAGTTTTGAATGTATAGTTAAGGTAATAAGAAATAATTAGCAGACTAAACCCATTTCTCATCCTCCAATTACTCAGGAAAGGAGGACACCACCTTTCACCCTTCTGGCCTCGAAGGTATCACTCCAAATCACATAATGCATGGAAAGATAGACGATTGGACCTGCCGCAGTATCGGTTCCCAATCACGGAATTGCAAGCTTGGACTCAGGAAACATACAAATTATAGTAAAACAACAATTTTTATTCAATTACGAAATAGAATAAAACATACATGGTACTAAAGAATCAAATAAGAATGATTACATACAAAGTATTTTGTTATGCATATACTGCACCCCTAATGTCTAGGAGGAGAATTGGCGATTGGCCCAGGGGTTTGGACCCTTAGGTTTGGGATGGAAGGCCAACCCTATGTTCCTTTCCCATTTGACCGGTTTTGCGGATCAAGCCGCTTCTTCAGGAGTATAAAGGAAGGGAGTACAGTAAATCTTCTTAGTCATTGCACACAATGAACATATTTAAAAGCCTGGGAAAAGGTCAGATATGAGGAAAGGGGGGGGGTCACCCCCCACGGTGAGCACGGGGGGTAAATATGTGCTGTAACTATATATAATTTATTTTATATTTATATATAGTTACAGCACATATTTACCCCCCGTGCTCGCCGTGGGGGGAGACGCCCCTTCTGGGGTATATAATGCAGCCCGCATGGAGACCTGAGACATTGGGGTAAGTTCCCCATATCTGACCTTTTCCCAGGCTTTTAAATATGTTCATTGTGTGCAATGACTAAGAAGATTTACTGTACTCTAATTATTCTTAGACTTCCTTCCTTTATACTCCTGAAGAAGCGGCTTGATCCACGAAACCGGTCAAGTGGGAAAGGAACATATGGTTGGCCTTCCAATCGCCAATTCTCTTCCTAGACTTTAGGGGTGCAGTATATGCATAACAAAATACTTTGATTCATTGGTACCATGTATGTTTTATTATATTTCGTAATTGAATAAAAACTATTGATTTACTATCATTTGTATGTTTCCTGAGTGCCGAGATAGTCCAAGCTTGCGATTTCCCTGATTGGGACCTGATACTGGGGCAGGTCCAATCGTCCATCTTTCCACTTATTAATCCAGATGATGGCACTCAATCTATGTACACACTAGTCTTTTTGAGGCTCTCAATTCTCCATCACATAATGCATGTTGATGTTTTCTCTCTTGATGAGAAATCCACCAGCCACAGAAAGGAAAAACTATATAGGCAGTTCCTTAAAGGACCATTTATATGGCTGGGCATTATTCATCCCTTGGGCAGAGGGCTCTGAAAAGCTGGAGGCTGGTGATCAGCAGACTAAAGTGAACGTTTGTCACACCCAGAGATCTGGAGAACTCTCCCCATCTAATTTTGTTATGGATAAACCATTTGTTTCCAAAAGGCTTCTTCAGTCAAGAATGCTGCACTAGGTCAGAGGCATTTGCTATCATTTATATTTAACAGAGTGCAATGAAACATCAAAGTTACAGTTGACCAATATCATTCTATGATTATTTCTGCTATCCGAGTTAAGTTGATGGACGGTTTAAGTGTTTAGTTTCTTACAAATTGCACAGATTAGAATCAGGAACTTACTGCCCTGCACCATTTCTGAACATTCTAAACTGTCTCTACAGTCCATAAACTCTTCATGGTTTTGGGGGAGTCAGAACCTGCTGGCAGATAAAACATTAACTAAAGAAATGTGTTATTGTTACTGTTATTTTTAAGATAGTATAGTTGTTTTTTGAGATATTATATTCCACTTTCTCAATCCTTTTTCTCTAATAGTTGGACATTGGCAAGGAGAGGGTCCTCTTTTCTTGTTATTTTTATATACTGTATTATGTATTCATGTAATTTATTTTTTCAGGGGTCTCTAAAACCTAGGCGTTTCCAATGAGGCATTGTGAAATACCTACAGCACATCTCACAAATGCAATGTGGTCTCCACTCTTTCTTTGCACCCCACAGTGCATTCTGGTAAGTCATGGGGTTGTTCTTTAACTCTGACTTTTCCAAAAGTCAGAATTTGTTTATTGAGGGCACAAAGATTTCTGCAGCCTCTGGGTGCCTTGAGATGGCAAATTTTCCATTGTTCCAAATGGCACATGCCACTTTTGTCAATAGTGTAATGTATATATTCCTCACGTTTGTGACTTACAGTGCCGTTGGCAAGTGTTTTCAATGAACCTCTGTGCAGACGAAAAGCTTGCTTTGGGTAAGCACAAGACAACTGTCTATTTTTGTTAGTTAGTCCAAGAAATCGGCAAAATTGCACATACACTATATTTTAAAAAGTATTGAGACACCTGCTTTTACACACACATGAACTGTAATTTTAACATCAGGTTTAGGAGTGAGTCTATGGGAATGTTTGACCATTCTTCCAGAAGCGCATTGTGAGGTCAGGCACTGATGTGGGCGAGAAGGCCTGGCTTGTAGTCCTCATTCAAATTCATCCCAAAAGTGTTCTATTGGGCCAGTCAAATTTTTCCACCCCAAATTCGCTCATTCATGTCTTTATGGACCTTGCTTTGTGCACTTGTGGGCAGTCATGTTGGAACAGGAAGGGGCCATTCCCAAACTGTTCCCACAAAGTTGGGAGCGAGCTTGAAATTGTCCAAAATGTCTTGGTATGCTGACGCCTTAAGCCTTCCCTTCACTGGAACTAAAGAGCCAAGCCCAACCCATGCAAAACAACCCCACACCATAATCCCCCCTTACCCAAATGATTTGGACCAGTGCACAAAGCAAGGTCCATAAAGACATGGACGAGTAAGTTTGGGGTGGAAGAACTTGATAGGCCTGCTCAGAGTCCTTACCTCAACCCGATAGAACACCTTTGAGATGAATTAGAGCGGAGACTGTGAGCCAAGCTTTCTTGTCCAACATCAGTGCCTGACCTCACAAATGCGCTTCTGGAAGAATGATCAAACATTCCCATAGACACTCCTAAACCTTGTGGACAGCCTCCCCTGGAGACTTGAAGCTGTTATAGCTGCAAAGGGTGGGCCAACTTAATACTGAACCCTACGGACTAAGACTGTGATGCCATTAAAGTACATGTGCGTGCATAGGCACTTTTGACAATATAGTGTATTTTGTAAGAATTGTCATATGCGAGACTCCACCTTGTTTTGTCCCCATGCCTCTAATTGTTTTTCACAGTTCCTTATGTTAAAAATCATTCTGTTTTTCAGTCAGTCAGGGGTGATTTCTTAAATCATCTGAAAATGTTGTCACTGCTTGTCTTGATATGCTTTACAGTGATTGGTGGGTGGATTGTAGCCTGGCCATTTAGATGTAATATTTGTACTATATGACAATAACTAATTATGGTGAATCAGCTCATTTGAACCAGGAATGGTAGTGAATCAAGTTGATTTGCTATTGGATATTTTCTGCTGCTGTTAATTTTCTCTACATAGGAACCTGATCTTATGAACTTGGAAAGTGGGCCCTCTTACTCTTTACTAACTCACTGCCATTCCAGAGTTCAGAAGTTAGTCCTTGAGCTACCTGCGCTCACCTAAATTAAATTCAATTATGACCAGTGACGGCCCATCCATTAGGGGCACAGGGGCGCTGTCCCCCTAATCCATGCCCCTGGCCCCTAATCTACATGCAGGGCAACGGACGCATGGATTCCAATGGGTTTATTTTTTAGAAGCATATGATTACAGACAGAGACTCTAATTGGCTTAAAAAAAGGATGGGATGTCTTGTTTGCTGCACCCCCGACCCAAAATATAAAGCATCCAACCATCACTGATTGTAACATAAGGTAATTTTTACTATAAGTCCATGTGCTGTCATCACAATAAACAGCTATCTATGGGCTTCCAGTCATGGCAGGTGGATGGCATTATAGAAGTGTATTTGTAAGATAGTCCAAAGCACAAACAAACCAACGTTTTTCCAAGCACGCTTACTATTTTTGTTTAGCAAAGGTAGTCCAAAGTAACACTTTACCAATTCACATTATGTCCGCTGCACAAAATACACAAGCAAAGCAGATCTTAGGGCTGGATTCTCTGGACTGCTGGCAGACCAAATGCTTAGGTTTTGCTCATCACTAAATTTGAATATGCGCCAAAGCATGATTTAGCTAGTGTTCTGGGACACTTATCCTGTGTCCACCATCTTGCATTATTCGATTTCATTATGTCTTTGTGCTGATATCAACTACAACTCGTTATTTTCATACTTGTAAAGTGGTACAATCCAGTTTACCTACAGTATGTGTCTAGGTTAGTTGGTTTAGTGGTTAGTTAGACCCCTATCTCCTTCCTGTGCTCTCAGTTAGTTTCCATCCTTCATAGTGTCAACTTTGATATGACCAGTTAACATTCATGTACTTCATTTCACTTCATTCAAAAATAAAACTACATTGGATTGAACTGCCATATCTTATTGGAGAGTTGAGCTGTCTTTGAAGGGAGCTTCTAGACCGAGATCTAATGGAGGTTATGTCAATGAATAAAGTGGAACTTGAAAGAGGACAACTAGCAAATGACAGGTACTATCCAGACCTACAGCTTCCAGCTCTAAAACTGTGGATTGCATACACATTGCTATTCCACACTAAAGTTCTAATATTTTGGGAAAGTGTCACTGTGGACAGATCAGAAGTCTCTTCAAGCACTGCAAATGTGTGGAGATCTGATCTTCTTCAGAACTGCCTTTTTCAACCTTGGTGCTTTGGCAAAATGCCTCTAAATTGCCCAAAAAATTGTATATACAGTAGCCAGTGAGTAAATGAAGCCTGCCTTTTAGTAACACAAAGCCACAAGTTTTCATTGTGCGCCATTAAAATCTCCTAGCTGTCAACATCCTAACAACCAGTGGCAGCCCGTCCATACAGGGTGCAGGTACGCCGTCCATGAGCCTGGCCCCTAATCTTCATGCAGGGCGCCAGGCGCATGGATTCCAAGCACATGATTAGAGCCAGCGGCTCTAACAGACTTCAAAAAAGGGTGGGCTAGGGGAACAGAGCATTGTGCCCTGAGCCAGCTAATTAATATTTGCTATTGTCTTCCTGATTCTCCTCCCGGCCAATCAGGAAGTGGGTCCCGAGACCCGATTGGCCGAGAGGAGAAGCACTCGTATTGGAGGCGAAGAGGTAGAGGAGGAGGAGACACAGGGGAAGGCGCCGTGAAGCCAAGGAGGAGGAGACACTGGGTGAAGCCTCTGTCCGCTGCCCAGAGGAAGCACGAGCTAGATGGGGTAAGTGTGATCCATCTCCGACCAACTGGGCTGGGCTGATCCGACCGACGGTGGTAGGTGGATTGTTTGCCGCCCCCCAAAAAATATAGCACCAACCACCACTGCTAACAACTAATGACATCATTGGTTGATAAGGAAGATGTCAGGCACCTGCACAGCATCCTTTGTTGCCCTCAATTGCCCCTCTCCATAAGCACTGGGGTCACATTAGCTGAGTGTGGGAGAAAATAAATATTTGAATACCAGTCATTGCCAGTGTGCAAAGTTGAAGTATAAGAAATCAGTTACCCCCAAGGTAGGTGGGACTTTTCAGGCAGACCGACTATATTAGAACATGTTAAAAATGAATACATTTTATTAATTCATTAAAAACAAAGAGGTAGGTGTAACCATGACACCCAAAGTGTACATAAGAACAAATTTTACATGTGAATATTGACAGTTTGATGTGTAGACTTCTCAGAGCCCGATGCTTTTCAGGATCTTGTCCTTTCTTCAGGGGCAATGACATAGAGAATGACAATGACATTCCTTTCCTAAATTCTACAATACAATACAGATGCATTAGTATTTTGGACATTTTCGAAAAGCATAATAAGCATGAAAGAACCATCAGAGCATGTCACAAGTGTACCTTCAAAAGAGAAGCACATTGGATGATTCGCATACATCACACCAGCCTTAATAACCTTATTTGTGGAAACAGCCTGTGAAGTGGTGGTCCAAAAGGGGCCACCACTACCACCTTGCCTCACCAGTCACCAATGAGCCTCCAAAATTTGTCGATCCAAGCGTCCACAGCCCTAACTCTTGAATGATTGAAAAGAAAGTTGATTGGTATTAATCCCCTGGTTAGTTGGCTGGTGGGGAAGCTGGGATATCTAGAAGTGGAAGAAGAAGATAATAAGTAAATATATATATATAAAGAAGGATTAAAGCACAGGCCCTCCCGTACTTTAGGGACAGCCTAGTACCTAAATACTACTGGTAGGGAACCAGTATGTGTTAATATAGGTTCGAATAATCACATACAACATACTGTGAACCTCTAGATACACCATTACAGCTTCCATACTTAAAAAGGGGTATTGTGATAAATCATATGGAGATTGTTACCAAATACTCATATGGGCCCCGGCAGCCAGATATATATAGGCATTGATGTATGCAAGAACCCCCAAGGGGCTGGCCCGTCTCACCTATATGGTCTCTATCGAATGAAAGATCCCTTAGATATTTATTTACAGGGTTTATTTTAAAGCTATGATAATAGGGGAAACATACATATGTGTGCATTGCCCTCAAGTATGCATCCAAAAGGATACTTGTTAAGGAATCAAAAAATATAAATAATGATGTAAGAAGTGTGCAAAGTTGTGTTTTTCATTGGAACAATAAATTGCCTCTAACATTGTGTGTCCGACATGTGTAGATGTTGTTGCGTTATGTAAAACTCTTAGTTTAGTTTTTAACATTTTAGAATGGGGTGCCTCAAGATTGTGCAGCATTTTAAAGGGTGCTTTGAAAATAAGTTGACAAACACTGCTTTCGAGTAATGCAGTGGCAGGTCAACAACCTTTTGTACCTGGCAGAGGCTGGAACCTGGCGAAAAAGACACCACTGGCTGTGAATGCAGTTCAATGCAACGATTTGCATTTTAATCTCTTTCAAAAACAACTCCAACCGCCTCCAGAAAGTCAGAGTGGTGACCTGCTAAAACAACAATGACTTTACGGAGCTGACGACAGAGCTTTGTACGCAATGCTGCAATATTATAATGACAAAAGGTCAAAAT
>BLSH010022066.1:562010-575425 GCA_018402905.1 Glandirana rugosa
TCCCGACACCTGCGAACCTAGCTGTTTAAAACCTCCGAGTAACCACTGACCACTCCGTTCCACCATCACCACCGGGGAAAACCTGGTGGTGAAGTGTCCGACAAAGGTGTTTATTGCAATAATCCCGACCACACTACATACGCTTAGTAGGTTACACGAAGAGAAAACTTCCATGTGAACACTGTACGAGACTACCAAGAGAGTACGAATAATACGAAAAGCTTTTACAGGTTTTATGATTACGTAGACATAACATAACATCTTAAATCCTTTCCTTACAGTAACAGTAAGAGATACAGTAACGGGGACTTCTTTCCTGTTCTAGGACTTTTCGTAGCCCTTCAGGGGCAATGACATAGAGAATGACAATGACATTCCTTTCCTAAATTCTACAATACAATACAGATGCATTAGTATTTTGGACATTTTCGAAAAGCATAATAAGCATGAGAGAACCATCAGAGCATGTCACAAGTGTACCTTCAAAAGAGAAGCACATTGGATGATTCGCATACATCACACCAGCCCTAATAACGTTATTTGTGGAAACAGCCTGTGAAGTGGTGGTCCAAAAGGGGCCACCACTACCACCTTGCCTCACCAGTCACCAATGAGCCTCCAAAATTTGTCGATCCAAGCGTCCACAGCCCTAACTCTTGAATGATTGAAAAGAAAGTTGATTGGTATTAATCCCCTGGTTAGTTGGCTGGTGGGGAAGCTGGGATATCTAGAAGTGGAAGAAGAAGATAATAAGTAAATATATATATATAAAGAAGGATTAAAGCACAGGCCCTCCCGTACTTTAGGGACAGCCTAGTACCTAAATACTACTGGTAGGGAACCAGTATGTGTTAATATAGGTTCGAATAATCAAATACAACATACTGTGAACCTCTAGATACACCATTACAGCTTCCATACTTAAAAAGGGGTATTGTGATAAATCATATGGAGATTGTTACCAAATACTCATATGGGCCCCGGCAGCCAGATATATATAGGCATTGATGTATGCAAGAACCCCCAAGGGGCTGGCCCGTCTCACCTATATGGTCTCTATCGAATGAAAGATCCCTTAGATATTTATTTACAGGGTTTATTTTAAAGCTATGATAATAGGGGAAACATACATATGTGTGCATTGCCCTCAAGTATGCATCCAAAAGGATGTTAAGGAATCAAAAAATATAAATAATGATGTAAGAAGTGTGCAAAGTTGTGTTTTTCATTGGAACAATAAATTGCCTCTAACATTGTGTGTCCGACATGTGTAGATGTTGTTGCGTTATGTAAAACTCTTAGTTTAGTTTTTAACATTTTAGAATGGGGTGCCTCAAGATTGTGCAGCATTTTAAAGGGTGCTTTGAAAATAAGTTGACAAACACTGCTTTCGAGTAATGCAGTGGCAGGTCAACAACCTTTTGTACCTGGCAGAGGCTGGAACCTGGCGAAAAAGACACCACTGGCTGTGAATGCAGTTCAACGCAACGATTTGCATTTTAATCTCTTTCAAAAACAACTCCAACCGCCTCCAGAAAGTCAGAGTGGTGACCTGCTAAAACAACAATGACTTTACGGAGCTGACGACAGAGCTTTGTACGCAATGCTGCAATATTATAATGACAAAAGGTCAAAATACTATGGCATTCCATCATTATACGGCTCTATTTATGTTTCTAGCTGTCACTGAAAGAGATTTCTGAATCTGTTTAAGTCTGCCCTGTCTGCTTTGTAATCTTAGAATATGAGCAGATATGTTCTTCGTTTCCGGTATTCTGGATCCTCATTCCATTTGGAATGTGAAATCTTCTGTACGTCTCCCAAAAAATTGCTAGTAGAAGTTCAAATTTAGTATGGCTACATACACATGTTGAAGGATAACCCTGTGATCTACAATGTTGTCTGCATCTGTGAAATGTTTATAGCAGTAAACTTTTGGGTGGCCCAATATTCACAGGTAATATACCAGAATACACACTCACCGGCCAGTTTATTGGGTACACCTTGCTGGTGGAGGTGTGAATGTGGACTAGGGAACGTAAACCATGGCATACAGAAGGAGGACGTGTGGAATAGGGAACGTACACCATGGCATACAGAAGGAGGAGGTGTGGAATAGGGAACGTACACCATGGCATACAGAATAAGGTAGTGTGGAATAGGGAACGCACACCATGGCATACAGACTGAGGAGGTGTGGAATAGGGAGCTGTCATGTAACCAAATATTCATGTCTTATCTGTTGCCTACCTTTGCTGCATGTGTCCTGTTAAAGGCCGGGCCTCCCTCACCTGTGTTCTTTAGTAGGCCCTCCTCAGCTGGGCTCCACCCCAGGCCTTAATTGGCAACAGGATATAACACCTGGCAGTGCAAGTCTGCATGGCTGATGAACGTTTGTCCATGTTTGGCTTGTGTGTAGTGGTTCCTATCTTTTGCTCTGAGTCTCCGTGTACCGATCTTTGGCTTGTCTGACTATACCCGTCAGACTGATACCCTGATCTTTGGCTCTGTCTCTGTTTATCCCTGCCTGCCTGTTACCCCGATCTTCAGCTTGTTCTCTGTTCTCATGTCTGCTTGTGGCCCTGACCCTTTTGCTAATACCTCTGACTATTCTTGCAGTTCCTGCGCTGCTGCTTCCTCTCTTCCACCTATAGCCAGCCGAGTGTGAGCTAGGGGGCCCGAGGGCCGCGACCTGGATCCAGTTGCAGCCAAATCCATCCTCACCACCAGAGGCTCTGGTGAACACCCACTGGCTCTTAGATTCCACGCCCTGGGGAAACCGATGCACTAGCTCCCTGTGTTTCAGTGTCCGTGCTCCAGGGGGTCCTCTCCCCGTATCAGCCGGAACTCATAAACAGCAGTCAGCCACAGGTCCACAACCTTGCAGTGCACTTCGCAACCTTAGCATGCGCTTCGCACTTCAGTGGTGCAATTCACACTCCTGCGGTGCGCATCTGTCACATGACGTCAGGTGCCTTGACAGTTTGATCAGCCTTGGACCCGGCTCATGTGCCGCTACCCGCAGATAATCTGCTGCAGGGCATACTCTACAGACTCAAGACCCAGGGATCTAATCAGACCCAGGTGATGCGATTCCTCCAGGATTTGGCCTCCCACTTTGAACAACTTCAGGCCTCCTTAGGACCTCCGGTGCAACAACCTCAACTGCCATTGGCGGCCGCACCTACTCCGGTCACTGCCACAGCCACAAACTCCTTGCATTTACCAGCTCCGTCCCGGTACTCTGGGGACTCCAAGGCCTGCAGGGGGTTCCTTAGCCAGTGTACCATTCATTTTGAGCTCCAGCCCCAAAACTTTCTGTCCAATTGGGCAAAGTTAGCCTTTATTATATCTCTCCTTTCTGGCGAGGCGTTAGCTTAGGCCGCCCCTTCTGGGAGAATAATGATCCAGTGGTTTATAGCTTGTCTAGCTTCTTGAAACTCTTTTGAAATATCTTCGAGGAACCAGGTTGAGTCTCCTTGGCGGCCATCGCCCTTTTACGTCTCTGTCAAGAGTCCACTTCTGTAGGACAATATGCGCTTCATTTTTGTACACTGTGGAATAGGCATCGTACAGCATGGCATATTGAATAAGGCAGTGTGAAATAGGGAGCATATTGCATGGCATATGGAATAAGGCAGTGTGAAATAGGGACCATACACCATGGCATGCAGAATGAGGCAGTGTGGAACAGGAAATGTATGGCATGGTATATGGAATGAGGCAGTGCGGAATAGGGAGCATAGAGCATGGTATATAAAATTAGGCTGTGTGGAATAGCATATGGAATGAGGCAGTGTGGAATGAGAATGTACACCTTGGTAAATGGAATAAGGAGGTGTGGAATAGGCATCGTACAGCATGGCATATGGAATAAGGCAGTCTGGAATAGGGAGCATACAACATGACGTATAGAATTAGGCATTTGGAATGAGGCAGTGTGGAATGAAAATGTACAGGATGCCATAGGGCTTAAAGTGGTATGGAATTGAAAATGTACAGCATGGTATACAGGGTAAAGTGGGTGGAATAGAAAATGTACAGCATGACATACTGAATGAGGTGCTGTGGAATAGGCAACATAAAGCATGGTGTATGCAATGAGATGGTGTGGATTAGAGAATGTAAAGCATGCCATATGGAATGAGGTTGCATGGAATAGGAAATTTACAGCATGGCATACTGAGTGAGGTGCTGTGGAATAGGGAACATATAGCATGGTATATGGAATGAGATGGTGTGAATGGAATAGGAAATTTACAGCATGGCATACTGAGTGAGGTGCTGTGGAATAGGGAACATATAGCATGGTATATGGAATGAGATGGTGTGAATGGAATAGGAAATTTACAGCATGGCATACTGAGTGAGGTGCTGTGGAATAGGGAACATATAGCATGGTATATGGAATGAGATGGTGTGAATGGAATAGGAAATTTACAGCATGGCATACTGAGTGAGGCGGTGTGGAATAGGAAGGGCACCTCTGCCATGGCTCTTTTTTTTTACATGTGATTGCACTGATGAGTGGTCTGAAAGGGGCACAGATTAACTAAAGGGGCAAACTGCAGCACAGTTTTTTTTTTTTTTTTTTTTTAAAAGGGGTGGGGACTTTTTTCCCTGTGTTTCTGCAGTTAAGTCAGCTCCATTGAAATGAATAAACTGCATTACATGTAGCACATAGCACCACAGATGTGAACCAAGGCCTTCCTCACATGTGGGGGGGGGTAGTAAAACCACGCAGTTGAGCTATTTTTACTACTCCCGAATACTCCCCCTTTAGTTGCAAAGGTAGCAACTGTGGTCTTAAACATACTGATACTCCACTGCCGTCAGCATGCATGTACAATGGTAGATTCCTATGAGCTTATCAACAGAGAATGAGCAAAGATGTGACATTGGCCGTCTGACCCTGGAAGGATTAATCCATGTATTTACACAATTGTTAAACTCTGGAACAGGAAATTACACGCGAGGCCTTACATTTTAACACAAAGCTATTGTTCCTGCACACATTTCCCACACATCTCTGCCAGACAGGAGTGAAAATTGTGTGTATTCCGTGTTCTTATAGCTGCCAAAGAATATATCCGGTTGCTGAACATGTTTTTTACAGTAATTAAATGTGATCTGATGGGCATACTTCTGTGACAGCCATGTTCAGCATATCTTCAGTCCAGTGTAATGGAACCTTGGAGCTCAACTTATAGCAAGAAAATGATCTACGAGTAAAGGATAAGCATTTATCTTGAAGGAAATGTACAGTGATTTCTACACATTTTCTTCTTTATAAACAAAGAACTTAAAATGTCTTTTTCATTTCTTTGGAGTAGTATTATATCCATTTGTCCTTTTTAGTTAAGCTTTATTATCCTTTTTACATTGCTTCCAGAAATTGATTAGCAGTCTAGTGTAAAAATCGAAAATTTCAGTCGAACAAAGCTAGCCAAAAAGCAGGCGGATACGGCAGTGCTCTCTCATTAGCTAACCTATAGTTCTCTAAGAATCCTTTGTCATAAATGAATTGTAAAATAAAAATTGAAAGGAGGAAAAGGAAAAAATTAGTTTGAAAAGTTATGAAATTAAGACAGAAATACAATAAACTTGACCCAAGACCATTATCGTTTCCCTTTAACTAGCACCAGGTAAACATGGGTATGACTGATAGGAGAACCTTGTTACCTTGTATTGTGTCATCCACACTATTTGAACACCACCCATTTGCTATCTGCTTATTGTGGGCATACATGGCACCTCAAGTCTCCTTGTTCTCACCTTACGTGTAATTGATGGCCGCCGTTTTTGTATTAGCCATCCAAATCTTAGCACAATACTAACCCAAAGCAACTGGGCACCTTGTTGGATTTACCCATTGTTGAATATTAGGTACCCAAAACTATTGCCATGTCATAGTGTTGTATTGTAACGCATGCCTTTAAATAAAGAATAATAATTTAAAAAAATAGCACCAGGTATTAAGTTCAGTTATAAATTCCAGCAAAAGTTATTTAAATGACCAATATGAAAGTAGGTACAGTACATATTAGCATCTTGAATAGTACAGGCAACATGCGTGGTACAGTAAAAGGTATTTTGACATTTTCCAGTGGGCAAAAATACAGTGTACAATAGACAAGAATATGGAGTGGGTTGTCATTTTCCAATAGACAGTTGATAAGTTCAAAGGGTCTTATATTTATCTGTCCATGTAGCCCAATTGTGGCCAAATGATGCTCCATGGAGTGTGTTTGTGGCTAACGCTCGTTCCTAGTAGTAGTCTGTTTGTACTATTTGTAGAACCTCGGTGGTGTGCGGTGGGGTATTAGATTTGCATGGTTTTAGTATTACTGAATGTGCTGCTAAGAGTATGTGTGTGATTGGTTGTCTAAATTGGTGTGGGTATAGGTCTATTCCTATATGAAGAACGGCGAGCTCTGAACTAGGTGATCTAATACATCCTGTGAGCGTGGATAGGATTCTGAATATATGGATCCAGAAACTAATAATGTGTGGGCATTCCCAGAAGGCATGTAGGAGGTTCCCAATCTGCCCGCACCCCCTCCAGCATAATGGGGAGGTGGTAGGGTATATTTTGGCCATCCTATAAGGTGTTAGGTGCCATCTATTGGATGGGTAATGGGTAGCTTTGTGAATTTCTCTGTATGTTGTTTTCCATTTATCGAGTGTGAATGAGTTACCAAGTTCTGTTTCCCATTTGGTGGTGGCTTCAGTTTTCTGGAATTGTTTTATTTTGTAGGTTGTTGTAAAAGTGTGTGATGCCCTTGGCCTTCAGTTTGGGAGTGGACTAATAATATTTTCAGGCATAGGTGGGTAATACCAGCCGTGGGACAGGATATCTGTGCAAAAAATGTAGAATACGTGCGTAGGTAAATTGAGCTATTGTGTTGAGATAGTATTTTGCTGTGAGGTTATAGATGCTGTAGGGTTTGCCTTCCTGTATGAGGTCCCCTACGTGGAGTATGCCGTGTTTTCTGAGGTGTTCCAGGGATAGGGAAGGGATCATTGCTTCAACCGTATGCAACGTGTATTTGTATTTTATAAGTTTTGTGGATTTTGATGTTTGTTTTAATAGGTAACGACAGGCTAAGATGGAAGCTTGTATTGTCAGTGAGAATTTGAGTATGTTCCATCTTTTCCATTTGTCGCTCATTAACCACTTCAGCCCCGGAAGGATTTCCCCCTTTAGGACCAGAGCCCTTTTTGCGATTCGGCGCTGCGTCGCTTTAACTGAAAATTGCGCGGTCGTGCGACGTTGTACCCAAACGAAATTTGCGTCCTTTTTTTCCCACAAATAGAGCTTCCTTTGGTGGTATTTGATCACCGCTGCGTCATTTCTGATCGCCGCTATAAACAAAAGAAGAGCGACAATTTTGCAAAAAAACCCCAAATTTCTTACTTTTTGCTAAAATACAAATCCAAAAAAAAAATATAAAAAAACATTTTTTTTTCATTGGTTTTGGCCAATTTATATTCTTCCTCATATTTGCGATAAAAAAATCGCAATCTGCGTTTATTGATTGGTTTGCGCAAAAGTGGTCACGTTTACGGATGATGAGAATACATTTCTGGGGTTTTTATTTTATTTTTATTTTTTACTAGTAATGCCGGCGATCTGCGATTTTTAGCGGTACTGCGATATTTCAGCGGACATGTCGGAACATTTTGACACTTTTTTGGGACCATTGGCATTTATACAGCGATCAGTTCTATAAAAATGCACTGATTACTGTGTAAATGCCATTGGCAGTGAAGGGGTTAACCTGCAGGGGGCGCTCTAAGGGTTAGCTGTGTTCCCTGGGAGTGTTCTAACTGTGGGGGGACTGCCCTAGCAGGGGAAGGGAAGCGATCACAGCTTCCGTGTAGAGGATCACAGCCCTTCCCCCCTCACAGGACGGAGGTCTGTGTTTACTTACACGGACCTCCGTTCTTTCACTCCGGGGGGGGCATCGCGGGTAGCCGGCGGCAATCCGGCGGCGCGCACTCACTGGGCGCGATCATATGCCGGAGCGCCACCTTGTCGCCGTCAGATGCCGATCGGCAGTCGGCAAGAGGTTAATAATGCTGTGAGGTTGTCTGTCGGTTACATGGCGGTTTCTATTGCAATCCATATTGGTTTTTCTGTATGTCACGTCATCAGCAAATAGAGTTATCACATGAGATTCAGTGTTAAATTTGAATACAGTGATCTGCGGATGCAAAGTTATTTTTTCAGCTAGAGGTTCTATCAGTAAGTTAAAGATAGTGGGTGAGAGTGGACATCCCTGTCGAGTCCTGTTTGAGATGTTGAATGGTTTGGACAAAAAAACCGATGTGTACACTTGAGCTGTTGGACTGGAGTAAAGAGCAAGGATCGCGGACAGTATTGGACCCTGAAAGCCAAACCTCCTCAGCACTTCTGACATATAGGTCCAGTGGACTCTGTCGAATGCCTTCTCTGCGTCTATAGAAAGAAGCAGAGAATGCGTTTGAGTCTTTTCAACATAATGTTGTAAATTCACTATTCTTCTAGTGGCATCAGTGGATTGTCTTCCCCTCACGAAACCCATATCTTGTTTAATCAGAGACAGTAGTATATCTGTTAAATGTCTGGCTAAAAGCTTTGCATATATTTTGCTGTCTGTGTTTAATAGTGAAATAGGCCTGAAGTTGGCCGGTACATTGGGTTCCTTACCTGGTTTTGGTAGGGTCACCACATAAGCCCCCAGCATCTCTTTTGGGAACAGCGAGGTTTGGGTCGCTTGCGTGAACACTTTTTGTATATAACGGGAAAGTATGTTGTGATAAGTTTTGAAATATTCATTAGAGAGACCATCAGGGCCTGGGGGATTTCCCATTGGGAAGTGATAAGATGATCTTCTCTATTTCTTTGTGGGTGTATGGAGCATTTAATGCCTGAAATTGAGGTTCTGTAAGTTTGGGAAGGTTAATTGTCTCCAGAAAGTTCTGGATATTTACTAATGTGGGTTGTGTGGTGTTGGGGTCTGTTTTAAGGTTATAAAGGGCCTCATAGTAGTCCGCAAATTGGTTTGCAATATCCTTCGGGTTTGTGATGGTTTGTTTGTTTAGGGGGTGTATCAGGTGGGAAATTCTCATTTTGACTCTTCTTGTTTTATCCTATTAGCTAAGTATTTTCCTGCCCTGTTAGCATTCGCATATGAGTGTATTTTACGTTTTTTTAGGTACCGTATATACTCGAGTATAAGCCGAGTTTTTCAGCACATTTTTTGTGCTGAAAAAGACCCCCCTCGGCTTATACTCGAGTCAGTGTCTGTGGGTAATGAATAAATTCACATTACACAGAGCGCGCTGCTTCTAAGAGCCGTTCTGTGCCTGAACTGTGAAACTGTGACCTGAATACATTGGAATGCAGAGAATGCTGAGAGAGGTGTCAGATTTTCAACTTGATGTCGGGGAGGTGGGCGGGACTCGTGGGTGTTAGCTGTTCAGTCCTGCCACCTCCTGATCTCAGTGAAGATCTGCAGCTCTCTCTCTGCATTCTCAGCATTCTCTGCATTCCAATGTAATTAGGTCAAACTTTCATGCACAGACCGGCTCTTAGAAGCAGCGTGCTCTGTAGATTGTGAATCTACCTTACTCATCTCTTCTGTGTTCTGGCTACAATCTCTGTGTAATGGCTGAGTCCCTGTGTCCTGGCTAAAATCCCTGTGTTCTTGCTCCCTGTCCCTGTGTTCTGGCTCCCTGTCCCTGTGTTCTGGCTGCTGCATTTCCCACCCTATGCTTATACTCGGGTCAATAACTTTTCCCAGTTTTTTGTGGTAAAATTAGGTGCCTCGGCTTATATTCGAAACGGCTTATACTCGAGTGTATACGGTATTTGTCGTATTGTTGGGCTAGTCGATTTCTCAGCTGGTCTCTGAGTGTTGCTAACTTCTTTGAGGTTATTATGGTGGGGTTGTGTTTGTTTTGGGATTATAATGTGTGGATTTCTGATAGTGTAACATTGAAAGTGGCATTATATTTCTTTTTTGCTCTTGCCCCTAGTTGAATTACAATGCCCATTATATAGGCCTTGTGGGTGTTCCACAATGTGGTGGGGGAGGATGCAGAATTTTCATTTTCTGTGAAGTAGGGATTTGAGATGCTGGGAGATCAGTGGCGAGCTCTGTGGGTCCTGTAGCAATTTAGTGTTGCAGTGCCAGATGGGTGTGGAGGGTGGGACATTCTGTTCTGCAATGACCATATGTATCTCAGCATGGTCTGACCATGTGATGTCGTGTATTGAGGATGATGCCATATTCTGTAATAGCCATTTGTCTGTTAGGTACATGTCTATTCTAGAATATGTGTTGCGTCTGGAAGAGAAGAAGGTGTAATCCCTCTCGTTGCTGTGTTGACAGCGCCAGACATCAAAGACTTCTTCTGTATGGAGTAGTTGCAGGAGATAATCTGTGTATCTCCTGGTCTGTGAAGAGGAGTCTAAGCTTGGGTTAGTTGTCAGGTTAAAGTCCCCGCTCATTAAGAGGTGTCCATATTTGACTGTTGTGATGCGTTTGAATAGCTTACGGAGGAAACACAACTGTTGTGCGTTGGGAGCATATAAGTTTACCACTGTAAATGGTTGGGAGTTGATATCACATGTGACGATAAGATATCAACCCTTGGGGTCAGTGATTTCTTCTTTTTAGTTGAAAGGCTAAGGTGTTTTTAAAGGCCAGAAGCACTCCTCTTTTCTTTTCTGTAGCATTAGATAGAAACATGTTCGGGTAATCTTTGTGGGTGCATTTGGGTGCTGCGTTGAGTTGGAAATGTGTCTCTTGGACACTAAGTTTGTCTACCTTATGTCTAATAGCGTCTTTCCGTAGAGAGTGCCGCTTGCCGTGGTGATTCAGGCCTCTGGCATTAATGGATAGGCATATTATAGGCATGGAAGAGTCTTATAGGAAGTCTGTATGATGTTCCAAGGATTGCTCACAGTTAGGATGAGGTGAGATACCATGTCTAAGTCCTGTGGGTTCGGTCCGCTCATGTTGTCTTCCATCCGTGGAGTGAAACGAACATTCAGGCTGTGCCTTGCTAGGTGTACCAAACAAAGGAGTAAGGGAAAAGATATTAACTTCACACAACAGTAACCAAATGGAGTAACTACGCCAGTAAAAAAGGGGTCAAGTTTAGGGACCGTTGGCAATAGTGATTGCCTGGGTGATCTAGGTGGGAGGAATAGAGAGAACATTACTTCTGTAGGAGACTACGTGTAATGATCCTCTAGCCTGGGGGGTTTTCTGAACTTATAGCATTGTTGTGTATGATTTAGGAGCTTCCATTGTGTTTTTTGTTGTGCTGTTTGTGAGAGACTACTTGCCACTCTTGTTCCATGTGAGAGGGTTGGTTGGAATGGTTGGGCATTTGCAGTGAATCTGGTATAATGCCCCATTGGCGCAGTGCAGATATGCCTTCCTCCAGTGTAGAAACAGAGCATGTTTCCCCCTTGTGGGTGATGATCAGTGTGGCGGGGTATTTCCACTTGTGTAATATTTTGAGGTTTCTCAGGGCTTTAGTAACCGTGGCAAGGTTGCTGTGCCTTTGGAGGGTATGTCTGGAGAGATCCGGCAGGATCTGTACTGTGGTATACATGGAGGGTAGGTTTGCTGCCTTTTTGAAGGCCGTCATTATCAATTCTTTTACATGGTAGAAGTGTATCCTTAGCAAGACATCCCTTGGGACCTCCGCTGCCAGGAAGGATGGTTTTGGGAGTCTGTGGATCCTGTCTATTATAAGGTCTTGTGCTGTCAATGAAAGTAATAATGAGGAGAATAGAGTCAGTACATACTGTTGTAGTTGTTGGGGGAATATTTTCTCAGGTATCTCCCGAATTTTGAGGTTATTCTAATCTAATCTAATAAATCGGTCTTCTAAGTCTGAAATTTTATCTTTTAACCAAAAGATTTCTTCTGTTTGTGAGTTGTGCGCTTCTATCAGGGTGTTAAAAATACCGTGTAGTCTCCCATGTTTTTTTCCATGTGGTCCACCCTGTCTCCTAGACTGTGTACCTCAGCCTGGCAGTTTTGGACACTGGATATGAGGTCTGCTTGGAGTGATGCTCTCAGTGACAACATCATGTCCTTAAGCGTGTCTGCAACAGGCTGGCCAGAGGTGGGGAAGGCTGCTATGATCCATTCTCCCTGCTGCGTTGTGTGCTGCTGAGGCCTGCGCGACACTCACTCCATGTCTGGTTCCCCTGGTCTCTGAGCGGAGAGTGTTTACGGCTTTGGTCATGGCAGGGCTTCTGGATGTTGGGCTGGAGTTGGCCATGGATGATCTGCTCCCTCCGTCTCCTGTTTGGGCCCTGGCAGTCTGGGCCTGGTTTCCTCACGAGAAGCCGTCCCCTCTGGACTTCTAAAACCCTGGCATCTTGCTGAGCTGCTGCTGTGTTTTCCATCGGCGGGTCATTCTGGGGCCCCTCCGGTGTCTGATGAGTGCGCGGTGATGGCTGTGTATCTCGGTTGTGGGCTCCGTTATGGGCTGTGTTCCCCAATGGCTGAGCGGAGCTCTTGGCTCAGACGTCCATCTTAGAGCTCGGCGGCCACGCCACTATATGAAATTATATTTTTTACGTCAAATGTTTTTATCTGTAATTGTATCCATATTTTCCTTGCAGGCCAAACTGACCAGCAAAGTAACTGTGACAGGGGCTGGCACAAACCAAAGCACTGCCTGGGAGCTTGGACAGTATAAAAGAAAAAAATATTTAAATTACAGGATTAAAGGTGACAGCACTGGAGCCTACACCCTTTAATTCAAATCTGTAACCACAGCTCCCATATTTTTATCCTCACAAATTCACTTTAAGAGACATAACAATCCTGTCAAATGCCTAAATTGCCGGATAGGCCTTTTTTGCCTAAATAAAAAAAGGTACAGTATCTCACAAAAGTGAGTACACCCCTCACATTTTTGTAAATATTTTATTATATCTTTTAATGTGACAACACTTAAGAAATTACACTTTGCTACAATTCAAAGTAGTGAGTGTACAGCTTGTATTACAGTGTAAATTTGCTGTCCTCTCTAAATAACTCAACACACAGCCATTAATGTCTAAACCGCTGGCAACAAAAGTGAGTACACCCCTAAGTGAAAATGTCCAAATTGGGCCCAATTAGCCATTTTCCCTCCCCGGTGTCATATGACTCATTAGTGTTACAAGGTCTCAGGTGTGAATGGGGAACAGGTGTGTTAAATTTGGTGTTATCGCTCTCACTTGTAATTACCGACACACAACTCAATAAATCTCTCCTGTCGTTTAAATGTGACATTATGTTCGACATGTGAGTGATGAAACTTAACATCGTTTCACATTAAAGAATTCACAACAGTGTAATTTTCTATATTATTTTATAAATGTTTTTACACTCCCCACATGAGTGAAAACACTC
>BLSH010022066.1:596618-616774 GCA_018402905.1 Glandirana rugosa
CTCCCACCTCTCGGTATGGTCTAATGGACCGAGGTTCAAATCAAGTGGGGCGGAGAAGAACAGTACCCAGAGGAATAACCGGCGGACACAAGCACGGTAACAGAGGACGTCCTCAAACAATAACCTCCTTTTTTTTAAGTCATTCAGTCAGTGTCGCCCGTGGCTCAAAAGGTCCGTCCGTAACCTATTCTTCCGCCCTACCATCGGTTTCAATCGTTTCTTCCCACTGACAACCCACCGGCTCACTTGGCTCAACAATATACGTTTGAGGCGGTCGCCATCCTCGCATTGGGTCAGCAGGACCCTCTTGCCAGACGAACGGCCAGACGGAGCGCACCAACCAAACTCTTGAACAATATCTACGCTGTTTCTCGTCGTTCTCCCAGGACGACTGGGTTACGCTCCTACCGCTGGCGGAGTTTGCATATAACAACTCGGTTCACTCGGCCACCCAACAGTCACCCTTCTTTGCTAACTTTGGCTACCATCCCGCCTTCTTATCCAATGCCTGCCTGGAAAACTCGGTGCCCGCTGTGACTGACTTACTGAATTTTTTTTCCTCCAATAACAAACTCCTGCAGGAGACAATGGCACGAACACAGGCGGCCAATAAGGAGACCCATGACAAGAAGAGGCGGGGTGAACTAAACTTGGAGCCAGGTAATCTGGTATGGCTCTCCACCCTCAACTTGAGATTGGCATGCCCATCAAAGAAGCTTGGCCCTAAGTTCATAGGACCCTTTCCCATCAAACAAAAGGTCAATGAAGTGGCCTATGAACTGGAACTGCCTGAGTCATTCCGCATCCACCCAGTTTTTCATGTGTCCTTGTTGAAGCCTAAGGTCTCCCTTTTTCTGATCGACAGACAGGTCCACCAGCACCAGTATTGGTTGATGGATCAAAAGAATTCGAGGTGGAGTCTATTCTGGATTGCAGGAGGAGAGGTGGCACCATCCAATACCTGGTTAAATGGAGGGGCTATGGGCCCGAAGAGAGCTCTTGGGAGCCTGAAGAGAATTTACATGCAGAGGCCCTGATCAGGACCTTCTGGAGAAGGAACCCGACCAAGAGAACCCGTTTGGGCATCCGGAGGCTGCCCCTTGGGGGGGGAGGGCAATGTTAGAAGATGGTTGCTAAGGGTTTATAGCATTTGGTTGTGGTTTCCTCTAATTCATAGAGGAACAGCTCTATTTAAACTTCCTGCTTCCTGTAGCAAGTTGCTGTCTGATCTACAGCGTGTTAGTGAGTTCCTGTGACCTGTTTTCCCAGTCTTCCTGTATCTGTGACCCGGCTTGCCTGACCTCTGATTGAACTCTGCCTGCACCGACCCTTTGCCTGCCTACGACCACGTCTCTGCCTAACCCTCTGGTACCTCAGCCGCCCGCCTGTTTACGACCCTGCCTGCACCCGACGTTCCGCTTGCCTGTTCCTTTGTACCGCACTAGCCTGCCTAATTCCGACCCGGCCTGCATCACCACTCTTCTGTCTGCACGAGCTCCTGGAGGATCTTCACATCACCATCTGCATCCGCACCAGCCCTCGTGCCCCCCTTTGCTCCGGAATCTCCTGTTTCCTCTATCAGGGGTTCCCGAACCAGGGCCGTAAGAGAGGTTGCCCTCTGCACAATCAGACTCCACCAACAGGTACGTGACACTGGGCTTCCAGGGAAACAACGCTCTTACATTTTGTACAGCAGTATTCGCCCTCGATCTCATAATCAAGGAACACATACATGTGACAAGATGTACACCGGATCGCTTCTCCAGACCCGCCGGGCATCGTACCTATTGATTTAGTGGGGACTGGGAATTTTGCCCTATCCAATTACCTAACTGCCTTCCACTAATACACGGTACTCACAACACTTGGGTATTCATGCCACTCTTGGGTACTCACACTGCAGTACTCAGGTACCCACCCAATACACAGGCACTCACCTGATACTCACTATGCACTAGTATCCACTGTTCTCCCAACACTGAGGTACTCCGAATACACAGGTACTCGCAACACTCAGGTACTCGCAACACTCAGGTACTCGCAGTACTCAGGTACTCGCAATACTCAGGTACTCGCAATACTCAGGTACTCACTATACACAGGTACTCACTATGCACAGGTACTTCACAATACTCAGGTACTTCACAATACACAGGTCTCACACAGTCAGTCTTTAATTAGCAGTTGTGTCTCTCTGCTAGCCTCTGTAATCTGACACTGACTGCAGCTCGTCAGCCTCTGCCTTTAGCCTCCCCCTTCCTGGCTCTGTCAGCCTGTCAGGTTTGTCACACAGTGATCTGCACTCACCGCTGCCGCTGCCTCACTTCTCCTTCAGTCTCCACCGCCCCCCTCCTCTGTCCTCTCTTGGGGGAAAGTCCTTTGTTGTTCCCTGCTGCTCGTCCCGGTCCCCCCGCCTCCTCCTTCGGTCACAGGTGGGGGGGTGTGGGGAGTGCCGCCTCTACCGCCCGCCGCTTCCTCGCCCGGATTTCAGTGGGGGGGTCAGTCTGGAGCTCCCCGCACACGCTGCTCCCTGTCGCTGTTTAGCCGCCCTGCCGCCGCTGCTTCGCCCGGGGGGGGGGTCCGTTTGGGGCGGGTTGGGTCTGGTCTGGCCCTGGAGCTCCCCGCACACACACACACACGCTGCTCGCACTCTGCTTGAATTTTCGCGCCAAAGGGTTCCGCTCTACAGCGCCCTCTGGTTCCTGCTGCAAATCAGCTGCTGAGACACAGTTCTTAGGCGAATTCGAAATGCCAAGATTTTAGCAAGTAATGGAACCTACTAAGTGGGGGGAGGCAAATTAAACTGTAGTGAATTAATGTTCCTTGGTCAAAGTTCAGTAGCTCTTCAGCAGGCTCTTTAAATGATAGGTACACAGAAAGTGACTGTAGCAACAGCAATAGGTCCTTCAGGTAGTGCACAAAAGTGATGTGACACAATCTTACTGCAGTAAAATAAAGAACTTCACAGTGATCACTGACTTTGTAATAAAGCTACAGCTGACAGTAATCCAGTAAAAGAGATGAGGTATTTATACTCCGGCTTCTCTTGTTCTGTGTTAGTGCTTAAATCTTCACTAGCAATAAGTATGTGAGATTAAACTATGTGTGCTCAGTGCTGTATTGATGGGCCTGAGCCCGCTCACCCAACAGGAACAATGACTATAGAAGATGAACCCGCTGCTTGGATGATGGGGATGATGATGATGACACTCCAGCCCTCTGGCTCCCAGAATCGGCTTCCACTGCCTCCCTCCTTGCAGTTCTCCCGGATCGATCGCTTTAGCTGCCCGCAGGTCTCAGGAGTAAGTTCCGCTGGTAGCAGGGCCGGTCTCCCGGATCATCCGCTAAAGCGATGCACCGTTGGAGACCGCAAGGTCTGTGTGAGCTGCATATTCAAGATGAGGTCTTACTAATGATTTGTACAGGGGCAAAATGATATCTCTATCTTTGGAGTCCATACCTCTCTTAATACAAGAAAGTATTTTGCTTGCTTTGGAAACCGCAGCTTGGCATTGCATGCCATTATTAAGCTTATGATCTACCAGAACCCCCAGATCCATCCTCCTCCATTATGGATTCCCCCAGTTGTACCCCCCTAGTATGTATGACGCATGCATATTCTTAGCCCCCAAATGCATAACTTTACATTTATCAACATTAAACCTCATTTTCCACATAGTCGCCCAATTAGACAGTGCATTGAGGTCTGCTTGTAAGTTGGAGACATCCTGCAAGCACATTATTCCACTGCATAGCTTGGTGTCATCTGCAAACACTGAAATTGTACTTTTAATCCCAGACCCTATTTCATTTATAAATATATTGAAAAGTAAGGGTCCCAACACTTAACCTCGGGGTACACCACTGATAACCTTATAAAAAAATACTGGAGGAACATTTGCATTCATCAGCCAGGAAGCTGCGCATGGGATGTACTTGGACATTCCAACATTGCAAAGATCCAAAACACAAGGCCGAGTCGACCTGTTATTGGCTACAGCAGAATAAAGTGAAGGTTCTGGAGTGGCCATCTCAGTCTCCTGACCTCAATATCATTGAGTCACTCTGGGGAGATCTCAAACGTGTCGTTCATGTAAGACAGCTCAAGAATTTCCAGGAACTGGAGGCTTTTTGCCAAGAGGAAGATAAAGAGCCTCATCCACAAATACCACAAAAGACTTGAAGCTGTCATTGATGTTAAAGGGGGCAATACACGATATTAAGAACTGGGGTATGTAAACTTTTGATCAGGGTCATTTGGGTCGTTTCTGTTGTCATTATGATTTAAAAAGAGTAAACACAGTTGATTGATAATAAATGGCTTCAGCCAAACACTAACCATGAGTGAAAGAAAAGTTTTTGTGTGCTCATTCATATTCTCTGAAAAATGTCAAAGAAATCATAAATTCTGCCAGGGTATGTAAACTTATTAACACAACTGTAAATATGTTCTCCCTGTGCCTGCGTGAGTTTCCTCCGGGTACTCCGATTTCCTCCCACACTCCAAAGACATGCTGGTAGGTTAATTGGATCCTGTCTAAAGTGGCCCTACTAAAAGAAAAATATGTGTATATAGTCAATTAATGAATAAAAAAGTCCCATCACAGAACATCCAAAGTATGTAATCCACCAAGAGATATCACATGTGCAGGAAAGGGGAAAGTGGACTCCGCCACCAGATAGTAGTAGTTACCAGGCGCCTCTTAACAGAACAATTGGGCCATAGATTATAATGGCCAGACACATGTATGGTACAATTCCAAGGTTAGCTTCCACTGAGGGAGACAATTCCCACTCAGTAGTCAATGGTAGTATGGTACCATAAGATAAAAACATACACCTCCATCATGAAGTCTGTTTTAAAAGCTTTTACCTTTATTGTAAAACTTTTAGTGCTTCAATTGCCAAGCAATCCAATACAGCAGGAATACGGTAGGAGACTGATGGTTTGCATGGAAAGAACGCCGACAGCGTTTTGCAGGTTGTGCGTAATGATGCCACCCCCTACGCATTTCATCAGCAGTGACGTCGTTGGGCCAGGGGAACAGGCTGTTGTAGAGAAGGTTTGCCAAAGTTGGTAAGCAACACATTGGGAATCATGCCAATACATGGGCAACAAACAGGTCATCATAAAAATACATGGGCAGCAAATGGGCAATAGAGGCAATTTACAGTCAACCAGTGCACTGCTAAGCAGAGAGGACAATGTGTATATTTAATAAGCAAAGATGGCTGAACCAATTTAACCACTAAATTTAAATATCTAAACCCAAGTACAAACATTGAATATTTTGCAGCATACCAGTTTTATTTTGTTAGTTTTTTTTTTCTATATAGTCCCCTGATAATCTTACCAGTAACACCCTTTCAGTCCTAGAGTGACAATGGTCACTAAGACTATTTGTGTAGGAGCAGCATTTTCACATACAACTGAAAGCCTCCCTCTCTCCTTTCCTCCATAGCGTGTGTAAGAAATGTTCTGTAGTTTTTAGAAATTGCTGTATAATGTAACTGATAAGTGTGACAAAAGAGCAAACACAGTACTGTGAAAAAGCTTTAGGCAGGTGTGAAGAAATGCTGTAAAGTAAGAATGCTTTCAAAAGTCTACATTTTAATAGTATATTTTTTTATCAATTTACAAAATGCAAAGTGAGTAAACAGAAGAAAAATCTATATCAAATCAATATCTGATGCGACTGGTTTCAAACCAGCATCACTTCTTATACTTGCACAGTCAGGGATTTTGTAGGATTAGAGTTAGGCGTACGATTAACCGATTATACCAAGCAGGTGCTAATGATCATCAATTTCATATGTAGGTTGAAACACCATTCATTAACTGAAACAGAAACAGCTTTGTAGGAGGCTTAAAATTGGGCGAGGAACACAAGGTAGTTATATTGCATCAGCAAGGTGTCTCCCAGGCAAAGACCTCAAAGCAGAATGGAGTCCCAAGATATCATGTTCAAGCGTTTTTGAAGAAGCACAAAGAACCAGGCAACATTGAGTACCATAGACTCAGTGGTTGTCCAAGGAAACATAATGCAGCAGATGAAAGACACATCATGCTTACTTTCTTTCAACATCAGATGTCCAGCAGTGCTATCAGCACAGAACTGGCAAAAACCAGTGGCACTCAGGCACACCCGTCTGGAGAAGTCTGGCCAGAAGTGGGCTTCATGGAAGAATTGTGGCCAAAAAGCCATACCTCTGACATTGAAACAAGGCTAAGTGACTCAACTATGTACGAAAACATAGGAACTGGGGTGGCGGAAAATGGCAGCAGGTACTCTGGGCTAAATGGGCAGCACAGTGGTGTAGTGGTTAGCACTTTCGCCTAGCAGCAAAAGGGTCGCTGGTTCGAATCCCAACCACAACACTACCTGCCTGGAGTTTGCATGTTCTCCCTGTGCCTGCGTGGGTTTCCTCCGGGTACTCCAGTTTCCTCCCACACTCCAAAGACATGCTGGTAGGTTAATTCGATCCTGTCTAAATTGGCCATAGTATGTGTATGTATGAATGTGAGTTAGGGACCTTAGATTGTAAGCTCCTTGAGGGCAGGGACTGATGTACAATGTATATGTAAAATGATGCGTAAATTAACAGCGCTATATAAATACATTAAATAAATAAAATAAAATGAGTCAAAATGTGAAATATTTGACTGTAGCAGGAGGCACTATGCTGCCAAAGAGCTGTAGAGTGGTACAATAATGAATGTCTGCAGGCAACATTGAAGCATGGTGGAGGTTCCTTGCAAGTTTGGAGAAGGGGAAACAGAAGTGCCTAGACTTTATAAACCATTAATTGAGAAAAAAGTGTCACGCAACTCACATTTCTACACTATAAAGTGTGCTTGCCCTAAGTTGCTGACACCTTTTAATTTGCTCCCCCCCCCCCCTCCTTGAACTGGATGGACTTTACTTGTGACTCTTCATTTTAATCCATTGGTGCCCAAAACCATGCTGCCATCCTTACAATTTTGGGGCTGCATTTCTGCAAAAGAAGTTGGAGTTTGGTCAGGAATCAGGATCAATACTGAGAAATACAGGCAGATACTTATCCATCATGCCATACCATCAGGGAGTTGTGCGATTGGCCCCAAATTTATTCTGCAGCAGCACAACGACCCCAAACATGCAGCCAATGTCATTAAGAACTATGTTCAGCGCATAGGCGTGCGCAGGGGTGTGCCAGTTGTGCCTGGGCACACCCTAATCACCCCATGTGGCGCAGATTCCCCCTGCTGACATTTCACCAAAGCCCCCCAACAGGTCTCCTAAAAAAAATAGTAAAAAATAATACAACAATAATATAACACGTCCACTGCCCTACTAACACTGTGTATGTTTTAATATGTTTCAACATTTTTTTTACATTTATTTATAAGAGTATGTGTGTGTGTGTATATGTATATATATATATATATATATATATATATTGTAAGTGTGTGGGGTGATTGAAACGTGTGACTCAAGGCTGGTTTTTAAGGGCACGGCAGCACATTTTTATTAAAAGGAATGGAAAAATTCAAATAAACAGTAATCTTCTCTTGCAAGGGGTTCCACCATCATTGTATAAACAGACACTTCAGCCTGCTGGCTTACTTATTGTCAGCTTCATGCTGTTCAGTGAAACAAACAATAGTCAGCCCTCCTGGCTAGTAAAGGATAGTCAGCCCTCCTGACTAATGGACAGTAGTCAACCCTCCTGGCTGGTAAGTGCAGCTCTCCTGCATAGGCCTTTGGCTTCAGGCCTTGGCCTGTCTCCCACAGACCCGATGCTCAGCAACTCGGTGCTGACATGTAGTAGCCTCACAGACTACATCTGCCTCCTGCAGACATACATGCTCTGGCTGCCCCCATGCAGCCTCTGACTCCTGCAGAGGAATGGGAGTCCACATGACTCCCTTGCACAGACTTCTTGTCTGTTGGGTGAGGCCCTGAGCCATAGTCAGGTCACAACTACATAGCCCAACATACAGCTGTGCAATCAGCGTGCCTGTCTCTCCAAAAATATTTACTTTCCATTTTGTTAATTGACAAAAATAAAGTGTTAACACTTCTATTTCATATATATATATATATATATATATATATATATACACACACACACATACAGTATCTCATATCTTTTCATGTGACAACACTGAAGAAATGACACTTTGCTACAATGTAAAGTAGTGAGTGTACAGCTTGTATAACAGTGTAAATGTGCTGTCCCCTCAAAGTAACTCAACATACAGTCATTAATGTCTAAACCTCTGGCAACAAAAGTGAGTACACCCCTAAGTGAAAATGTCAAAATTGGGCCCAATTAGCCATTTCCCTCCCCGGTCTCATGTGACTCGTTAGTGTTACAAGGTCTCAGGTGTGAATGGGGAGCAGGTGTGTTCAATTTGGTGTTATCACTCTCACTCTCTCATGCTGGGCACTGGAAGTTCAACATGGCACCTCATGGCAAAACGCTTTCTGTGGATCTGAAAAAAAGAATTGTTGCTCTACATAAAGATAGCCTAGGCTATAAGAAGATTGCCAAGACCCAGAAACTGAACTGCAAGACCATACAGCAGTTTAACGGGACAGGTTCCACTCAGAACAGGCCTCACCATGGTTGACCAAAGAAGTTGAGTACATGTGTTCAGCGTCGTATCCAGAGGTTGTCTTTGGGAAATAGACGTATGAGTGCTGCCAGCATTGGTGCAGAGGTTGAAGGGGTGGGCGGTCA
The DNA here is from genome assembly GCA_018402905.1 of Glandirana rugosa. Taxonomy (NCBI): domain Eukaryota; kingdom Metazoa; phylum Chordata; class Amphibia; order Anura; family Ranidae; genus Glandirana; species Glandirana rugosa. The sequence continues at coordinate 605,346 of BLSH010022066.1, forward strand.
GCCTGTCACTGCTCAGACCACACGCCGCACACTGCATCAAATTGGTCTGCATGGCTATCGTCCCAGAAGGAAGCCTCTTCTAAAGATGATGCACAAGAAAGCCTGCAAACAGTTTGAACACAAGCAGACTAAGGACATGGATTACTGGAACCATGTCCAGTGGTCTGATGAGACCAAGGTAAACTTATTTGGTTCAGATATTGCCAAGCATGTGTGGTGGCAACCAGGTGAGGAGTACAAAGACAAGTGTGTCTTGCCTACAGTCAAGCATGGCGGTGGGAGTGTCATGATCTGGGGCTGCATGAGTGAACCATGAATGCCAACATGTACTGTGACATACTGAAGCAGAGCATGCTCCCCTCCCTTCAGAGACTGGGCCACAGGGCAGTATTTCTGGTTCAAAATTTTTATTAATGAAACAAGAGGGCAGAATGGCCAGGCAGGTTTACAGAATGAAGAAGGATGGGGAAAAGAGGGAGGGGGTCACCCCGAAGCATACAAAAACAAAAATTCAGATTAGGCAAGGAAAAACATGAATTCAAGTATAATCATACAATATACAATAATACTGTGAGAATAGTATGCTCGTCTGAATATAAGGCCTAAGGTTACATATCCAATACATAGGGGGGAATTGTTGGTAGTCCCTTGGATTATCATACTGAACTGTGCAAAGGATTGTATCACCAGTCATTTCTGATCAAATCGGAGTTATATGAGTTATATAAATGAGACAGTACCATTGCGGAAGTGAGAGAGTGATCATGTCTCAATGGGATAGTAGAGTTTACAGTACAACCATGTATAGGATATCTTGGAATATTAGCACTTGCTAGGAGTTGATCATGGATAGAGCCCCTGTCATGGTTGTGTAATGGGGGGAACCCCCTGAAAATAGAAAAGGACGAACAGGAGTGTCACGGTCCTGGTGGTGGAGTCTGTCTTGTGCAGGGAACAACTGCTCTTGCACACCCGATTCAAGGACCCCTGGTAGGGTAAACAGAGGTCCAAGAGTGCGGGATGGCACGAGGGCTGGATGGTCACTGATGATGATGTGATAATCCAGGTAGTCGTGCTGATCAGAGGGATGGTCATGCAGGCTGGGTCGGCAACAGGCAGGTAGTGCGGTACAGATGGGTCAGGCAAAAGGAAGGTCAAGTCCAAGCAGGGTTTGTTATCAGGCGGGCAGCAGAAGTACAAAGGGAGCAGACAATCGGATGGTCATGGATAGCCGGGGTCGGTGCAGGCAGCAGATCAACAGGTCAGGTCAAGCCGGGTCAACAGGAAGCGAAGCAATACAGGAACAGATGATTTGAGCTGGGGCTCACAGGTCACAGACGCTGTAGAACGGACAGCACTTGCTGCTGGGAGCACAGGGCTTAAATGGCGCCATTTGGCGCCGTTTGCGGCACGCGCATGGATGCGCGTGAACGGCCAGAATCCACTGGTCAAGTGTCCTTTTCCTAACAAGGAGATAGAGAGTGCGATATAGAAAGCAGAGAAAAAGTTGTGGGGGAGTGGGAGGAATAGGGAATCGCTAGGAGGGGGGATGACCCAGTAGGATTGGGGAATGTTTTCGTGGTATGTTTTGCCCCCTATATGTCTTCAGGAGAGGGGTGTTGTCAAAGTTGGGTAGGAGAAAATGGTAGACCCAGGGCTGTCAAAGCCGTCCAAATTTAGGGATTGAGTTGAGGATGGTCGCTTCTATTTTGGCATGTATCATAGCCTTGGTGACTCTGTGCTTAGTCTCCAAGATTGGGAGCGAGGGGGTCTTCCAGGCTTTTGCAATCGTCTGTTTCACAGGGCAGTATTTCAACATGATAACGACCCCAAACACACCTCCAACTGCTAAAGTAGCTGAGGGTAAAGGTTATTGTATTGGCCAAGCATGTCTCCAAACCTAAACCCTATTGAGCATCTGTGGGACATCCTCAGAGAAGCGCAAGGTCTCTAACATCCACCAGCTCCGTGATGTCCTCATGGAGGAGTGGAAGAGGACTCCAGTGGCAACCTGTGAAGCTCTGGTGAACTCCATGCCCATGAGGGTTAAGGCAGTGCTGGAAAATAATGGTGGCCACACAAAATATTGACACTTTGGGTGTAGATCTGGCCATCAAGGGCCCTAAGAAGAGCTGACATAACACAATATAGGTGGAATGAAATCATCATGAATATAAAAACACATATAATGTAAAAAAATATATATACATGAGCAGATGCATGATAATTGATGTAGAAGTCAGATGGTATACGCATTGATGTAACTCTATGCATTTCGTGGCTTATAGCCACTCGTCAGGAGTGCAATGCTATGAATGATTGTGGCTGTAAGTATAAATAAGAGTTAATCAGACTCATAAGGGATACAAAGTAAGTACACCCATAAATAGGGGGGTTTTTTCCTACTTACATGTCAGCTCAAAAACATTGGTCTAGCTTGAGGAAGAAAGGGGAGAGCCATATCAGGGTCTTTATCTGACAACTCATCTTTTGCATTTGTCACATTATTCATTTTTTACCTAGCTAGCGGGAAGGGGTGAGCCTTCTGAGTCTTTCCCGGGGCTGCGATGCATGGCAGGTCCTCCCCACCTCCTCCCTGTTCGGGTGGCGGGCGGGGGGTGTCCTCCCATGCATCGGCGTCATGCCCACACGCCCTGCTCGTGACGCAATATGGCGCCACAATGCCTGGGTGGTAGTCATTGCATCGGACGTTTGGGAGTGGTTGGCTGTGGACGGATCTCCAGCACTAAGTGCTGCTTTTGGGATCTGTCTCCCACACCTGTCTCCCTAATACGTCTTGCATGACGTTGGCAGGGACCCGCCCCTCACCTGGGGGATTTTCCAGCCAGAGCTAGCCAGCACATTACCTCCAGATTGACACACCTGATTAGCACACACCCCACACCTGGGGTATTTATAGATAAGGCAAGCCAGCACACCACTTTCAGTTCGCTCCTTTGCAGCACTCTCTGCACACCTTACCCAATACTACTTGGTAAGTTACATTTTGGGGCTTTACATATCCCTGTACCATACAACTGTTTACTCTAGTACCTGTCAGTGTTCACTCAGTATTTGAATGATCCCACTAACCTATTCAGTTTCCCCTTCCTTCACTCTGGTTTTGCACTGTCAAGTTGCTTTCCTCTCATCACTTCCCATGGTATCCTTTTTTTTTATTTCATCCTTTTTTCTCCCTTATAATATTGGTTTTCTCCACCATCTTTATTCACCATTCTCCATCCTTGGTGGTCAGCATGGACACTCTCCTGCTACTCTAACTGACATTACCCACTATACCTATTCTTATACTCTTGTGCATGTGTCACCTGTGTGTATGCACATGCATGTATATACATATTTATCATTCATTATATTTGTTACATTTTTTACAATTTTAGAATAGACTGGGATTGATGTATCCTTCCATGTCTCCCTCCTTGGTATGGATTACTCCATTTCACTATGGTTTCCACCCTGTGCTGTTTCCCTTGGTTGGGACGGGATCCTCCTTGCCTCAGCCCCGGGTCAGACCCTGATATGGCTCTCCCCTTTCTTCCTCAAGCTAGACCAATGTTTTTGAGCTGACATGTAAGTAGGAAAAAACCCCCCTATTTATGGGTGTACTTACTTTGTATCCCTTATGAGTCTGATTAACTCTTATTTATACTTACAGCCACAATCATTCATAGCATTGCACTCCTGACGAGTGGCTATAAGCCACGAAATGCATAGAGTTACATCAATGCGTATACCATCTGACTTCTACATCAATTATCATGTATCTGCTCATGTATATATATTTTTTTACATTATATGTGTTTTTATATTCATGATGATTTCATTCTACCTATATTGTGTTATGTCAGCTCTTCTTAGGGCCCTTGATGGCCAGATCTTCGCAAATGATTATGTTTATCATTATGTTAATCTTTATACATTATGTGAATAAAATAATAATTTTTATACGCTTGTACTTTTGTTCGTATGTGGCATGTCTCATTTAAAGTCCCAGGACCAAAATTTTTCCTTTTTCCTTGCTTGCATGCAAATTTAGGGATGGAGGCATGTCGCAGTGGGTGCGACAGATCACAATCTTTTTTTCTCACTTTGGGTGTACTGACTTTTGTTGCCAGTGGTTTAGACATTAATGGCTGTGTGTTGAGTTATTTTGAGGGGACCGCAAATTTACACTGTTATACAAGCTGTACACTCACTACTTTACATTGTAGAAAAGTGTAATTTCTTCAGTGTTGTCACATGAAAAGATAGAATAAAATATTTACAAAAATGTGAGGGGTGTACTTACTTTTGTGAGATACTGTATATACACACACATTTTTTTTCTTCCACGGTCCATGAATTGTGAAACACCTGGTAGGACTCGCACTCCCAAGCATACGTTTTTCGGATGTACCCGTATGTGTGTGCATTTGGAATGTAGCTTCAGGGAACACACATAACTGGGATTCAGCAATTAGGTCAGTGGCTACAGTAATTGAGGATTATGAGGGTAATGTGTAACTATCTTGTCAAAGATAAATTGACCCCCATCCTTTCTTTGTGTCCACACATGCAATTCAGACAAAATTGTTGTTTCCAGCATGCGCTCTGCCCAGATATAGCACACGGTGTGTTAAGACTAGTCACAGCCAGTAAACATAAACTGCAAGTTGCCTAATTTAAAAGCATTCTAGAACACGTTTTTCAAGTCCAGCCAAAGTTTTTATTTTTTTTACAGTTTTGGATACAGTGGTGACAAATTAGAACTTTTCTCAGATTTTCTTTATTGGGGAGATTTCCCTTCACCTCCGATCTTTATGATACCGAGACAGAAATTGGGGAAAAAGCGTCCCTCAAAAAAGGAGGACACCAACAGAAAACACTTGCTATGAGTTTTATTCCTCCTAAATTCTACAAATAGCTGATTACATTGGACAGACCCATCATGTCCCGGCGACACCCTGTTATAAGGAGAGGCAGTAAATGCAAATATCTTCAATGGAGAAACAGAGTGATAAATCCTGGTAGAGATTCCAACCATTTTCCATTTGGTTACAACAAAAAGAGGTAAAAAAAAATGTTTTACCTTAACTTGTCGTTCACTACCTCCTGTCAGCCGTATAGACAAATGACGGCGGGCGGGATGCTCTCTCGTTCTGGGACGACGTCACATGATGCCCTAATCTCACCGTGCCCACGCGGGCATGCAGCACGGTGATCGCAGGCACACTGTGTCCCTGGGACATGGCGCGACCCCAATCTCGGTAAAGAACCAATGGCGCGGCTCTTTACCCATGTGATCAGCTGACCACATTTAAACAAGGAAGTGCCAGTAATCAGCTCTCCTTGCCTCACGCTGGCAGAGTGTGAGGAGAGCCGATTAGTGGCATCTCCTCACAGGGGAGACTGTACAGGTAATCAGGGCATTGATCATCAGTGTAACCCCAATATTGTCTAGCAGTGATGCCAGTCAGTGGCCATCAGTGATGCCAAACTGTGGCCAGAAGTGATGCAACCTGTGCCCATTAGTAAGTAAGTCAGTGCTGCCTATCAGTGCTCATCCTTGCCACCTATCATTGCCCATAAGTGCTGCCTATCAGTGCCCATCAGTGCTCATCCCTGCCACCTATCATTGGCCATAAGTGCTGCCTATCAGTGCCCATCAGTGCTCATCCCTGCCACCTATCATTGCCCATAAGTGTCGCCTATCAGTGCCGCCTCATCAGCGCACATCAGTGAAAGAGAAAAATTATTTACATTTTCTGGCAAAAACTTTTTAGGGCTTTTTTTGTTTTTTTTAGCAAAAAATAAAAACCCAGCAGTGATTAAATACCACCAAAAGAAAGCTCTATTTCTGTAAAAAAAAAAAATTATAGAAATTTAATTTGGGTACAGTGCTGCATGACCGCGCAATTGCCATTCAAAGTGTAACAGCGCTGAAAGATGAAAATTGGCCTGGGAAGCAAGGGGGTAAAAGTGCCCAGTATTGAAGTGGTTCAAATGTGAATAGTTCAAGAAATGATCAAATGTATCTATATTAACCACTCCAGGTCCGCGCTATAGCCGAAGTACGGCTCCAGCGCGGACCTGAAATGCCCGGAGGACGTCCATGGACGTCCTCCACTGCGCACGCTCCAGGCGCGCTCCAGGCGCGCCCCCTGGCGGCAGCGGCGGCGCGTGCGCGCCGCACGCTGCGCGAGCGTGCCCGTGGGTCGGGCAGACTCGATGTCCGCCCGAGACCCGGCGATCGCCTTTAGGAGCCTCAGAACGGGGAACCGCCGTTGTAAACACTGCGGTTCCCCGTTCTGTCACAGGGGACATGACAGATCTACTGATCCCTGTCACTGGGATCAGTTAGATCTGTCATGTCCCGGCCAGCCCTGCCCCCCCACAGTTAGAACACACCCAGGGAACATGTTTAACCCCTTCACTGCCCCCTGCAGGTTAACCCCTTCACTGCCAATGACATTTACACAGTAATCAGTGGACATTTAAATTTCTGATCGCTGTATAAATGTCATTGGTCCCAAAAAAGTGTAAAAAATGTCCGACATGTCCGCCCCAATATCGCAGTCCCAATAAAAATCGCAGATCGCCGCCATTACTAGTAAAAAAAAAAATAATAATAAAAACGCCATAAATCAATTCCCAGTTTGTAGACGCGATAACTTTTGCGCAAACCAATCAATATACGCCGATTGCGATTTTTTTTTCTACCAAAAATATGTAGAAGAATATATATCGGCCAAAACTGATGAATAATTTTTTTAATGGATTTGTACTTTAGCAAAAAGTAAAAAATATTGTTCTTTTTTGCAAAATTGTCGCTCATTTTTTGTTTATAGCGGCGATCAGAAATGACGCAGAGGTGATCAAATACCACCAAAAGAAAGCTCTATTTGTGGGAAAAAAAGGACGCAAATTTTATTTGGGTACAACGTCGCACGACCGCGCAATTGTCATTCAAAATGCGACAGCGCTGAAAGCCAAAAATTGGTCTGGGCAGGAGGGGGGTTTAAGTGCCGGGTAAGGAAGGGGTTAAAAGGTAATATTGTATGGCAAATTGCCGTATTTATCAATTCATAGAAAGGGAGGTGGATTTCTGTCTTCTTCTGAAGGATGGGGCAGGTCTTTATATGGCTTGCCCTGGATCAGAGTCATGCATTGCCTTGTTGCCCCCATCACCATAGCAGCAAACGATGCCCTGTCTCTCCGCCCTAGAGCATCATTGGCTGTTTTGGCACTGGCAGCAGGCCTGCCTGCACCATGGCATCTCATAACTGATTCAAGGTAAACCAAAGGAGTGTGCACAGGGTGTGCCGGGGGTGCCTAGGCACACCCTTTTTACCCTGTGCGGTGCCAATTACCCCTAGTTTCTAGTGCCCCCTGCAGTGCTGCCAGCTTCCCTCCTGTCCCGCCCACTGCTGCGGGGGATGATTCAGGATGGATGAATGAACGCAGTGAGTGATCTGGACAAATCACTTCTGTGTTCAGTTTTAACAGAAGCATAGTAAACTATGTTTACTATGCTTCCGTTTGTGAATAAATCGTAAGCTGCTCAGCACAGAGCACTTCCCATTTGTTTACGGTCCAGTGCACCTGAGGCTGTAGAGAAAGGAACTGAGGAAGCTCTGTCCTCAGTCCCTTTCTTTCTGTTTAGACCCTTAATATTTCACAAAAGCCCCCCAATGGGGCTCTTAATTTTAAAAAAAATAATAATATTGTAAAAATAATTTAAAAATAAAATTGTAAAAAATAATTGTAAAAAATAATAAAAATAAAATCTACTGGCATCGTCCACTGCCCTACTGACACCAATCTTTGCTCTACTGACATTGTCCACTGCTCTGCTGATATGCACACATGTGTGTTTGTGCTCTGGGGTGCGCACCCTAATGCAATAGGCTGCGCACACCAATGAGATAAACTGGGTTCTGTGCTTGCGGTACCTCGGGGAGCACAGATGGCACTTCTCAGGTAATTCAAAAAGGTTATTTTATTGCCTTGTCCTTTAACCACTTGCCGACCGCCCACCGCAGCGTGACGGCGGCAAAGTGGTTTGCTATCGCGAAACGCCGTCACCTGACAGTGGCCGCGATAACAAGTATTGTGAGCATGCGCACGTCACCGGAGGTGCGCTCACTGTGACCGGGGGGTGGCAGGGAGCGGGTAGGGTGGACTCGATCTCCGCCAGCTACCCGCGATGGCCCCCCCGCAGTGAAAGAACGGAGGTCCGTGTAAGTAAACACGGATCTCCATTTTCATAGAGGGGGAAGGGCTGTGATCACAGGCTTCCTGGAAGCCGTGATCACTCCCCTCCTCCTGCCAGCCCAGCCCCCATACAGTTAGAACCCGCCTAGGGAACACATTTAACCCTTAGAACGCACCACGCTGTATAAATGCCAATGGTCCGAAAAAAGTGTCAAAATGTTCCGACATGTCCGCTGCAATATCGCAGTACAGCCAAAAAATCGCAGATCACCACCATTACTAGTAAAAAATAAATAAAAACCCCAGAAATGAATTATCATCATCCATAAATGCTGCAACTTTTCTGCAAACCAATCAATAAACGCCAATTGTGATTTTTTTTTTTTTTTTTACCAAAAATATGAGGAAGAATATAAATCGGCCAAAGCCGATGAAAAACATTTTTTTTATAATTTTTTTTGGATTTGTATTGTAGCAAAAAGTAAGAGAAATTGTTTTCTTTTGTAAAATTGTCGCTCATTTTTTGTTTATAGAGGCGATCATAAATGACACAGAGGTGATAAAATACCACCAAAAGAAAGCTCTATTTGTGGGAAAAAAGGACGCAAATTTAATTTGGGTACAACGTCGCACGACCGTGCAATTGTCAGTTAAAGTGACGCAGCGCCGAATCACAAAAAGTGCTCTGGTCCTAAAGGGGGAAATCCTTCCGGGGCTGAAGTGGTTAAAATGTATGGAGAAATGGGCCCATCGGTGTGCTGCTTCTCCTTTCACTGTGTCCTCATAGGGTGAGAAGGGGACCGATTAGAAATTGCTTGATTGAAAAAGTTGTTTTTGTTCTTTTTTGTTTCTCTCTAGAACTATTATAGAAACAAAACTTCTTCACACTTACTAACCTGGTCACTGTCCTGAGTCAGCACTTGGGTCTCAAGAGGTCAAGTGTACAACAGTCCTTGAAAACAATAGCACTGTGCGTCTATGTAAAGGGCTTTATCCTGTGCTCTTGTTACCTGCAAAGAGGATGTATCATCCCCTCATTTAAACATTCATTCTCCATTACTCTCGAGATCCACAATGACACAAATTTTTTTGACCCTACCTAAAATACACTGGCCCTGACCTTTGACCCCGACCCTAACATTAACCCTGACCTAGATCAGGGTTTGAGCGCTGGCAAGGGACAGAGCCTGTCCTAGGCTCTTAGCTATAGCTCAAAGGAGAAGAAAGAGGGGATACCCTAATGCCAGAGGCGTAACTAGAACCTTCAGGGCCCCCGTGCAAGAAATTATGAAGGGCCCCCCAACCCCTGGCCAGGGCTCTTCTCTCTTCCCACTGATCCTGGGGCCCTTTACTCCCATCGCGGGTCCCTTTATTACGGTCCTGCAGCAGGGCCCTTTCACAAGTTCTGCAGTGGGCTTCCTTTCTGCCATCTTCAGGCCTCCCCATGATGGTGAAATGCCAGGGCCCAACCTTTGCAATCCTGATGGTTCCCTCACTGGTGTCAGTAGTTTTTTCATTTTTATAAATATTTTATTCTTTTTCTACCATTTCATTTTATTTCTTTTACAAATTTTTTTTAGGAGCTCTGTTGGGGGGCTTAGATGAGATATCAGGGGTCTACACAATCCTCAGCTCTCAATTTCCATCTGTATAGCCTCAGCTGCACAGAATGAATGGATAGGAATAGCTGTGCACCGAGCCTCCCATTCATTCAGAAACGGAAGTATAGTAAAAAACAGTTTACTATGCTTCAGTTATGAATGAACCAATTGGTACCAATCACTGACTATGTCCATTCAGAAAAGGAAGGAGCCAGTAAATGACAAATTTACTGACCCGTTCCCATCTCTCCATCATGACAAATCTTCTACAGCAGCTGGCAGGAGAGAGGAGGGGGGAAGACAGCAGCGTTGTGGGGGGGACCAGGGAAGCACACAGGGACCCTGGGAACAGCAGAAGACAAGTAAACTGGATAGAGGAAAATGAGGAAGATTGGGTCCTCTAAATGCCACCCCGCCATCCCTATTCAGGTGTACAAGGGAGGCACACATGCCCCCTGGACCATGGGGCCAGGTTGCAATTGCAACCCCTATCGTTACGCCCCTGCCTAATGCCGCACATCCATGTAGTCCTACGTTGGGGATGAGAGTAACAACCTCAGCCTGGACTCCAACCAGGCCACGTCCCCAATGCATTGTGCTCCACCTCCGGAGCTTAATCATGGGGATCCCCATGATTAAGCTCTGGGGGAGAAACTAAACGCATTGGGGCGTGGCCTGGTTGGAGTCCAGGCTGAGGTTGTTACTCTCATCACCAACGTAGGACTACATGGATGTGCGACATTAGGGAATCCCCTCTTTCTTCTCCTTTTAATTTTTAACATTATTCGTTTTTACACATATTGTTTGTTTACATTTTTCTCCTCTAGCAAGGAGTAAAAGATACAATTTATCTTTCTCTCCATTCAAGAATTAAAGATACAGACAATAGTATGACATATGAGTATAGCTCTAGGCAAGGGGTTAATGAACCCCTAGTGTTATCTGAAGACATTGATACCATGCTTACTTTTGAATTCCTATTCAACTGACTTTTATATATGCCAAGATTCTATTCTCATAGAAAAGCATAGTGCCTGGGTTGTGAACTTTGAAAATTAATTTCTATACAGTACTTATTGATACAGAGATGAATGGAGGCGTGTTTAATTGTACTTTCACTACTTCTTTGTAATATGTAAATACTTTAGTGTACATAAGCTGAGCTCAGGTTCCCTTTAAGCAGAGGTCTCCAAACTTTCAAACAAAAGGGCCGGTTTACTGCCCTTCAAACTTCTTGGGGGCCAGACTGTGGCCAGTGGGAGTAGAAATGCCCTAGCATCAGTGGGAGTAAAAATAATTACACCACTGGTGTCAGTGGGAGGAATAGTGCCCCAACATTGGTGTCAGTGGGAGAAATAGTGCCCCATCATTGGTGTCAGTGGGAGGAATAATACCCCTTCATTGATGTCAGTGGGAGAATTAGTTACCCAACTCTGGTGTCAGTGGGAGGAATGGCACCCCATCATTGGTGTCAGTGGGAGGAATTGTACCTCATGCTTGGTGTCAGTGGGAGAATTAGTTCCCCATCTCTGGTGTCAGTGGGAAGAATAGTGCCCCATCATTGGTGACAGTGGGAGGAATGGTGCCCCACCATAGGGTGACTGTGGTCTCTAC
>BLSH010022066.1:623847-635386 GCA_018402905.1 Glandirana rugosa
AGAGTTTGTGTTAAGATTTACACTTACACCGAAGGTAAATAAGCCGAAAACTTGTCTTAATCAACTGAGTTAATACTTGTTAATCTTTGGAAGACTGTTTGTTAACAAGACGCTTGCAAGATTGGTACATACTGGTCGAAATGTCGTGATTTTTACGTAAATATGAAATTTGGGTAGTTAAGTGACACTTTCTTCTACCTTTAGAAAAACTATATGTCCCACCCGGTAAATATACCTATGTGGAATTATTTTACCCTTACCAACCACTATAATTGAAGGACAAACACCGTGTAATCATATACACTCCCCCCTTTGAAAAGTTCTACCCACCACTGGTACCGCCGTTTCCCCCCTCACATATACTAATGTGCCACAAACAGGAAGTTAATATCACCAACCATTCCCATTTTATTAAGGTGTATCCATATAAATGGCCCACCCTGTATATCAAAAAGATTTCCATCTTCTTTCACAGTGAATTGATGGGTTTAAAGTATAAATGCATTTTTAGTGCTGTAAAGCTGGTCATACATGGTTAGAACGTTCGCAGAACAATTGTTTGTCAGAAGGTTTCTAATTGTTCATAATTGAGTCAACTAATTCTGTTCAAAAGCCGAATAAATGGAAGCCACATTCACATTTAGAATTGTGTTTGAGATCACTCGAAATCTTCCATCCTGCTCTTTCAAATTTTCTCATCACTAGGACTGAATACAAACACCGAATTGATCCCATTAATTATTAGAAAATTGTACAAATGTTCCAAAAACAAAATTTCCATATGAATGGCTCTGGGCCTTTATTCGGTCCTATGAAAAGTTTATTCTACGGACTTTAGTAGTGGTGAGTAAGGATGGGCTCAGACGTGTTCGGGAGATGCACGTGCCCAAGCCCGCCGGGAAGTGAGCCCTGCACTGCGCCAATCACAGGCAAGGAGACATTCCCCGATCGCTGCAGCCACGCTTTGGGGAAATGTCTCACTGCCTGTGATTAGCGCAGTGCAGGGTTCACTACCTGGCGGGCTCGGGCACGTGCAGTTGCGAACACGCCTGAGCCCATCCTTAGTGGTGAGTAAAGCCCCGTACACACGATGCGACGGTCGTATGACCGAACTGCCCAAATCGTATGTTGGCTGTATGTATCTCGCGTAGGGTTGCCACCTCATCCCTTTAAACCCGAACACATATGAATTACACAGGTTCTGAGGCTAATTTAATGCAGATAAGGCACCAAGTGAGTTTAATTACCACCTTAATCAGCCACATAACCTGTGTAATTAATATGCGTTCGAGTTTAAAGGGATGAGGTGGCAACCCTAATCTCGCGTACTGACGATCGTACGACCAAGCCGAACATAGTGACGTGTTACGAGCGTATAAAGAGGAAGTTCAGGTGCATGTGATTTGTGAATTAGGAACGTAGGTTTACACGCACGGGCACTTCCGGGCGTTCCTGACTTCTGAGCATGCATGTTTTGCACAGTACAACTTGTTGGATCAACTTCTCTGTTCACATGGTACAACGGTCGTACGACCGCTTGTTGGTACAATCAAAGTTTTCTAGTCTGCTCATCCAACTTCTGTTGTATGACCGTCGCATGTCAGCTGTTCTAATCGCGGATACTAACGGTCGGATGATCGTACAACAAACGGTCCAAGGACCGTTTTCATACGACCGTCGTGTGTACGAGGCTTTAGGCTGGCCAAACATTATACAATTTTCTTGTTCAATTCTCCTTTAGATTTACCAAAACCATATAATATGAGATCAAACCTAAACACGTTCAATTTGTAAGCAATCAGGGAAGGCCCTTGCACTACATAGTTGAAGGTAAATCTAAAAAAAATTGAACATGAAAATTGTATAATGTATAGCTAGGTTAAAGCTCCGTACAAACGGTGCAACGGCCCAAATCATATGTTGGCTGATGTATCTCGCGTACTGACGTGCAGTAAGCGATCGTGCAACCAAGCTGAACGTAGTGACGTGTTTGGAGCGTATACAGAGGAAGTTCAGGTGAATGTGATTTGTGAATTAAGAACGTAGGTTTACACGAACTGACACTTCCTGGTGTTCCTGACTTCTGAGCATGCGTGTTTTGCACAGTACAACTTGTTGGACCAACTTCTCTGTACACACGATACAACGGTCTTACGACCGCTTGTTGGTACAACCAAAGTTTTCTAGTTTGCTCATCCAACTTCTGTTGTTTGGCCATCGTACGTCGGCTGTTCTAATCGCATGTACTAACGGTCGGATGATCATACAACAAGCGGTCGTACGACCGTTTTCATACGACTGTCGCACCTTGTGTACGGGGCTTAAGAGTTTCAATTTGCATGGGATCGGGCAGGCCCTTGCACTACATGGCTTTGGTAAATCTGAAGACAAAAGTCTACAGAAAATTGTATAGTGTGTATGGGGCATAAGGCTTTTCTTGTTCAATTTTCCTTTTGATTAACCAAAACCATATAATATGAGATCAAACCTAAACACTTTCAATTTCAATCAGGGAAGGCCCTTGCATTACCTAGTTGAAGGTAAATCTAAATAAAATTGAACAAGAAAATTGTGTAATGTATGGCTAGGTTAAGACATGCATGCAAAGTTCAGGCCACACAGCTGATAACCAACTGGATTGAAGGCAGGTGAGTATGAGACTGGCAGGGGAAGTTAAAAAATAAAGCTGTAATAAATGTTCCATGCATTTGTTTTCTGTCGGGCTGAATGACCCCCATACCTTTGTGAGTGTATTTTATGTTGTTTTTTCTTAAATACATTTGATTTGGTTTTAACATACTACACTATTGGATTCCTTGTGCTGGTGTTTTTTGCTTGTATCTTCATAATGGTATTATTGAATCTTCTGAAATTAACTCTTCTGTTGTATGTAGGGTTGCCACATCATCCCTTTAATGCAGGACACATATTAATTAGAAGGTTATGTGATTGATTAAGGTGGTAATTAAACTCATTTGGTGCCTTATCTGCATTAAATTAGCCTCAGAACATGTGTAATTAATATGTGTCTTGGATTAAAGGGATGATGTGGCAACCCTAGTTGTATGGCCAAATTTAGTTTTCAATTTCCCTGTAGTGATCTTGAGGACAGCAGTAAGGATGGGCTCGGGCGTGTTCGGAACCAAACGTGCCCGAGCCCGCCAGGAAGTGAACCCTGCACTGCGCTAATCACAGGCAGTGAGACATTCCCCAATCGCTGCAGCCACGCATCAGGGAAATGTCTCACTGCCTGGGATTAGCGCAGTGCAGGGTTCACTTCCTGGCGGGCTAAGGCACGTTTGGTTCCGAACACGCCCGAGCCCATCCTTAAGCCTCGTACACATGGTTCGACGGTCGTACGACCGAATGAACCAAATCATATGTTGGCTGTTGTATCTAGCATACTGACATGCACTACATGATCGTATGACCAAGCTGAACGTAGTGTCGTGTTATGAACGTATAAAGAGAAAGTTCAGGTGCATGTAATTAGTGTCTGGCCGTTCCTGGCTTGGAGCATGCGTGTTTTGCACAATACAACTTGTTGGACCAACTTCTCTGTACACATACAAAGGTCGTATGACCGTTTGTTGGTACTACCAAGTTTTGTAGTCTGCTCATACATCCTGTTGTACGACCGTCATATGTCGGCTGTTCTAATCGTGTGTACTAATGGTCGATTTAGCATACAACGGTCATTTGTACGACCTGTTGTATACGATCGTCGACCCGTGGGCACGGGGCATTAGTCAGCAAGAAAAAACAGTGAGCACTGTGGGGGACCAAGCTGTAAGAACAGTCTAGTACATATCAGAATTAAAAGACTATTGCATGCTCATGCGCATGCTCGTAGTGCTGAGCAAAGGCTCACTGCAAGACGGGTTGCATGTGCAAACATATTAAGACCCCTTTCACACTGGGACGGTTTTCAGGTGGTGCAGTGCTGGAAATAACCTCTGCTGAGCGCCTGAAAACCGCCTCTCTATTCAAGTCAGTGAGTCTTTTCACATGGGGGCGGTGCGCTTGCAGGATGGGAAAAAATTCCTGCATGCAGCATCTTTGGGGCGGTGCGGGAGTGGTGTATACACCTTTCGAAACCACCCCTGCCCATTGAAATGAATGGGCGCTGCTTTGAAAACTAAAACAAGTAGCACTTTACCGATAACGCTTGGGTGGCCCCAGTGTGAAAGAGGTCTTAGAGTGCAAGCTGAGCAGTGCATGCAAATGCACATGTACAGGCCAGGCACTGGCATTGGCATCAAGGGGCCTATTAAGCTGGATTGTGACATGAACAGATTGCTGAGTGGTCTCCAGCTAGTTCCTGCTTTACCTGTGCCCTGATCTGCTATATTTGAATGGGCATGACCTAACTTGCCTCCGAC
The DNA here is from genome assembly GCA_018402905.1 of Glandirana rugosa. Lineage (NCBI taxonomy): Eukaryota > Metazoa > Chordata > Amphibia > Anura > Ranidae > Glandirana > Glandirana rugosa. The sequence goes on from BLSH010022066.1 coordinate 628,230, forward strand.
TTGTCTTTGCATTCCTACCTAGCAGTTGTGATCTCGGGTTGTACCTCGACTTTACTTATGCCTTACATTCCTTCCTGTACCTCGCTGCCCGGCTGTGAACTGACCCCGGCATGTATCCTGCTTCTGCCTGATGTTCCTGTACTTTGATGCCTGGCTGTTGGTGAACATTTGCCTTGTGTCCTGGCTTCGCTCCTGTCCATTGATCAAGTATTACCATGTACTGGTCTTTGCATGGCAGTCCACAGTCATCCAGATCCTGCAATCAACAGCTGACTCTGCCAGCTTCATCAGTCCTCATACCCAGGGCCTTGGATAAGGGTGTACATCCGGTCCTCCTGTACTGGAGCCCTGGCCAGCAAGGGGGCCCGGGCATCAGGGTGAATTGGATGTTGTCAGGGAGGTTGATAGGCGTGGTGGGGGGGCAATTACTGGAACCAATCCCCTGTATAGCTCTCTCTGCAGCAGCTGAAAGCTGGCTTCTCCTCTCTCTCCCATTGGTTTCTCTCTGCTGCCCATACCCCCCTGTGTGCCCCTCTTCTCCCACAGTGCTTCCGGCTTCCCTCCTCTCCTTCCTTCCACAATAGGATCCTTCAAGGTGGAGAGTGGGCTAAAGGTCTAGCAAATGTCCTATTTACCAGCCCCTTCCTTTTCTGAATGAATACAATGAGCGATAGGTACTGATCATTGGCTGTGATTTCTAACAACAGCCCTGCTTGTGCCACTCTGTGTCCTAACTGGAGATGGGCTTGGGCTTGTTGGAAATCCCACCTGCCCAATCCCGCCAGGAAACCGACACTGCACACAGCTAATCACAGGCAGTGATACATTTCCCGATCTGTGTGGCTGTGAACTGGGAAATGTCTCACTGCCTGTGATTAGCTGTGTGCTGTGTTGGCTAAATGGGCACATGGGATTTTGAACATGCCTGAGCCCATTTCTAGTCCTAACACCTCCTGTCACCGTTATCAGTGGTGTTGGAGAAGAGATCCTAGAGAAGCCTCCTCTTCAACTCGATCTCCACCATGTATGTGAGACAAGCCCATTGACACACCTGAAAGTGTTGGCTTTCCAGCAGACTTCAGGAAATCATTTTTCATATATAGATCCGTGTTTGGCATCATGGGCAGCAAGAGAGGTAAATCATGTTCACTCTTTTACAAGGAAAGCTTGACTGGGAAAGTCTAGTATAGTGACTGTCAGGAAAGAGCTGCTCACAAACGGATTGTTTCCATGGACGGGCACACGCAGGTGTGCGACAGCCTCGGCGCCAATCAGTCTATTTAAATTAGACAGCACCTTGCAGCTGGTGCTGTCCATTCTACAGCATTCCTGTGTTGCCCAGTGATCTGTTTCCTGAAAGTTCCTCTACCTGTGACCCGGCTTGTTCTGACTCCTCCTTGCTTTCTGCCTGCACCGACCACGGCTTACCCACGATCATCCACCTGCCTGATCCCTATGTACCTTGTTGCCCGCCAGTTGCTGACCCTGCTTGTGCCTGACTATTCTTGCCTGCTCCTCTTGTACCTCACCGCCTGCCCGGGCTGCACCGACTACTCTACCGCATCTGCATGAGTCCTTGGGAAAATCTACCCACGCTACACCAGAGACTCCTACGAGCCCTTGTGCCATCCTGCACTCCCGAACCACCTGTCTGTACTACCAGGGATTCCCGAATCAGGGGCGTAAGAGAGCTTGCCCCCTGCATAAGCCAGACTCTACCACTAGGTACATGACAGTGACAGGGTTGCTTTAGGATAATACATTTTCCATCATACTGACACTTCCAACTGCCCCGTAAAATTAATTTCCCGTCCATTTAAAAAAAAATATATATATAGTTGCAAAAATCTGGAGGCAAAACAGACCATTCCGTTTTTGTCTTTTATTTCCCAAAACTAAATGTGATTGGACCCTTTTGGCTCAGAATTTGATCCCATTATTTTTTTTTTTCTCTATTTCCAGTATTTCCAGTGGGAAGACAGAGCTAGATTCCCCCTTCTTGGGTCACTAGTTATTTAAGTCAAAGCCACTCCTGCTTCCTCTCTCCCCTCCCTGCACTGTCTTTACTTCACATTCACTTCTGTCTGGACGCAACTCCAGCAGGCAAGATGGAAAATCAAGTATTTTTGTCCTTCGTCTTCTACAGCACCCTCCTAATCCTGAAAATGTATACCTTGGCTATAATAACAGGGCAGATCCGGCTACGCAAAAAAGTAAGTCTCGCACTTTTTTTTTTTCCTGTCCCTATAAATGCAGTATCTTTTTAAAGTAGATGTTTCAAAAATGTATCTATTGAGAAGGGGGGGTTGGTTCAACTTTCTGGGAATAGTTTGTTAAAACCCCCAGGGGCTCATGAATGCAACTTTCAATTTTTCCAGCTTGGATCCATGTGCTAAAAAAGTCATTCCAAAAATTTGAAGGGGGATTTGAAACAGCAAACAAAAGAAAACACGCAGCAAGCGGTAGACAGCAGCTGTCTCTGTTATACTCTTAGGCTGCTGTTTGTCACTTCGCGTGCCGATGATGGTAAATATATCGCTATTAAAAAGAAGGGATGTCAGCCACTAACTGGCAAAAAAAAGTGCAGTCGGCGATTGAGGCGAATGTATGCTGCAGTGTGCGCTGCGCGACGGATTTAACCCTTTCAGGCACGCCACTGGTACCCGGTTGTTGAATTCACGCTCTGCATGCATGCTATTAAGTTATGCAAGTTATTAATATGTGATATTGCTTGTGTTTTCACCTTGATGCGTCAACGTGTGTTTCATCGCTTTATTTGCATGCATTTTATACTTTCCTAAAAAAAATTAAAAATATAAAAAAAGATTATAAATAATATCTGCTGGCTATAATGCTGTGTTAAAACAAGGTAAGAAGTATTGCATTAACATTTCTACAGTTAAACTGTACGTTAGAGTGACCCTGTCAGCTTAATAAAATATCCAGATTAAAGTGACACTAAACAATATCCTTATCAGTGGCGGCCAGTCCATAAGGGGCGCAGGGGCGGCGCCCCCCACCCCCCCAAGTTAGTTTGCATAATCATAGAACGATTTATTTTATAAATAACTGATAATATGACTAGCATTTTCTAACATCTTAAAGGGGTTGTAAAGGCAGAAGGCTTTGGATCTTAATGCATTCTGTGAATTAAAGCGGTTGTCTCCCCTACCAAAAAAAAACACCTGCAAGGCAAAGGCAAAATGAGCTAGTATGCATCGCATACTAGCTCATTATGAAATACTTACATCAGAACGAAGCTCCCCGAGGAGGAAACTGCCATCTTCCCTCCATGGATCCTTCTGGGTACGCGGCTCCAATGCGGTGAGTGACCGGAGCCACGAGATGTCACTGCCACGCATGCGCAGGAGCCTGTCTTTATGGCGGACTTTTCGGCAGGGTCCAGCATTATGCGCGGGACATCACTGCACATGCGCCTGCTGACGTCAGCGGCGCTTGCAGTGAGAATATCTCCTAAACCGTACAGATTTAGGAGATATTCTTTTTACCTACAGGTAAGCCTTATTATAGGCTTACCTGTAGGTAAAAATGTAGTTTATGGGGATACAACCGCTTTAAGATAGAAAAACCTTCTGTTTGTAGCAGCACCCACTAATTACTTACCTGAGCCCCATCTCTCTCCAGCAATGTCCACGAGTGTCTAAGCCATCCATTGAGCCATCTGAGCCGTCCATAAAAGTCAGTTAGCCAATCAGGAGAGAGAGGGGGCAGGGCCGAGTCGGAGCTCTGTGTCTAAATGGATGCACGAAGCTCTGACTCGGCTCGGGTGCCCCAATAGAGAGCTGCTAGTTGAGGGGGCACTCGATGGGAGGGAGGGCCCAGGAGCAGCAAAGAGAGACCCGAGAAGAGAAGGATCCGGGCTGCTCTGTACAAAACCAGCAGAGGAGTTAAGTATAACATGTTTGTTTTTTGTTTTTGTTTTTTAAAACAAGACTTTACAATCACTTTAAGGCTTCATGCACACTGGATGCTATAGGGCTGTTTCAGCGTCGGGTAGGAGACGCTGCTCACAAAACGTTCTATTTGCAGTGTTTTGTAAGCAGCGTTTAGCGGCGTTTTTCGACGTCTGCGTTTTTGGCTTTTTTTTTTTACTTCATTTGCTTCCATTGACTGCAAAAAACGCCAGATGCCGATATACCGGCGTTTACCGGCGTCTGGCGTTTTTTGTGGTCAGGAGAATGACTTTTGAACGCCAATTCAGGGCGTTCAGATAACAGCCCAAAAACGCCACTACTGATAAAAGACAATAAACGACCATGTGTGCATGGACACATAGGATAAAATAAAGTGGTGTTTTTGGGCTGTTAAAAAAAAGCCAAAACGACCAAAAACTGTCGTTTTTGAGATACTGTGTGTATGGAGCCTTAGTGTAGGGTAAACATAAGACTGTTTATTGAAACTAAGGTACACAGAGGTATACACTCAGGGGTCAATCCCCCCTCCCTTTGCATAATGATTCGGGGGGGGGGTAAATTTCACCTCCTCCAGTAACAAGACACACGACTTTCCAACAGTAGACTGTCTTTAGGAGTGGCTGCTGGAGAACTCCCCCAGCTAATACACATACACAGTATCTCGCAAAAGTGAGTACACCCCTCACATTTTTGTAAATATTTTATTCTATCTTTTCATGTGACAACACTGAAGAAATGACACTTTGCTACAATGTAAAGTAGTGAGTGCACAGCTTGTATAACAGTGTAAATTTACTGTCCCCTCAAAATAACTCAACACACAGCCATTAATGTCTAAACCGCTGGCAAAAGTGAGTACACCCCTAAGTGAAAATGTCCAAATTGGGCCCAATTAGCCATTTTCCGTCACCAGTGTCATTTGACTCGTTAGTATTACAAGGTCTCAGGTGTGAATGGGGAGCAGTTGTGTTAAATTTGGTGTTATTGCTCTCACTCTCTCATACTGGTCACTGGAAGTTCAACATGGCATCTCATGGCAAAGAACTCTCTGAGGATCTGAAAAAAAGAATTGATGCTCTACATAAAGATGGCCTAGGCCAGGGGTAGGCAACCTGCGGCCCTCCAGCTGTTGAACTACATTTCCCATGAGGCATTGCAAGGCTGACGGGTACAATTACTCCCAGAGGCATGATGGGACTTGTAGTTTTGCAACAGCTGGAGAGCCACAGGTTGCCTACCCCTGGCCTAGGCTATAAGAAGATTGCCAAGACCCTGAAACTGAGCTGCAGCCAAGACAATACAGCGGTTTAACAGGACAGGTTCCACTCAGAACAGCGCCTCACCATGGTAAACCAAAGAAGTTGAGTGCAGTGCTCAGCATCATATCCAGGGGTTGTCTTCGGGAAATAGACGTTTGAGTGCTGCCAGAATTGCTGCAGAGGTTGAAGGGGTGGGGGGTGAGCCTGTCAGTGCTCAGACCATACGCCACACACTGCATCAAATTGGTTTGCATGGCTGTCATCCCAGAAGGAAACCTCTTTTAAAGATGATGCACAAGAAAGCCTGCAAACAGTTTGCTGAAGACAAGCAGACTAAGGACATGGATTACTGGAACCATGCCCTGTGGTCTGATGAGACCAAGATAAACTTATTTGGCTCAGATGGTGTCAAGCGTGTGTGGCGGCAACCAGGTGAGGAATACAAAGACAAGTGTGTCTTACCTACAGTCAAGCATGGTGGTGGGAATGTCATGGTCTGGGGCTGCAAGAGTGCTGCCAGCACTGGGGAGCTACAGTTCATTGAGGGAACCATGAATGCCAACATGTACTGTGCCATACTGAAGCAGAGCTTCCCCTCCCTTCAGAGACTGGGCCACAGGGCAGTATTCCAACATAACGACCCCAAACACACCTCCAAGATGACCACTATCTTGCTAAAGAAGCTGAGGGTAAAGGTGATGGACTGGCCAAGCGTCTCCAGACCTAAACCCTATTTAGCCTCTGTGGGGCTCCTCAAACGGGAAGGTGGAGGAGCGCAAGGTCTCTAACATCCACCAGCTCCGTGATGTCGTCATGGAGGAGGGGAAGAGGACTCCAGTGGCAACTTGTGAAGCTCTGGTGAACTCCATGCCCAAGAGAGTTAAGGCAGTGCTGGAAAATAATGGTGGCCACACAAAATATTGATACTTTGGGCCCAATTTGGACACTTTCACTTAGGGGTGTACTCACTTTTGTTGGCAGTGGTTTAGACATTAATGGCTGTGTTGAGGGGACAGCAAATTTACACTGTTATACAAGCTGTACACTCACTACTTTACATTGTAGCAAAGTGTCATTTCTTCAGTGTTGTCACACGAAAAGATAGAATAAAATATTTGCAGAAATGTGAGGGGTGTACTTACTTTTGTGAGATACTGTACATCCCATAATACTTTGCCCCCAAGGCAGACAGAACGATAGAACAATGGGATACAGGCACTTAACAAACACACCCCACCTCAAACTATGTAGCAATGGTCTGTGAACACTCCTACAAGATTCTAGCAGTCTGCAAGGCGAAATCATCCATCTTCACACATTTCCTAAGGGTCATTGTTCACAAATATTACTGTCCCAAGTGAAAGAGCCCCCTCATTCCCTCAACACAAACCACACCTATGGGACCCCGGATAACAAAGGTAACAGGAAATGCTGAGTCCGAGGTGGTTATATGGTGAGCCGGGTTTCGGAAAGACCCGTCTGGAGTTCTCGGTCACCCTGTGCCTCTAATAGACACAAGGTGACTTACACATAGGAGGGGCCGGGGGAGCTGGAAAAGGAGTTTGCTGACCTCTCTAAGGTAAGCTGGGTTCCACCAGCCCCCTGCCCAAAGAGACTTCTATCACACCCTGCACCCCCTGCATTCCCCATTACCCTGCACTCTGAACAACCTGCAACTCCCAATACTCTGTACCTGCATTTGCTGCAGAAAACAATACCAAACTGGGAGCATGTTACATGAGGCTCTTACCCTAATCAGTGTTCCCAGTACAGATTGCTGAAGTCCGAGGGCCACACATCACATACCAAAGGGCCGCATGCGGCCCTCTGGCTGCAGGTTGGGCACCAGGGCCCAAGTTTCCATTCATCAAGTTTCACCTGGTGGGATGTGAGATCCCAGAGGTAGCCCCTGCCAGGCATCCCATGCTGACCTGATGGAGCCTGGGTCCCATACAGGAGGGCT
>BLSH010022066.1:664308-681543 GCA_018402905.1 Glandirana rugosa
GATTGTTAAGTGTACTGTGGCCCCTCCCTTTTACCGATTAACCCGGGTTAAACCTGTAAAAGTGGATCCCCACATGAGTGAAAACAACGGTCGCCAAATCTGTAATTATCGACATACAATAAAACTCCCCTGTCGTTTAAATGTGACAATATGTTCGACATGTGAGTGATGAAATGTAACATCGTTTCACATTAAAGAAGTCACAACAGTGTACTTTTCTATCTTATTTTATAAATGATTCTATCTTTTCATGTGACAACACTGAAGAAATTACACTTTGCTACAATGTAAAGTAGTGAGTGTACAGCTTGTATAACAGTGTAAATTTGCTGTCCCCTCAAAATAACATACAGCTATTAATGTCTAAACCGCTGGCAACAAAAGTGAGTACACCCCTAGGTGAAAATGTCCAAATTGGGCCCAATTAGCCATTTTCCCTCCCCGGTGTCATGTGAATTGTTAGCGTTACAAGGTCTCAGGTGTGAATGGGGAGCAGGTGTGTTATATTTGGTGTTATCGCTCTCACTCTCTCATACTGGTCAGGTCACTGGCAGTTCAACATGGCACCTCATGGCAAAGAACTCTGAGGATCTGAAAAAAATAATTTTTGCTCTACATAAAGCTGGCCTAGTCTATAAGATTGTCAAGACCCTGAAACTGAGCTGCAGCACGGTGGCCAAGACCATACAGCGGTTTAACAGGACAGGTTCCACTCAGAACAGGCCTCGCCATGGTCGACCAAAGAAGTTGAGTGCACGTGCTCAGCGTCATATCCAGAGGTTGTCTTTGGGAAATAGACGTATGAGTGCTGCCAGCATTGCTGCAGAGGTTTAGGGGTGGTGGGGTCAGCCTGTCAGTGCTCAGACCATATGCTGCACACTGCATCAAATTGGTCTGCATGGCTGTCATCCCAGAAGGAAGCCTCTTCTAAAATGATGCACAAAAAGCCTGCAACCAGTTTGCTGAAGACAAGCAGGCTAATGACGTGAATTACTGGAACCATGTCCTGTGGTCTGATGAGACCAAGATAAACGTATTTGGTTCAGATGGTGTCAAGCCTGTGTGGTGGCAACCAGGTGAGGAGTACAAAGACAAGTGTGTCATGCCTATAGTCAAGCATGGTGGAGGGAGTGTCATGGTCTGGGACTGCATGAGTGCTGCCGGCACTGGGTAGCTACAGTTCATTGAAGAAACCATGAATGTCAACATGTACTGTGACATACTGAAGCAGAGCATGATCCCCTCCCTTCAGAGACTGAGCCGCAGGGTAGTATTCCAACATGATAAGGACCCCAAATACACCTCCAAGACAACCACTGCCTTGCTAAAGAAGCTGAGGGTAAAGGTGATGGACTGGCCAAGCATGTCCCCAGACCTAAACCCTATTGAGCATCTGTGGGGCATCCTCAAACAGAAGGTGGAGGAGTGCAAGGTCTCTAACATCCACCAGCTCTGTGATGTCGTCATGGAGGAGTGGAAGAGGATTCCAGTGGCAACCTGTGAGGCTCTGGGGAACTCTATGCCCAAGAGGGTTAAGGCAGTGCTGTAAAATAATGGTGGCCACACAGAATAATGACACTTTGGGCCCAATTTGGACATTTTCACTTAGGGGTGTACTCACTTTTGTTGCCAATGACTGTGTGTTGAGTTATTTTGTTTGTTTGTATTCAGTGTGTGTGTATATGTATGAATAGAAGTGCCAGCACATTGATCTCCCCACGAGCACAGTGAAAGAGAAGTGTGGAAACCGAGTCTATCACAGGGAAATCTTTTTCCCATCTCCCTGCCGGCACACAGAGCAGTAGAGCCTTCCCTGCCAGCAAAACACAATGATCACTACCGGCTGCTATAGCTGCTGGCATTGATCACATACAAATGCAAAAAATACAACAGGCTGGTTGTACTGAGTCAATCGATAGACTGGTTGTACTGAAGTCAGTCCATCGATAGGCTGGTTGTACTGAAGTCAGTCCATCTATGGACTGACTTCAGTATAACCAGCCTGCCCACAGATGGATTGAATCGCGGCCAGTCCCTGTTGAGCTGGTCGAGATTCGATCCATCTATGGCTGGCTTAATGTGCACAGGGAGATTAGGGGTGCCCAGGCACACCTGGCACACCCTGTGCACACGCCTTTGATTAGGTGACACTACTACAATGACAAGCACGATCTTCCAGGTCCTGAATTCACTGAAAAGAATACAAGGCGGTTCTATAAATGGTGGCACTGTCAAGCAAGCGACTACTGTGCTGAGGGAAACCCCTTGCAAAAAAGCTGAGTGGGTCCCAGAAGATTGCAGCCATCTTTGTAGACTATGCTGAATTTCATCTACCCAGCAGTTTATGAGGTATGAGTGATGCATACTTACACTGTGCCAAGCTGGACCAATGTAAGTGAACGATACAATAATTCCTGGAGTTCAGCTTTAATCCATATATATTTTAATCAGAAAGCATTATACTCAGTGGCGCCCGTCCATATGGGGCGCAGGGGAGCAGCCCCCCTTATTCATGCACCCGGCCTTTAATCTACATGCAGGGATGCATGGATTCCAATGGGCGTTTTTTCTAGAAGCACATGATTAACCACTTCAGCACCAGAAGGATTTACCCCCTTAATGACCAGGTAATTTTTGCGATACGGCACTGCGTTACTTTAACCGACAATTGCACAGTCATGTGACGCTGTACCCAAATAAAATTAATGTCATTTTTTCTCACATATAGAACTTTCTTTTGGTGGTATTCGATCACCTATTACACAAAGCGCCGTACTGGTATGGCGATTCGCACAATAGAGCCTCCTTGCTGCAATATATCTGCGGCAGGCAGTCTTTAAGTGGTTAAAGCACTGCGCCCGAGCTCACCCAGTTGTGTGACAATAGTGAATTAATATTCGCCATTGTCTTTCTTATGCTCCTCCCGGCCAATCCGGAAGCAGGTCTCGAGACCCAGTTTGGCCGTGAGGAGAAGTGATCCTGTTGGCCGCCTAAAAGGAAGAGGGAGGAGAAGCCGCCATAATGTCGAGGAGGTGGAGACGCAGGGGAAGCCGCCGTCTGGAGGAAACCCTGCTCGTGAACTAGATGGGGTAAGTGCAGAGCTGGTGACCAACCAGGGGGGTGGGGGCAGTGTTGCCAACCGCCAGTAAATTTACTGACAGTTTGTAAAAATCTGTGATTTTTAGAACTGTCTATAAATATCAGGGTCTGATAAAAAGTCAGCACAGCATGACAAATTAAGTGTAAACTGGGCAAACTGCTTGATATGGGTATTGTCAGTGTTTCCATGTTGTGTTTAAATATCAATTGTCTTAGTTTTTAATAGGAGTTCAGTTATTTTTCAGGTTGCCAGTAAAAAATGTGCTATGCCAGTAAGATTTTTCATGATTTGCCAGTAAAAAACACTGCGGGAGGTTGGCAACACTGGGTGGGGGCTGGGTGCTGAGGGTGACCCGACCGGGGCCTTGGGTGCATTGTCCACCACCCCCCCCAGAAAACATACTGTTGTAAAATGGTGAGCTATCAGGTGTAAAGTCAAATTAACTATTACTACAATGTTCCCCAATGCACATTTGTACATCTCTTGTGGTCAGCCTTACCAGCGAAAGAGAGATTTCACAAGGTAGATTACATTTACTTTACTGCAATTGATATGCATATTGTATAACTATTCTGACTTCTTCAATTGGATGAGAATGTTAATACAACTGTCAGCTGGTATGCAGCTTTTTAGATTTTAGCTTTAAAGGATACCTCCACTTTTTGTGTGATTGGCTCACTGTTTTTCCCAGAAGTCTGCACTAAGATACAAGTCAAATATCAGGCATCCCCTGTAACAAAAATGTCATTTTTGGTGAGATACTCCCAATAGGAAATCACATCTAAAGGGATGCAGACCCTACCACTTTCCTCATTAGAGCCCTGCAAGTGCAGCAACTGATTGATAATTATGAAACCACTCCCATACACACAGATATACACAGACGGATTTCTTCAGAGCAACAAAAGGTAGGAATCTGTAACAAAGTTGTTAAATCCTTGCAATGTACCTAGATCACCCACAAGAGAGGGTTTTTTTCTCAACAAAAGTGGGGTTACTCTTTAAAAAAATGCACTTACATTCAGATGAGTCTTGCCCCCCGACACTAAAGTTTATATCGCATGCATTCAGTAGTACTGTCGGCTCAAGCCACACAAAACAACAAGCTGCGAGCAGACAGACTGTCCGTGCGGGGGGACTTCACTCCAAAACCAACCCTGCCCTACATGTTTTGCCCTTCTGGTGTCTTCTGTCCCTGCAGGTACCAGTGGCGACTGGTGCTAAAAAACTTTTTTGGGGTAGCGCAAACAAAAAAGCCAAAGACTCACTGATGTCTGTAGAAGAACAATTGCATACAATAAGCAGGGTGCCACTGCCCGGGATGCTTTGCGTTCCACTTGAGGAGAAGCCAGAAACCGGAAGTGACGGACGCGGTGGTGCTCGAAGCCCTGCCCTACACGTTGAGAACTATCCAATTACATGATGTAGTGATGTAGTAGTGAAGTAATGGATGTTATTATTTAGTTATTATTATGATGGTTAATTTTCCGCAAAACACCCGATTCTTCCAGAGAGAAACATTTATTGACTTCAGACAGAACAAAGTCCATCAAGAGATAATACAATCCAACATAGGTGTAGAGAATATTGATGACAGGAATAGTGTAGCATTGAGACCACTACTCCACTACTACATCACTACACATGAGACCAAAAATATCGCCGGGTGCGCAGTGCTCTGTGCCCCGAGGACAATCTAAAACAAGCCAATTAGAGCTCTCAGCCTCAATCACATGCTTTTCAAAACTTCAAGGACCTAATAGACACCCATTAGGAACCCCCCCCTAATGGACTGAGTGGCCCCACTGGTAGGTTCTCTTCTCTTGCAGATAGGACCTGAGTAGAAAGGCCTGTTCCCTGCCAACACACTGCAGGGAAGTACACTTTTTCTGTGGAAGCAGTGGTCTCTTCACAGAGGTCCAACATACCTCCTGCTGAGTCAGACCTTGAGCTCTCCAATCAGCAGTGAATGTGAGCTTTAGCCTGACTTAGTAGGGGGTTTGTCAGATATCTGCAGAGAGACCTCTGCTTCCTCACATGCTGGTGGAGGACAGGATGTGGTTGCTGCAAGACGTTGCACCCCTTATGTTTTATTGCACCTGGAATGTGTTTAGCTTGGTCAAAATGATCTAGACTTGAGCAGGGCCACCGAGCAAGCATCTCCAGTCAGATCCATACACGTCTGAGAGGGCTCACTATGCAGATGCAGCCCTCAGGTGAGGAAAATTTCAGTGAGAGAATAAAAATACTAGAGATGGCAGCAGTAGTCTTACATACAGTGCCTTGAAAAAGTATTCATACCCCTTAAAATTTTCCACATTTTGTCATGTTACAACCAAAAACATAAATGTATTTTATTGGGATTTTATGTGATAGACCAACACAAAGTGGCACATCATTGTGAAGTGGAAGATAAATGATAAATGTTTTTTAAATGTTTTTACAAATAAATTTGTGAAAACTGTGGGGGCACATTTGTATTCAGCCCCCCTGAGTCAATATTTTGTAGAACCCCCTTTCCTTGCAATTACAGCTGCAGGTATTTTTGGGGAAGTCTCTACCAGCTTTGCACATCTAGAGAGGACATTTTTGCCCATTCTTCTTTGCAAAATAGCTCAAGCTCTGTCAAATTGAATGGAGAGCGTCTGTGAACAGCAATTTTCAAGTCTTACCACAGATTCTCAATTAGATTTAGGTCTGGACTTTGACTGGGCCATTGTAACACATGAATATGTTTTGATCTAAACCATTCCATTGTAGCTCTGGCTGTATGTTTAGGGCCGTTGTCCTGCTGGAAGAAGTCTCAAGTCTTTTCCAGACTAACAGGTTTTCTTCTAAGATTGCCCTGTATTTGGCTTCATCAACTTCCCATCAACTCTAACCAGCTTCCCTGTCCCTGCTGAAGAAAAGCTTCCCCACAACATGATGCTGCCACCGCCATGTATCATGGTGGGAATGATGTGTTCAGGGTGATGTGCAGTGTTACTTTTCCACCACACATAGAGTTTTGCTTTTAGGCCAAAAAGTTCAATTTTGGTCTCCTCTGACCAGAGCACCTTCTTCCACATGTTTGCTGTGTCCCCCACATGGCTTCTCGCAAACTGCAAACAGGACTTCTTATGGCTTTCTTTCACCAATGGCTTTCCATGGGCCTCTTGGCTGCTTCTCTGATTAATGCTCTCCTTGCCCAGCCTGTCAGTTTAGGTGGATGGCCATCTTTGGTAGGTTTGCAGTTGTGCCATACTCTTTCCAATTTCGGATGATGGATTGAACAGTGCTCTGTGAGATGTTCAACACTTGGGATATTTTTTTTTATAACCTAACCCTGCTTTAAACTTCTCCACAACTTTATCCCTGACCTGTCTGGTGTGTTCCTTGGCCTTCATGATGCTGTTTGTTTCCAAAGGTTCTCTAACAAACCTCTGAGGGCTTCACAGAACAGCTGTATTTATACTGAGATTAAGTTACACACAGGTGGACTCTATTTACTAATTAGGTGACTTCTGAAGGTACTTGGCCCCCCAAATGTTAGTTAGGGGTATCGGAGTAAAGTGGGCTGAATACAAATGCACGCCACACTTTTCTGATATTTATTTGTAAAAAAACTTAAATACCATTTATCATTTTCCTTCCACTTCCCAATTATGTGCCACTTTATGTTGGTCTATTACATAAAATCCCAATAAAATACATTTATGTTTTTGGTTGTAACATGACGAAATGTGGTAAATTTCCAGGGGTATGAATACTTTTTCAAGGCACTGTAAGTAAACATCTGGGGGGAGAGCTAGGAAGGGTTGGTAAGGTAAGCACTCCAGGAAGTATTGTACTTTTCCCCAACCCATCGGTGTGGATTTTGTTAGCTTAGAATATCTTTTATAATCCCTTTCCGGCCACATTCCACCCCCACCCTTTATCATCCATTCTACATTATTATCATTATTATACAGGATTTACATAGTGCCAACAATTAGGGCAGTGGTTTACAACACAGGGGCAGACAGTACAGTTACAATAAAATTCAATAAGGAGGAATGAGAGGGCCCTGCTCATTAGAGCTTACAATCTAAAAGTGAGGGTCAAGTGATACAAAAAGGTAATAACTGGGGGATAGGCTGAGGGAGAAAATAAAAAGTGCAGTTGTTAGGTGTTGGCAGGATAGGCTTCGCTGAAGAGAAAAGTTTTCAGGGATCACCTAAAAGGGGACAGAGTATGAGTTAGTAGGAAAGATTGGGGTAGGGAATTCCAAAGGATGGGAGAGGCTCGGGAGAAGTCATGGTGGCAAGCATAGAAGGAGATGACAAGGGAACTAAAGAGCAGGAGGTCTTGGGAGGAACGAAGAGACTGATTTGGTTGGTATTTTTAGACTAGGTTAGTGATGTAGCCAAGCTGTGGGTGGCTTTGAAGGTTATTTTGAGTATTTTGATTTTAATTCATTGGGTGAGTGAATGCCAAAGGAGGGATTGGCAGAGAGGGGTAGCAGACGCTGAGCGGTTGGTAAGGTGGATGAGCCTGGCAGTAGCATTCATAATGGACTGAAGGGGGATAGCCTATTTAATGGTAAGCCAATGAGGAGGGAGTTGCGGTAGTCGAGAGATAACCAGAAAGTAAATTAGGACCTTTTAGTGTCATTGGTGGAAGGAGCATATTTTGGAGATGTTGCGAAAAGCTGAGGTGGCAAGCTTTGGAAAGTAATTGGATGTGGAACTGAAAGGAGAGTTCTGAGTCCAGGATAACACTTGGCACCCTGGCATGCAGGGACGGGTTGATAGTTGAACCATTGATCTTGACAGAGAAGTCAGGGTTGGGGGCATGGGGGGGAGCAAATATTATGAACGCTGTACATCCCTCTTCCACTCTCGATACCTCTTCTTGGGGTGGAGAATGGTCAATCAGTGCTGCATTCTGTGCCCACCATGGACCGGTCTCTTCACAGATGCAGCTGATGGATAGCCAATAGGAAATGTCCATGCCAAAAAGGCAGCGAAAAGGGCACCCTAAGAAGGACCGTCACGCTCTGCAGTCTAGAAGATAGATAACTGGCCAGAGATTTGGGTGAATAAAAGTGACTTTTATAATTTTTTTTAATGGCTGCAGCAAATAGTTGGAGGCGGTAGGGGATCCCTGGGTGGTGCACAGCTTTAATATCATCATTACAGGTATGAACCACTTCCACTTATAAAACCACAATATTTAATGTGATAGTGAACCTTTAAGGCCAGAGCATTAGCAAAGCTTTGCAGATCTTGTTTAGCTGTACTGTTATCTTGCAGGGATTTGATTATCATTTCTGTGTGGCGGCGATGAAGTGAGAGAACACAGATGTGTTGGGCGGAGTGAACTTCTCGCATCCACAATACTCATAAAATAACACCCCTCTGATCTATCATTGCAGCTGCACCATTTTCCTGGCATCCCCGTACTGTTACTGTGCATTGTGTAATATTGGGGAGGTCTACAGGAAGCCAGGATGAGCGAATGTATGTGGAGGATAGGGTGCGGAGTGAGTGTATGTGCGTGCGTAAATGTGTTATGGAATTATGGTTAATGTCAAGATTGCATACATCTATATGATATTAGATGAGCCAGAATTCACTGAAAAATCGAATGTATGGAGCAAGGCTGGCAAATTATGATTCCTGGGAGCTGACTTTAAAGTGTAACCAGTGGTGGCTGGTGCTGGAGGATTTTGAGGGGGCGCAGGCGGGCCCCTCCAGGTTCGCACTCACCCTACAGCGGAGCCCTCCAGCTGGCTGTGATAGCATACTCTGCAATGCTGTCCCCCTGGTAGTTAGTGGGTGAAGAGGAAGACGTAATGCCCACAGTCCTGGTGAGTGGAGGGTTGTTCGGGGTTCCGTGCCCCCGGGGGAAGGGGGGTGTCTGTAGATCACAGGTCAGTGGATGCCCAGCACGCCCCTCCGTGCTCACCATAGAACAGGTCCACTTCCCTCGCTCTCCGTACATCCAGGTGAATTAAAATTTGTAGCGAGAAGGAGAGTCCACCATCCGTGCTGCAGTCCTGGCATTTACAGTGCTAAACAAGACCCCCCCAGGTCCACACTCACCGCTCCACGGTCCCAGCACTGGCCGCTCCACGGTCCCGGCAGACACCGCTCCATGGCACGATCCCTACATGGCTTCCTTGGCTTCTCCACTCGGGCCAACCCGATCCTCATCTTGTCCTGATTGGCCAGGAGGAGAAGCCAAAAGACAATAGCTAATATTAATTCACTATTGTCACAAGTGGGTGGGTTCTGCGCCCTGAGCCCAACCTTTTTCAAGCCAATTAGAGCCTCTGACTCTAATCATGTGCTTGGGAAAGAAAATAAAGCTCATATAAACGTATGAGTCCTGTGCCCCGCATGCATCTCGCATGCAAACTAGGGGGGCAGCACCCCTAATGGAGCAGCCACCCCTGAGTATAACCTCAGACAAAACAGCATTGGTAAACCTGACATAAGCTATCCGAAAGTAAATGAAACAAAGTTTTGGCTGTACATTTAACCCCCATACACTAGTAAATACACAGTGGTTATGTACACAATTCCCTATACATATCTACGGAGCGGCTTCGGTGCGAATTGCACATGAGCCCTTTGCATCTTCTGGTCCATTTCAAATCTGAACAGTGAACAGGGATGCATCAGACCCCCTGCTGTGAGCCGCTCCGCTCGGCAGTGTGAACCTAGCCTTCTATTGTTTATCATATAGCCTGATCATGATATCCTTTACTATGGTCAAAACTAAATTTTATATATATATATATATATATATATATATATATATATATATATATATATATATACACACATATATACATATATTTTATTCATTTAGATAAATGCAACATATTCATTTTTTCATTCTCCTTTTTAGCCAGCAGGTGGAGCTCTAGGTTCTTTTTCACGTTTTTTACAGGCTGTCAGTTTTCTTCTTTGATAAAAGTTGGCTGTTCACCAAACTCAGTACCTTGAAGCGGTAGTAATGTCTCAAAACAAAAAAAAAACAATAAAATTTCCCCTGCAAATTAAAGCGCTTCTTACCTCCAACACTTCATATTCCTGATATGTGGCTGCTGTACCATGTACTTGTATGAGACAGTATCCTGTTCTCTTTGCACTGCTTCCTTTATGTAAAATCCCTGGTGTTCCTGCCAGTCCCTCTGCTTTCTCATTAAAAACTGGCCACACTAAGCAGGAGAGCACACAGTGGTCAGTTTTCTGGGTGTACTCTCCTTCCAATGATCAGACTTGTCCTGACATGCCCCCTCCTGCACAGCCATTCACTGGCAAACTCAGTGTACTGCTGTTTCTCCTCCCCCCAGCTCTTATGCAGCTGAGAACAAAGGGAATGTGAATGTGTATGTATTTATAATGTTTTTTTATTTTATATACAAAAATGATTTGCCTTTCATTTCTATTTTAAACTGAATGGGTTTTTTTACAAGGTGATCATTTACAATCACTTTAATGTCATAATGTAATACATTAATACATAATGTATGCATTACATACTAGCAAATTATGAAAGACTTACCTTAAAGTGGTTTTAAAGGCAGAATATTTTTTTTATCTTAATACATTCTATGCATTAAATAACCTTCTGTGTGCAGCAGCCCCCCTCAGCCCCACCAATACTTACCTGAGCCCCATCTCAATCCAGCGATGTTGCACGAGAGCCTCAGCTATTCGGAACTCTCCCTCCTCATTGGCTGAGACACATCAGTGGGTTCCATTGGTGCCTGCTGCTGTCAATCAAAGTCAGTGAGCCAATGAGGAGAGAGAGAGGAAGGGGCCGAGTTGCAGGGCTCAGGTGCCCCCATAGCAAGCTGCTTGGTGTGGGGGCACTCAAGAAAGAGTGGTCAAAGGAAGAGGTCAGGAGCACCGGCCGCTGAGCACTGCACCCCGAACCCTCCCACTTTGTGATATTAGCGAATCAATATTCGCCATCTGTTTCCAGCTTCTCGTCCCAGCCAATCAGGACAGGAGGCTAAAGATTTAGAACCCGGAAAGAAGACCAGGTTAACACAGAAGCCACGGCGCCGGGTATCTATAACTGCTGGACGGCTACGTTTGTAGGGTAAGGGTGGACCTGGAGTGGTTTGTTCGCGCCCCACCCAAATTTTTTTGCACCAGCTGCCACTGGATACCTTATTTCACACTGAGCCCTCTTAACCTAACCACGAAACTGTGGTGTCCAAAAAAAGTAGACCATGATATCTAATCTTCCTTTCAAATGGAGCCCTATTTGGTAGCCCCCTACCACCATATATCCCCCATTACATTATGAAAACAGTACTAGATACTTACCTTTTTACCCAAGCTAATGGGATCTTGGGCTAACTAAGGATCCCAAATGTCACCAGAATGTGTTCTTGCATTGCTGTCCAGGTCCAATATCCCTTCCGGACCACCCACCATGGATTTACATCAGTACTTTGAGTTTGACGTTAAATACCATTGTTATGGCAGCAGATAGCTGCCATAACCCCCTGGTATTTTTCGCCACGGTGGGTGGTCTGCTTTCAGATAAAAGTGGTTTCTGCAGCGGATTCGCCGCTAGATCACTTTTATGTGCGGCGGGAGAGGCGCCCCCCCCCCCCGCCATGTCCTGGGCTTCTCTAATGCTTACCGGAGCCGTTGGAAGAGGTGGGGACGATCCGGTCCTTTGGCCTGATGGGCAGGTAGCCGAGTGAGGGCATGATGGCCCCACTCGACTCTTTGCCCTTGGAGGACCGGAGCGACGTCAAAACATAATTTCCACCCCCTCTGGCCTTAAAGGGACCATTTGTTTCTGTTATTTTGCTTTTAAGTGTAAATGTGAGATCTGAGGTCTTTTTGAAGAGGTCCTGTCCTGCTTTTTTCTATTACAAGGGATGTTTATATTTTTTGTAATAGGAATAAATGTGATCCCAAATGTTTTTTTAAAGGGGCAGTGTAAAATTAGAAAGTAAAATAAATAAGAAAAAAAAAATTTAAAGCAACCCGTCCCTCCATGCTCGCACGCAGAAGCGAACGCATGTGCAAGTCGCGCCCACGTATTTTACATATGTGGGTGCGATTAACATATCGTAGCGATCGTTAGAGCGAGAGCAATAATTCTAGTACTAGACCTCCTCTGTAACTCAAAACTGGTAACCTGTAGAAATAAAACGTTGCCTATGGAGATATTTAAATGCCAATGTTTGTCACCATTCTATTGTGGGCGCAATTTTAAAGCGTGACATGTTGGGTATTAATTTACTCAGCGTAACATTATCTTTCACAATATAGAAAAAAATTGGGTGAACTTTACTGTTTTCTTATTTTTTAATTTAAAAAAGTGTATTATTTTCAAAAAAATTGTGTTTGTAAGATCGCTGCGCAAATACGGTGTGACATAAAGTATTGCAATGATCTCCATTTTATTCTCTAGGGCAGGAATATGCAATTAGCGGACTTCCAGATGTTGCAGAACTACAAGTCCCATGAGGCATAACAAGACTCTGACAGCCACAAGCATGACACCCAGAGGCATGATGGGACTTGTAGTTTTGCAACAGCTGGAGGTCTGCTAATTGCATATCCCTGCTCTAGGGTGTCTAAAAAAAAATATATATAATGTTTGGGGGTTCCAAGTAATTTTCTAACACCTTTAGTGGAGTGCCTCATTCTCGACTTTCTTCTAAAAGTCAAGATTTGCATAGGAATGTTGCTGGCTATTAAGAGCCCATAGAGAGGAAAAAATCTGACACCAAAAGCTTTACCTATAAACTATGAAAATCTGCTTTTGTAATGTGTGCCTAGATTTACATCATAGTTTGATAGAAGGTTCATATGTGAACCCCACCAATTAATGTTACAACTACCTTCTAGAATAATTTGTTTGCTAAGTATAGTATTCTGCATTTTCAGCCTGTTTAGTTTGTTTATGCCAATAAATAACATACACATGGCCAATAAAGCGAAGACTTGAATGCAATTATAGGTCACATAAAAAAGCTATGGAAAACAAATGTGACAAATGAAGTGTACGGGGCATGTCAGTACAGTTACTGTTTAACATGTAATAAAAGTTTACTCATGTCCCGGGGTTATTACTACTAAATAGAGTCTGCTTTCTATTTCCTTTGTTGTTTTTAGTGTACAAGCAATGCAACATTTAAAGACAGCCGGTCATTGATGAGCGTATGCAAGAATATTATGAATATTCATTCAGATTTGATTATAATTGCGCAGGATTACTCAGGAAAGAATAATACTTATCCTCATATTCTATTTTACCCAATTTGTCTGAGCCTAACACCATAGCTTGAGGCTGGATTCACACCATTGCGGTGCGAATTCCAGCCTCTCTGCTGCCGGGAAGGGACGGAGCCGCCGGTCGGCGGCTCCTGTCCGTTCCCACAGCGCAGCAGCTGCGGGGGGAGAGATGGGGGAGGAGCCGCGGGCAGGGGAAAATATACCCGTTCAGTGCGGACTGCATCTCCGTGTTAGATGCGCTCCCACTGGACTCAACGGGCTGGGAATTCGCACCGCATTGCACAAAAAACGTGTGCGGTTTTTGTGCAATGCGGAGTGCGAATGCACCGCAGAGATGTGAACTGGACACATTGAAAACAATGTGTTTTCAAGTGTCCTGCGAATTGGATGCGGTTTAAGCCGCATCCAATTCGCATAGGTGTGAACCCAGCCTTAGAGGTCACATGACTTCTGCCACTTCAAGCATCAAATCCCAGGATTTAGAAAAATTAGAGAATCTTCTTCATATGGTCAGATATTTGAAGCAAATCCATAATTACTTTCCTTTCCCTTAGCCTAGAATATATTAGTCCTCTGTCTTCTAGCTCCTTAGTTTCCATAACAGTGTCTGTCAAATAATAAAGCTCTGTAATTTTCTATGTTATACATATGGGGCTTTGATAGTGATAGGCATTGTCAAAGTTGGGAAACCGTTACTGGAGAGTGCAAAACCTGGTGCAGTTGGGCATGGTAGCCAATCAGCTTCTAACTTCAGCTTGTTCAATTAAGTTTTAACAAAAAAAAAAATGGAAAACATTTTTTTTTTTTTTTAATTCTTGTGCACATATATGTAATAAATTTGTTAAAGTACGAAGTATTTTCATATGTACAGGCACATCTCACAAAATTAGAATATCAAAAAGTTAATTTATTTCAGTAATATAATGCAAAAAGTGAAACTCATTATATAGATTCATTACACACAGGGGTTGATTTACTAAAACTGGTGAGTGAAAAATCTGGTGCAGCTGTGCACGGTAGCCAATCTGCTTCTAACTTCAGCTTGATCAATTTCATCAAGCTTTGATGAAAAAACCTGGCAGCTGATTGGCTTCTGTGCAGAGCTGCACCAGAGTTTGCACTCTCCAATTTTAGTAAATCAACCCCACACAGTGGTATATTTCAAGCACTTGACTTTTAACGGCTTGCCGACCATC
Organism: Glandirana rugosa; assembly: GCA_018402905.1. NCBI lineage: Eukaryota > Metazoa > Chordata > Amphibia > Anura > Ranidae > Glandirana > Glandirana rugosa. Next base: position 678,846 of record BLSH010022066.1, read on the forward strand.
AACCGCAGGTTGACGGCGACAGAGTGGCTCTCCCAGGCAAAACGCCGTCATCTGACGGCGGCTGCCAGATCGCACACTGTGAGCGCGCGCCGCCGGAGGCACGCCCGCACGCTCACTGTGTCCGGGGAGGGCCAGGGAACGGGTGCCGCGGACTCGATCTCCGCCGGCCACCCGCGATGCCCCCCCCCCCCGGAGTGAAAGAATGGAGGTCCGTGTAAGTAAACACGGACCTCCGTTCTGTGAGGGGGGGAAGGGCTGTGATCACAGCCTTCCTCTACATGGAAGCTGTGATCACTTCCCTTCCCCAGTCAGGGCAGCCCAAACACAGTTAGAACACGCCCAGGGAACACAGTTAACCCTTAGAGTGCCCCCTGCAGGTTAACCCCTTCACTGCCAATGACATTTACACAGTAATCAGTGCATTTTTATAGCACTGATCGCTGTATAAATGCCAATGGTCCCAAAAAAGTGTCAAAATGTTCCGACATGTCCGCTGAAATATCGCAGTACCGCTAAAAATCGCAGATCGCCGCCATTACTAGTAAAAATAAATAAATAAATAAAAACCACAGAAATTAATTCTCATCATCTGTAAATGCGGCAACTTTTGCGCAAACCAATCAATAAACGCAGATTGCGATTTTTTTTTATCACAAATATGAGGAAGAATATAAATCGGCCAAAACCGATGAAAAAATGTTTTTTAATATTTTTTTTTTGGATTTGGATTTTAGCAAAAAGTAAGAAATTTGGGTTTTTTTTGCAAAATTGTCGCTCTTCTTTTGTTTATAGCAGCGATCAGAAATGACACAGCGGTGATCAAATGCCACCAAAAGAAAGCTCTATTTGTGGGAAAAAAGGGACGCAAATTTAGTTTGGGTACAACGTTGCACGACCGTGCAATTTTCAGCTAAAGCGACGCAGTGCCGAATCGCAAAAAGGGCTCTGGTCAGGAAGGGGGCAAATCCTTCCGGGGCTGAAGTGGTTAATTTTGATGATTATGGCTTACAGCAAGTGACACCCCAAAATTCAGTATCTCAGAAAATTAGAATATTGCATAAGACCAATGAAGAAAAGGATTTTTAGTACAGAAATGTTGGCTTAGTGAAAAGTATGTCTATGTACAGTATAGAATGCACTCAATACTTGGTCAGGGTGCCTTTTGCATGAATTACTGCATCACTGCAGCGTGGCATGGAGGCGATCAGCCTTTGGCACTGCTGAGGTGTTATGGAAGCCCAGGTTGCTTTGATAGTGGCCTTCAGCTCGTCTGAATTGTTGAGTCTGGTGTCTCTCATCTTCCTCTTGACAATACCCCACAGGATCTCTATGGGGTTTAGGTCAGGTGGGTTTGCTGGCCAATCAAGCACAGTGATACCATGATCATTAAACCAGATATTGGCATTGTGGGCAGGTGCCAAGTCCTGCTGGAAAATGAAATCAGCATCTGCATAAATCTGTTCAGCAGGGGGAAGCATGAAGTGCTCTAGAATTTCCTGGTAGAGACTCTGGGGCCTTGATTTCCAAATGAAATGCAGAATTTACTTTAATCTGAAAAGAGGACTTTAGACCAGTGTTTCTCAACCTTTTACGGTGAAGTACCCCTGCAGATCTACAAAAATGTCCTAAGTACCCCTGTCTCAAGAAAGTAATTTCTATTGCTTGGGTGTCATGGTTTCAGAGTGTGTATGTGTAATATCAGTATGTGTTTGTGATGATTTCTGTGTGTGTTTGTGATGGTTTTTGTTTGTGTGCAAAATCATCATCAAATGCAGCCTCACCAGTGCCCATCAATGCAGCCTCACCAGTGCCCGTCAATGCAACCTCAGCAGTGCCCATCAATGCAGTCTCACCAAAGTCCATCAATGCAGCCTCACCAGTTCCCTCAATGCAGCCTCACCAGTGCCCATCAAATGCAGCCTCACCAGTGCCCATCAAATGCAGCCTTACCAGTGCCCATCAAATGCAGCCTGATCAGTGCCCACCAATGCAGCCTTACCAGTGCCCATCAAATGCAGCCTGACCAGTGCCCATCAAATGCAGCCTTGCCAGTGCCCATCAAATGCAGCCTTGCCAGTGCCCATCAAATGATCAAATGTAGCCTTACCAGTGCCCATCAAATGCAGCCTTACCAGTGCCCATCACATGCAGCCTTGCCAGTGGCCATCAAATGCAGCCTTGCTAGTGCCCATCAAACGCAGCCTTGCCAGTGCCCACCAATGCAGACTTGCCAGTGCCCACCAATGCAGCCTTGCCAGTGCCCACCAATGCAGCCTTGCCAGTGCCCATCAATGCAGCCTGATCAGTGCCCAGCATTGGAGCCCGATCAGTGCTCAGCAATACAGCCTGATCAGTGCCCAGCATTGCAGCCTGATCAGTGCCCAGCATTGCAACCTGATCAGTGCCAAGCATTGCAGCCTGATCAGTGCCAAGCATTGCAGCCTGATTGGTGCCCAGCAATACAACCTGATCAGTACCCAGCAATGCAGCCTCATCAGTGCCCAGCAATGCAGCCTGATCAGTGCGACTCGTGACTAGCCCGAGGTCACGAGCCGTGACTAGTCCGACGTTACGACCCGTGACCAGTCCGATGTTAAGACCCGTGACCAGTCCGACGTTAAGACCCGTGACTAGTCCGACGTAACGACCCGTGACTAGTCCGACGTAACGACCCGTGACTACTCCGACGTAACGACCC
>BLSH010022066.1:706217-720974 GCA_018402905.1 Glandirana rugosa
GTAAGAGGACCCTTACCTAATACGAGCATTATGTTCCAAGGTGACATAATGAAAAAAGAAAAGTTCAAATAATTGTGAAATTGAGAGAGGAAGTTCCACCAGTATTACTTCATCCCCGAAGGAGGAGTACAAGATATGTTCGACACGACAGTCGTATTACATCTCCTTCCCCGTCCGGGCCCATGTTGTAAAAAAACCCACAACCTAGGACGTTGTCCTTTGCGGATTTACAGTACAAAACAAAAAAAGAAATCTCCTCAATCCTTTATACGAGTTTAACAATGTCTTTGTAATATTTCACTCCTTTGGATATGCTTTCTCACAAAAGAATCTTTCTGGCGTTTCTGTAACAATTTGAGCATATTTCCTAACTCCTCTAAAGAAAAAAACAAAACATGACATTTAGGCGTTTCCTGTTGCAGGATCCAACACCCAAAAAAATGTTGTACCCGGGCCTGCCCCTTCCTCTACATTATGCTGACAGCACAGCTTGTATAGAACATGAGGAGGAAGCCCCTACTTCATTATGACCACCTTGAAGGAGAGAGTTAAAGTGTTAATAAACTTGAAAAGAAAAAAGTAATACAGTGGAACCTTGTATTACGAGCATAATCCATTCCCAGGAGAATGCTTGTAATCCAAATCACTCATATATATCAAAGCATGTTTCCCCATAGGAAACAATGGAAACTCAGATAATTTGTTCCACAGTGACTGCTTGTCAATGCAGTACTGCATGTGACCAGAGGTCCAGGGGCGCTTGTGTATGCAAAACCGTATGTGGCCAGAGGTGTGGTGGCGCTGGTGAGGCTTGGAGACATTCGGAAATTCTCGGGAACTGTTTACACTTTCGGTATTTCCGAGTATTTCCAAATGCTTCTGACCGTCACCTCTGGCAACATGCGGTATTGCATGCACAGAGGATTAATCTTGCTTGTTTTGCGAGACAGCACTTGCAAACCGAGTCAGGATTTTTTTTAAAAAATGCTCGTGTTTCAAAATGCTTGTTAACCGCGTTACTCATGAACCAAGGTTCAACTGTATATTGCACCTAGTTGTGTGGGGTTTCTTTTTTTTTTTTAAGCACATGATTAGAGCACGAGGCTCTAATTGGCTTCAAAAAGGGTAGGCTCGGGGCGCAGAGCACTGCTCCCGGAGCCCACCTAGTTGTGTGATGTTTAGCAAATGAATATTCGCTAATGTCTTCCTGTTTCTTCTCTTGGCCAATCAGGAAGCGGGTTCTGAGACCCAATTGGCCGGGAATCCTAAGACCCAATTGGTCGCAAGTCCTAATTCCTGATTGGAGAAGCGACCACCAGGATTTGGGGGGGAGCCACCAAAGCTGTGACCTGGAGGTGGTAAGCCGGCAATAGAGAGCGACGGAGGGGGGGGGTGTATCGACCGAGCAAGCGAGCCCCGGTGGATTATGTGGTTGGTTGGCTGGCTGGGGGGGTGCGGGCCCCCCCCCCCAAGAAAATTGAGCTCCAGCCACCACTGCATTCCTTAGATGTAGTGGCTGCATTCGTTTTCTCTTTTAAACATTTTTTATCCTTTACACTGCACTAACACTAGTAGATTTAGTCTAGGTTCACATCTATGCGGCTGCGCTTGATGCATTTTCCAGGTGTGTTTTGGATTTTTAAACTCGTTTTTTTTATGCAGTTTTCATGCATTCGCATTTTACGTTTTTTTTCTCTTTAAACACACTATCCACTGCTGGTTGCTAAAAAGTGAGCCGGGAAGCTGGCCGCCGTGTCCTTAACAACCAATGAGTCATCAGCTGTCAACGGGGTTCCTAGCTGACAGCTGAATGTAAAAAATAAATTGCCGGAGAAAAAAAAAAAAAACGTATAAAAAAAATTGCCCCCACCCCCAGGTCCATATCAGGCCCTTTGGGCCTAGTATGGATTCAGAGAGGACTCCCCCCCATGCCAAAATTAAGAAAAAAATGGTGTGGGGTCCCCCCCAAAATCCATACCAGACCCCTATCCAAGCATGCTGCCTAGCAGGTCAGGAAAAGGAGGAGACGAGCGAGCGCCCCCCTCCTCCTGCACTATACCAGGCCGCATGCCCTTAACATGGGGGGATGGGTGCTTTGGGCCCGGGAACCCCGCTGACAGCTGATGGCTCATCGGTTATTAAGGATGTCACGGCCGGCTTCCCAGTCCTCTCCTTAGCAACCAGCTATATACAGTTTAAATGGAAAAATAAAAAACACAAAACACATCAAAAGTCTTAGCTCAAACAAAACACTTGCGTTTTTGGTGTAATTTCATTAAAGTCTATTACATGCAAAACGCAGGAAAAAAGGCCCCAACTCTTTCCAAAAATGCACCAGCTGCAAAACACATAAATGTGAATGTGACCATTGGAAATCATGTTAAATGGACTGTAGTGCGTTTCTGCAAACTGCAGAACGCACTAAAAACGCATAGGTGTGAACCTATGGTTAGATGGACTTGATTAACAAATTTAAATCCTGAACACCAATTAACACTTGTTAAGCAGTTTCAGTAGCTGCTTTTTTGTCTTTTAGGATAAAGGTTTTATATAAATGAATAAAAGCTGAGCATTGGTAAATGGCTTTTCTTAGTTCTCTAACTTCTAAAGTTCTAAAGCTTTTGTTGTACAGCTTGGCCTGTTAAAGGAATTTGAAAAACAACATTTATTGGCATGATCACCCGGTGAAAATAAAGGATAAAAAAAACTAGAAAAAAAAATAAAATAATGCAGCTACCAAATCTAAGAATTGGTAAGCTGCAATATATTACATTTTTATCTTTGAGTTTAATACTGCTTTAAGTGCACATGAAATGGTCTCTGAGGGCTACAGAACTATGCCCCTCTATGTTATGATATGTGTAATAGCATTGGACCAATAGAAGTGAGAATTGGTTCTAAGGCCTCATGCACACAGTGCGTTCGAAAAAAAACTAGCTGCAAAGCCACTACCAGCGCCAGGAAAAAGCTGCTGTAAAAAAAAGAAAATTGTATCATACTTCCCGTAATTTTCTTTTCCTGGTGCCTATCCATGGCAGCATATTTGTGACAAGCCCCAACTTGGCTCCTCCCTCAGGACTAGTGAATATTATAAAAGAAAGGGGCTAGTACCCTCCCAGCATTCTGCGTAATATAGCATACCGAGGGTGAGATTGTATGCTGCCATGGATAGGTATCAGGAAAATAAAATTATGGTAAGTATGATACAATTTTCTGTTTTCCTGGTGCCTCCATGGAAGCATACCTGTGACAAAATAACTAGCTGAAATGGATGGGATGATAGTAAAAGATTTATTTGAAAAAAGGATTTGACATAGGTAAATGCCGGCTTGGTTAGTCTTTGTGCCGGTTTCTACAGATGAGAAAGCTGCAAGATCTACTCTGAAACGTCTCATAAGCTCATGTTGAGATGATCATGATGCTACCCTCTAGATCAGGGGTGTCAAACTCGCGGTCCTCCAGCTGTTGCAAAACTACAAGTCCCATCATTCCTCTGCCTGTGCGAGTCAAGCTTGTAACTGTCTTGCAATGCCTCATGGGACTTGTAGTTCTGCAACAGCTGGAGGGCCACCAGTTTGACACCCGTGCTCTAGATAGTTTTGATGGATACGTCTGCTCTGACTGCCCAAGATGCAGAAAACAAGTGGGTGGCCTACAGCCCAATTGAAGAGGGGTTCTAGGCCCCTAGACCTGTACACCTTCTTAAACAATTTGATTATCCATGGAACTTTTGTAATGGAGTAGGGATCTGCAAGCTATCCCCAGCTACTGCAGAACCACATGTCCCATGAAATATTGTAAAACTCAGACACAAATAAACACGATGGATACTGTAGTTCCGGAATGGCCGGAGGAACACGTTCCAGAGGCTTCTGGTCCAAATGATGCTTCTCTGCCCCTGGTTTTTTTTTTGAGTATTCCAAATAGGTTAGATGAGAAGTCTGAAGGGAGTTGTGGCTTGAAAAAAAGTCATGTTGTCTTCCTGAAGATCAAAATTGGATCTAAAAAGATAGGCAGGGCCCTAGGCTCGGAGATAGTAGAGGAAGAGCAGAACTTAGGGATGAATCCATGTACCATTCTAAGTCTAATCTTATCCAAGCGCAAAAAGAAAAATAGTATTGTCTTCTAATCCCAGAACCTGAAGCTCTGATGCCATTGCCGCAAAGACAAAAGGATGCTGAATAAGATGGGGCAGAAAGCTATTTGGATAAGGGTTCCAAAGCGATAGAGAAGCCCCAAGTGGGAAAGATTTGTTTTAACAGATGAACCTATTTTCTTGTCTGCCCTGAAGAATTTGATTTATTAAAGGATCTTTGGCCCATGCCTTGTTGTCATAGCCGAAATTGCCACCAGCTGTACCCTTAAGATGCTTAATCCTGATCCTAAATCATGGCCTGCTTGCAGGTAGTTAAGGACTTGCGAGGAAGAGGGTACATCAGAATTGAGAAAGTTTTGCTGTTAGCGAAAGATCTAAGAACATATTCCAAACCTTGTCATTCATATTGTTCGTTGAAGGCTCCTGTGGTTTGAGAAGAGTTGAAAATAATTCTAAGGGAGCGTCCTAATGATTAAAGACTCTGTTTTAGATCTTAATGTGAAGGCTTAATCTGTGAGGATTCTGATGGGTGTGATACCTTGAGCCAGAAGAAAGGGTATCAGGACTATTTACCGGAGGCCCTAGAGAATCATGAGTTTTCCTCCAAATATGGCAGGGCTGTTATCACCGTTATTGTTGATATTGTAAGTCTCAAGAGAATTTTTGAGGTAGGAGGCCAGAGAAGGCCTAAATTATATTGCATTCCCAAGGACATGACAGGGTATTTATTGCTTCTGCCCAAGGGTGAGGTAGACATGAAATAAATCTCCACAGCTTGGTATTGCTTGCTGTAGCAAAAGTATGCAGTTCAGGAAAACCCCACTGGCCCACAATCTAACCAAGTAACTTCAGTTGTATGGACCATCTGTTGGGATCCGAGAATCCTTGGGATAGGTGATTGGCCTCTGTTTTCTAAGTGGGCTGGAAGATAGACTACTCTTAAGTCCTTCAAATTCCCCTCTGCCCGAATGAAGATGGGTTCCTATTCCTTCAGGAACTGTTGTGGGTTCCGTCTTGGTGATATATGTATAAAATTGCGGCTCTATTGTCTATCCAAATCAGAACTTACTTGTCCTTGATCTGGGAGAGCAACGCTGCCAATGCGAGATAACCCGCCTGGATTTCCAGGAAATTTGCGATGATGTCTGCCGTATTAAATGCCCATCTTTCTTGAACCAACGTCTGGCTGCAATGTGCTTCCTAGCCTATTGCATTGGCGCCTGTGGTAACTGTGGTCCAGAAGCCATGCCTTAATGGATGTGGCTTTACAAGCATCTCCCTGTTTGTCCACTAGTGCAGACCCCTGTGCATCAAACTTGTTTGATATATGGACTGGGATAGATGGTTTGCTCGATTGCTTCAGGAATTTTGGATAAAAGGTGCCTGAGGTATCCAAGTGTCCATGGGACCATCTCGATACAGGTAGACAAAAAACCCTACTAAGTTGAGTTAGCTTAAGGCTGTTAGGTAGGACCATGTCTTCACTCTCCTTATTTTCTGAATAATCGCCCACCTTCTGAGATGGTAGGGACACCGTCCCATTTGCGGTATTGAATAAGAAATCTAATCTGGAGAAAAGATGACTCCTTTTATTTACCATCCAGCCGTATCTTGATAGTGTAGGCCACAGTCGCCACCGGTGTTCCACTAGCTGGGCTGAATCTTTTGATAAGAGGAGGATATCATCTTGTGATAAGGACTGTGACCCAGTTCTCGTAGAGAAGCTTGGCTAGTGATCTGAGCTCCCGTGAGGGCTCTGAAAGAAGTGCAAGGTCCGATGGGGATGCTCAGGAATTGTAGAAGGACCTATTTGATTGAAAAATGCAGGTACACCTGTAACAGTTACAGTATGGGTGCGTGAGAGTAAGCATTCCTGAAACCCCGGGTACTTCTAATTCTGTTGTTCTGGGAGATCAAGTCTGACTTTTTACCTGTGACAGAAACAGCTTTCTGTAACTTTTCTTCAAAGCGTGTTTTACCATCAAAGTATTTAGGCTTTAGGTTTCCTCTATTGCAGTGGTTCTCAACTCCTGTCCTCGGGACCCACCAACAGGCCAGATTTTAAGTATTACCTTGGGGAGATGCAGACTAGAATGCTGCAATCACTGAGCAGCAAATTCCATCACCTGTGATGCATTTCAGTTATCCTGCAAACCTGGCCTGTTAGTGGGTCCCGAGGACCGGAGTTGAGAACCACTGCTCTATTGCGATGCCAAAGTGGCGCGATTACGACTCTGAATAAAATAGTGCAAAAAACCTTTTTTGTAGTCGCTGCGACTGAGGAAATACATAGAATTTCAATGGTCATGTGACTCCACATGTGTCAAGCCGCACAGCAACTCGCAGCAGTGTAAACAGAGCCTTGTTGCTAGCTGCCTGTAGTTCTAACCACAATGCCTATGTTGCTATTACAAAAAGTGACATTGATCCTGCGAATTATTGAAATGTATCCATTGTCGTTTCACCAGTGCTGTCTGTGAGGGCTATAATTCGCCCAAAGCCTCTAGGGACATTTTGCAGAATCGCTGTTTCTGTGTCTTCGGTCCAAGCCCGCATGGCTTTGGATACAGATAAGGCAATTGCTGGCTTCCAGGCATTTGCCTGCCATTTGGTAATCTCCTTTAAGTCAGGGTCTGTTCGTCTACCTAGTACAGTGGTTCTCAACTCCGGTCCTCGGGACCCACTAACAGGCCAGGTTTGCAGGATAACTGAAATGCATCACAGGTGATGGAATTTGCTGCTCAGTGATTGCAGCATTCTAGTCTGCATCTCCCCAAGGTAATACTTAAAATCTGGCCTGTTGGTGGGTCTCGAGGACAGGAGTTGAGAACCACTGACCTAGAGGATACTCCATTGAGGTTGCATCATCGATTGGTGAGATGAAATTCTTTGCCACTGCTGCGTCTACCTCTGGTGGACCGTCTGGTATTGCAGAATCTTGTTCTGACAGTGGATACATTTTCCTAGGCAAATGAGAGAAAAAAATTGTTTTTTTTTTGTTTTGTTTTTTTTCCCTTCAATGACATCTCTGATATCCCCCAGAGCAAAGAAGGAAACCTGCTCCCTTAGGCTGCATTCACACCTGAGCGACACGTTTTCAGGAATATTTGAAGCGTTTTGTTGCACGTTTTGTAGAGCGACATCGGGCGTTTGCAAACACCCAATGACGCGCTAATACGCGCATTTGACGCTTTTCCATTGATTCTGTATCAATAGAAAAGTGTCAGAAACACTGGAATATGCCTGATTCGCACGACAAAAACACCTCCGGGAGTAGTTTGAGCTTTAGGCGTTTTCAGGCTTTTGGCTTCAGGCGTTTTTGAGTGGAGATGTGAACCATCTCCATAGAGAAGCATTGATTTTTTTCCCCTCCAGCATTTTGTAGCTTCATGCTTCAGGCATATTTGAGCTACAAAATGATCAGGTGTGAATGCAGCCTTAGAAATGGGAGGTACATCTTTGACTTCTCAGATGTAGTGTTCCCAGCCAATATCTGGCCTTACAGCCTGGACATAGGGCTGAACTAAGGAAGAGTTGTCCGAGGGTCGAGCTCTTCTGAGCTATCCCTAAATGGCCATTATCATCCCAATATCTAGGAGGGATACTGGCTGTGTAGTGAGAGGATTCTCTCTAGAATGGGCTAGGAAGAGTTAACTTCTCTGGAGGAGGTTGAGCTAATTCCTGCATAGGAACTGCTGAGCTCATTCTGATATGCAACCTTTACACAACTTGTGAGCAGGTTGGTTACCTGTTAACCGTCTGACTCTGTTTGCTGGATACAGTCTATGCCTCGGTTTCCACTATTGCGACCCCCACAGTCTCACGATCTGGAGTGCGACCTCGATGTGACTTTACACCCTCTGGACTCAAGTCGCATCAAAGGATGGAACAAAGCCATGCAGGAGTCTTCCCAATGTCGCTGACCTTCAAAGTCTCAAATATGGGAACAGGTGCCACTAAACACAATGGGCTGTGATCTGTCATGCGACTGTACAGCAAGTTGCACAAGTGGAAACGTAGCCCATTGCAACTTTTGCAGACCAATTCAGTTGGCAATGGGATGGCCCTGCATGCTCAGCATTTTCAGGGATTTGGGATTTGATGAACATGAAGCGCTTTGACTTTTCCACAGATGCACCCTTGCTGCTTGCATGATATCCTAATCTGGATGGTCTGCTGGTTGGGGCTTTTATATGTTGCCTTGATGTCCACTTGGACTTCTTTTGGCGTACATGGCTAACATATATAAACGTACCAGCATACAGTAAGTGCTCTCTCTTTTTTTTTTTTTTTCTTACCTGGATGATGGTCCTTACCATCAAAGTTGGAGAGGGTCTTGGTTGGGTGGTGTACAGCTCCTGATAGGCAGTGGACAGAAAAAATAAACTATAGGAAATAAGTAAGTTAGTGACAGTTATTTCAATGGGAGCAGGGAAGTGGTATTCCTATTCCTAAGGGCCAGGGAAATTAAGATACAAACTATGGGTGGGGGGTGTAGATTGAAGAGGAAAGCAAGATGAGAGGAAGGAAAGGTGAGAGGTAATGAATGACAGATGGGAAGGATGAAGCTAAAAATAAAATATAGCTGCTTTCACTGAACAAAAACAAAAGGGATCATACAATCCTAGATGCACAATTCTATACCCACAGTTGATCCAGAGGAAGGCGAAAAACCCCAGCAAAGCATGATCCAATTTGCCACAGCGGGGGGGGGGGGATTCCTTCCTGACCCCCCAGTAGGCAATCAGATATTCCCTGGATCAACTTACCTATAAATGTTAGTACCCAGTTATATTATGTACCTTAAGGAAAGGAAAGTGGGAGGGAATGGATGACAGGAGAGAGACCTGGAAGGGTGAGGCAAAATGAAAATTAGATACAGCTGCTTTCTTTGCTGCAAGCCTGAGCAAATGCCAGTATATAAATGCAGATAGGCGCTCTTACTTAAGAGACAACTGCTGTCCCAAAAGACGCTTTTTAGCACTTGTTAGCAGCCCGAGACAAGGGACTGCATTTGAGAAAGGCTGAACCCGAATGGAAGCTGCCGACTGCAGAGGTAAGGACCTTCGACCACCATTCACTGACCATGAGGTATGAGGAAGAAAAGGAGAATGCTGGGAGGGCGCTAGCCCTTTTCTTTTATAATATTCACTAGTCCTGAGGGAGGAGCCAAGGCGGAGCTTATCACTGGTATGTTGCCATGGAGGCAGCAGGAAATTGTTCTTTTAGTAGCTTTTTGAATGCGTGTTTAGCCTCGCTAGCTTTTAGAAGCATTTCTCTGCCTCTATTCAAGATCAATGGTTACCTATGAGAACCCATTGATATGAATAGAAGTCACATCCAAGTCGGATCATGATGATCTGACTTGTGGTGCGACTTGTGTCCCCATGTTGATGAGGACAAGGGCCTCTTCCCCACAACCCTGATCGGTGGTTGTGGGGTCTGCGGGCGGGGGGCTTATCGGAATCTGGAAGCCCCCTTTAAGAAGGGGGCCTCCAGATCCCAGCCCCCCACCCTATCTGAATGAGTAAGGGGTACATAGAACCCCTACTTATTCACCCAAAAAAGGTATCAAAAACAAATAAACAGTACACAGGTTTTAAAGTCCTTTATTAAAGCAGCTCCAACGTATCTTCTCCCCTCTCCGGTAAAGTCTTCACCCCCCTCCGCTGATTTCTTCTCCCCTCTCCAGCTCTTCTCCCTCCTCCGCTGATGTCTTCTCCCCTTTCCGGTTCTTCTCCTCTCTCCGCTGTCTTCTCCTTCTGCCGGGTCTCCTCTCTCCGCTGTCTTCTCCCACTGTTCTTCCTCCTATGTTTTCTCGACGCTCTCTCCCGCTGTAATGCTAGGTCCGCCGTGTGCCATTACTTATATAGCAATGGGGCGTGGCCACCTGATGACGTCATCCGGAGACCCCATCCCCTTGTGACGACACCACCCGGAGCATGATGGGGCGGTGATGTCACAAGGGGCAGGGCCTCCGTACCTAGCATTACAGCGGGAGAGAGCAGTGAGAAAACATCGGAGGAAAGACAGGGAAAAGACAGCAGAGAGAGGAGCCCCGGCAGAGGGAGAAGACAGCTGAGAGAGGAGAACCAGCAGAAGGAGAAGATAGCGGAGAGAGGAGAACTGGCAAAGGGAAAAGACAGTGGAGAGAGGAAGAACCGGAGGATGAAGACATCACCGGAGGGAGAAGAAATCGTAAGAGACGCCGGAGCTGCTTTAATAAAATACTTTGTAACTGTGTACTGTTTTTATTTTTGACACTTTTTTTTGGTGAATGGGTAGGGGAACAATGTACCCCATACTCATTCACATAGGGTGGGGGGACCGTGATCTGGGGGCCCCCTTGTTAAAGAGGGCTTCCAGATTTTGATAAGCCTCCCGCTCCCAGACCCCAACAACCAATGGCCAGGGTTGTCAGAAAGAGGCCCTTGTCCCCATCAACATGGCGGGGGGGCCCCAAAGCACCCATCCCCCCATGGTGAGGGCATGTAGCCTGGTATAGTCCAGGAGCGGAGGCGCTCACTCACCCCCCCTTTCCTGACCTGCCAGGCAGCATGCTCAGATAAGGGTCTGGCATGGATTTTGGGGGGGAACCCCACGCCTTTTTTTTTCCATTTAGGGGTTCCCCTTCAAGATCCTCCTCAGCGCACAAGCTGCACTGCAAGTTGGATCATGATGGTGCGACTTCTATTCAAATCAATGGGCTCTCATAGGGAAGCAGTGATTGACATGTCAAAAGAAAATTTGGCACCTTTTACCAGCATCAGACGTTTTTACAGCTGTAATGCTGTTCCTCAGAACGTGCTGGCCCTGGGTTTTTTTCACAGATTGAAAACTCCTATGCCACTTACAGCTCCTAAAAGCCTGTGTGTGCATGGACACATAGAATAACATGGAGAGGCATTTTTAAGCTGCAAAAAATGTCTGATGCTGCTAAAAGCAGCTGTAAAAACGCCCTGTGTGCATAAGCCCTAATAGATATACAATAAAGTACATCTTCTTTCAAAAGAGTTGATCCATGATGAAGGATTATGTAGCACCCTCTACAGAAGTGCTAGATTAGGGTTGTTGTGAGTGTAGGCAAATGGCAGGCCTGGCTGGAAGTCAGGCCTGTTTGTTTTACTTTATCTGGGCTGGGAGTGGCTCACGGTAGAAGCTGGTGACTCACAGGCAGCGTCACTGAGACCTCCCTCTTCTTTCCAGAGGCTTCTAGAAAGCTCTGGAAAGAGAGGAGGAGAGGTGGAGCTGCCTGGGGTGTTTTAGGGAGCCACAACCTGGAGTGGCAGGGGGCAGGCCTCCTTAAATACCCAGGGTCAGCCCAGCTGGGGAGGAGTTGTCGGATGGAAGAACTGGAGATGGAGTACTAGGCTGTTGGGGCCTTTGAGGGAGCTCCCCTGTCTGGGAGGGAGGGGTGATCTTGGGCCTGGGCTCGGGTGCAGGACGGAGCCCTTCAAGAAAACGTGAAGGTTCTGGACAGGAGGCATAGGAGCAAGGGAGGACAGCAGGAGCTAGTACTGGCAGGCAAGTCTTCAGGAGGGAGCCACTGGTTGCAGCCAGGAGGGCTGGTGAGTGATATATGTAGTCAAGAGGACTGGGGAGGCATGCCTGAGAGAAATGGGAAATTGCAGTTTGAGATGGGTGCAGAGCCAACGGCGTGGACTGTGGTGTCATGGGCAGTGGAGTCGGGCAGTTGCTGCCAGAAGGGCTGGCAGGGCCTGGAGAGGGCTGACTGGATCAGTAGTCCATGTGTGGGGCAGCTAGCATCAAAACGTTCTCCTTTGCTACACAATTGGGGCCCACGGTCCCTACCTGTAGTAAAGCAGTTGCTAAGGCCTAGCTGAGCCAGTGCTAGGCCCAACTTTCTATATGCTAGCTGTGCCCTGAAGCTCAAGCAAGTGAGTGCTGGAGGAGCTGAGGAGTGATGTTCTGCAGCAAGAGTTGTGCAGGAGGAAGAGACGCAGGGTATATACAGGACTGTATATAGTTTGTCCCAGCATGTTTGCAACAAATTTCATTGGGCATCCCATACTTCCTAAACCCCATCCAAGTTCTATTCCTCAATAAAATACAAAACAAAGCTAACGGACTGTTCATTGTCTTGGAGTGTCTGGGAAGTGAATGCCAGGCTGGGCAGGGTGACAGGTGGGCCACATTAGTCAACAGCCCCTACGGGGGTACTGCTACACTTAGTGCAGGTGGACCTTGTTCTGGTTCCTAGCAGCTACTTTACTGATTAAGACCCAAGGACTGTTCAGGAGACTGTAAACTCTGGAGTGGGTATTAAAGCACTTGTAAACTCCCATTGATTAATTGTACCTATAGGTAAGCCTATAATAAGGCTTATAGGAACTGTAAATATCTCCTAAACGTGCGCAGTTTTGGAGACATTTACTGTATATGCAGCCAATGACTTCATCAGCGCATGTGCTTTGAAGGAACGGCTGTTCCTTCAGAGCCCTGTGCCTTGACATGTGCAGGAGTGACGTCACGCGGCTACGGTCAGTCACACATCCGGGGTCCGCGGACCCGGAAGGAAGACAGGTGAAGATGGTTGCGGTTTCCAGCGGTGACACCGCATCAGCAGAGGGCTTTGTTTGCAGGTGATTGTCACATAATGTGCAAGTTTGCAAAGGTAGAAATTACTTTTGAAGTTATATTAATCTGTTAAAGCTTATATAAGACGTGGGTTTACATATACTTTAACTTTTAAAAGTATCCGGAGAGATTGCTGATAGTCCGCCTGTTCTTAGAAGGCCGTATATGGGTACATGAGGGGAGGATGGGATGCAGATGCTGCCCAGAAAGGAGAACTTAGTGAATAGAGCAGCATTTCTCCTCTGTTAGTCAGCCCCGCAGTGTCAGTGAAAGCTGTTCAGTCTCATCTGTGTTGATGGTCTGCCTGGCCAATTCTAACCACATTATTGTGTTTTTTCCTGCTATAAAAAGCAAACGGCCGACATAAACAGGAGGGCGTCATCCTCACGCTATTCACACTTAAAGTGTAACTTCAGTTTTTTGACAATTAAAAAAAAGGCCTTTTAAAGGTTTTAGGTTATTATATCATCTTGCCCTTTCTCAGACTGATTTTTAAAGAGGAGATTTTGCATACAGCATAAATTACATTGATGGGTTGCCTTATGGTTTGAAACATGTTACATTTTTTGTGACAGTTTTTTTTCAGACTGCAAAAAACTTTTACCACGAAATAAAATTAAAATAAACTTGAACATAAGCATACTGGCCATTTTGTTGCACAAGTGCACCGCCCAGTCCCACTGCTGGCAGCCTGTCAATCTCTATGAGAGGCTGACAGCTGCTTTGGCTGGACGGGCCTAGGCAGTGCACCGAGCTGTACTTACATTTAGGGCAGTATGCGCCTAAGGACAAATGTCCAGAATGCAGATTGCTTGCATTTGTCCTGGGCACATATTGCCCTAAATGTTATTATTGTTAGGTCCACCATCCATCCCCGTCGAGCTGCAGCAGCTGTCAGACACTCAAAGAGTTTGACAGGCTGCCAATAGCAGGGCAGGGTGTGCATGGGCCCTAATTACAGCCTTAAACTGTCACTTTAAATAGTTTGCTTGGGCTAGCTTGGTCTAAGTGGAACTAAGCCCTTCTACTCTTTTCAGCCAAGGAAGCTGCCATCTTGGCCTGTTTGATCAACAACTGCCATGGTGCTACACATGTGATCAGTTATGGCACCAGCCATTTTATGGTTTAACAGTTTGGTTGAAAGCACAAGCAAATGTAACAGATAGCATTCCTGGCAAGCCAGAAATGTAACAGTTATTTTTAAAAAAAAACTTAAATTGATAGGTTTAGTTCCGCTTTAAAAAGAATGGTCTGGCTGCCAGGAATGCTGTAATGGCCTACATACAGTAAGCTGTGCTGGCTCCCTTCACAGGTACCAGAGACTTTCTCTCCACTTACATGGCACTTCGTCCTTGAACAGCCTTGAATTTTGATTTATTTAATACATATGCAAGGTATTCTCTGATTGACCGAGATGGAGGACGGGATGTCCTCTGCCCGCCTCTCCACATCAGCCAGTCAAAAGTGGAGAGAACTGGGCAGGGCTAATAACATAAGTTGAAATGTCACTGTAGCAGTAGCAAATTATACAGGAAGTTAGGAGCTCACCAAGGCTGGTGTTAGGAGAATACCTGTAATGAGTGGAGACCAATGACCAGCAACGTCAGACAAGTTCAGTTCTCAGGTCTGCGAGAGATTGGAAAGTCTGAATAGCTAGACCTATGATCAGTGTTGGGTCACAAGCCAAGGTCGGTGCAGGGAAAAGTTTTGTGATCAAGGTCAAAAGCCAAGGTTGATGCAGGAGGAGAGTTTTGTAGTTGGGGGTCACAAGCCAAGTCGTTTCCAAACAGCACTAGCAGTAGCTCAAGAAGTAAACGGGAACAGACCACAATAATCTGGCAACAGGAAGTGCAGAGGCAAGGTTTATATTATTATTATTATTATTATTATTATACAGGATTTATATAGCGCCAACAGTTTGCGCAGCGCTTTACAAGATAAAGAGACATTACAGCAACAGTACAGTTTAAAACAAGAGGGTTAGAGGGCCCTGCTCCTGTGAGCTTACAATCTAAGAGGGGGGGGCTGGTGAAACAAAAAGGTAGGGACAGTGGGGGATGAAC
>BLSH010022066.1:740572-806130 GCA_018402905.1 Glandirana rugosa
GGTATTTACTTAAGAGTACCAAACATTTGCGCTGTGGAAAATGCGTTTGGTTAGTTACTTGCGTCTAGCGTCAAAAAAAATGGTGTTTATACTCCTTCTTATATATAACCTTTTTTTGCTACTTATTTAAACAAAAAAATATAAAAAAAACCTATACATAATATCGTTTTTCATTTTTTCTAATAAAAAAAAAAGTTTTAACAGTGAGAAAAAAACAAATATCGCCACTAGTCTTCTCCCCTAGTTTATGGTGGTTTTCTTTCGAGATAAGCACCCTTTTTTTCCTGCAGTTAAAACAAACCCATGTCTCAGTGTACTGACGCGTTAACAGTCAATTTCGGTGCGTCGCGGCTTAGTGTTTTTTTAGAGGACCAGTACTTCCCCCCCCCCCCCCCATTTGGAAGGACCCCCCCCCCCCCCCCTTCATGACCAGGAGATTTTTTTGTGATTCGGCGCTGCGTGGCTTTAACTGACAATTGCGCAGTCATGTGACTCTGTACCCAAACAAAATTGACGTCCTTTTTTTCCCACGAATAGAGCTTTCTTTTGGTGGTATTTGATCCCCTCTTCTGATCACCGCTATAAACAAAAAAAGAGTGACAATTTTGAAAAAAAAAATAATCTTTTTTACTTTTTGCTATAATACATATCCAAAAAAAATATAAAAAAACAAATTTATTCATCGTTTTTTTCCAATATATATTCTTCCTCATATTTGTGGTAAAAAAAACTGCGATCTGCGTTCATTGATTGGTTTGCGTAAAAGGTGTCGCGTTTACAAACCATGAGAATTCATTTATGGTGTTTTTTATATATATATATATTTTTTTTTTACTGGTAATGGTAGCGATCTGCGATTTTTATGGGCACTGTGATAATGCAGCGGACATGTCGGACATTTTTGACACTTTTTTTTGGGACCAATGACATTTATACAGTGATCAGAAATGTAAACATCCACTGATTACTGTATAAATGTCATTGGCAGTGAAGGGGTTAACCTGCAGGGGGAGCTCTAGGGGTTAACTGTGTTCCCTGGGTGTGTTCTAACTGTGAGAGGGCTGGGCTACCATGGGCATAAGAGATCTAACTGATCCCAATGAGAGGGATCAGTAGATCTCTCACATGCCACCTGTCAGAACGGGGAGCCACCTTGTTTACATTGGCAGTTCCCCGTTTTTCTTCTCTGCCAGGTCATCGCGGGTAGCCGGCAGACATCGAGTCCCGCGGCCACACAGCTGTAGAGTGCGGCGTTCGGTGATTCGCGGGACAGCGCCACTCTGCAGCAGTAAATGTACGTGAGGTGGTCGGGAACCGGTTAATAGTTGTCTTCACAGAAGACTTTTCCAAGCACTGGACACTTTACCGTTTCCTATCTATATGAGCACAGGACACTTTAATCGGTTACTCACCAGACTATTTATTCTATTTGATAAATTTTAAATTCTTTCATTGTTGCACTTATTCCTATATGATTATATATTCTTTCTAGCCCTGCACTTTATGCACTACATATTACAATTTTCTGTGTGCCGGCAGCTGTTTTGTGTGGTTGACTAATAGTACGCGCGGTATCTCTTCTGATATTCCATTTGGTAAGAATACAACACAGGCAGACAGCATAGGAAGTTACCACATCATAAAATTTATGGCAAAACCAACCAGCATTTTCCGCAGTTATCAAAGGCGTAGGCAACCTGGGGCCCTCCAGCTGTTGCAGAACTACAAGTCCCATCATGCCTCTGGAAGTAATTGTAACTGCCAGGTTTGCAATGCCTCATGGGAAATGTAGTTCCACAACAGCTGGAGGTCTACTGGTTGCCTACCCCTCGGTGTATGTGACAAACCAAAAGAGATCAAATAAAATAAGTTCATAGTTAAGGTTTTCATTTTCTTATCTCATAAAATTTTACTTGTTTTTTGGTTAATAATTTCTTTCTTATAGAATATGTTTAGTAGTATGGATTAAGGGATAGATCAGCCTTTCTCAACCTTTTCAACACCGAAGAACCCTTGAAATAATACTCCGGTCTCAGGGAACCCCTGCTAAAAATTAAAAATCTACAACTCATGATACATTAGTGTGGTGGTCAATGGGAAGAATGCTCCTTATACTTGTGGTCATTGGGAAGAATTACCCCCTTACAGATAGCTAAAAAGATCAATGATATTATTGGGAATTTATCTGAGAGGTAGAAACTGACCATTGCTCAAGGAACCCCTAGCAACCTCTATCCCTGGTTGAGAAACCCTGGGATAGATTGTTGGTTTACCGTAAAAAATTGACCACAGTTATTTGACTATTGGGTTTGGCAATTAATGAGAACCAGGATCCCCTATGTTCCCCCTATGTGTAGCTTAAACACCGTCTGAAGCATGATGTTTGTACACAATATACTGTACATCATATATGGATTGTCTAATGAGCTCTGTTCTATGTATTGACTATATACAGTGTCTTGATAAAGTATTCATACCCCTTGAAATTCTCCACATTTTGTCATGTTACAACCAAAAATGTAAATGTATCTTATTGGGATTTTATGCGATAGACCAGGGAAAAGCAATTAGCGGACCTCCAGCTGTTGCAAAACTACAAGTCCCATCATGCCTCTGCCTCTGGGTGTCATGCTTGTGGCTGTCAGAGTCTTGCTATGCCTCATGGGATTTGTAGTTCTGCAACAGCTGGAGGTCCGCTAATTGCATATCCCTGCGATAGACCAACACCAAGTGGCACATAATTGTGAAGTGGAAGGAAAATGATAAATGGTTTTCAACATTTTTTTAGAAATAAATATGTTAAAAGTGTGAGGTACATTTGTATTCAGCCCCTTTACCCCTTACTAAAATCTAGTGGAACCAATTGCCTTCAGAGATCACCCTATTAGTAAATAGAGTTCACCTGTGTATAATGTAATCTCTGTATAAATACAGCAGTTCTGTGAAGCCCTCAGAGTTTTGTTGGAGAACCTTAGTGAAAAAACAGCGTCATGAAGGTCAAGGAACACACCAGACAGGTCAGGGATAAAGTTGTGGAGAAGTTTAAAGCAGGGTTAGGTTATAAAAAAATATCCCAAGCTTTGAACATCTCATGGAGCTCTGTTAAATCCATCATCCAAAAATGTAGAGTATAACACAACTGCAACCCTACCAAGACATGGCTGTCCGCCTAAATTTACAGGCTGGACAAAGAGAGCATTAATCAAAGAAGCAGCCAAGAGGTCCATGGTAACTCTGGAGGAGCTGCAGAGATCCACAGCTCAGGTGGGAGAATCTGTCCACAGGACAACTATTAGTCGTGCCCTCCACAAATCTGCCCTTTATGGAAGAGTGGCAAGAAGAAAGCCATTGCTGTAAGAAAGCCATAAGAAGTCCCCTTTGCAGTTTGCAAGAAGCCATGTGGGGGACACAGCAAACGTGGAAGAAGGTGCTTTGGTCAAATGAGACCAAAATTGGCCTAAAAGCAAAATGTGTGGCAGAAAACTAACACTGCAAATCACCCTGAATGCACCATCCCCACCGTGAAACATGGTGGGGGCAGCATCATGTTGTGGGGATGTTTTTCTTCAGTAGAGACAGGGAAGCCGGTCAGAGTTGATGGGAAGATGGATGGAGCCAAATACAGGGCAATCTTAGAAGAAAACCTGTTAGAGTCTGCAAAAGACTTGAAACTGGGGCAGAGATTCACTTTCCAGCAGGACAACGACCCTAAACATACAGCCAGAGCTACAATGGAATGGTTTAGATCAAAGCATATTCATGTGTTAGAATGGCCCAGTCAAAGTCCAGACCTAAATTCAATTCAGAATCTGGAGCAAGACTTGAAAATTGCTGTTCACAGATGCTCTCCATCCAATCTGACAGAGCTTGAGCTATTATACAATGTCCTCTCTAGATGTGCAAACTGGTAGAGACATCCCCAAAAAGACTTGCAGCTGTAATTGCAGGGCAAGGGGGTTCCACAAAGTATTGACTCAGGGGGGCGCTATACAAATGTACCCCACATTTTTCACATATTTATATATTTATTTGTAAAAAAAATTTGAAAACCATATATCATTTTCCTTCCACTTCACAATTATGTGCCACTTTGTGTTGGTCTATCGCATAAATCCCAATAAAATACATTTACATTTTTGGTTGTAACATGACAAAATGTGGAGAATTTCAAGGGGTGTGAATACTTTTTCAAGGCACTGTATATTGAAATGTTTGATCAAATACTGATATACTTGGAAAGAAACCCACTGTTCTCAAGAGGTGATGTTAGTTGTGTAATGCTCTTCCTATCTGGGGTAGTGATAGCTGATCCTCCTATCTAGATGGTGAGACAGGCTAGCTTTTCACTTTTGAGGGCAAAATCATTGACTTCTTGTGTTGACAGTCAGTGTTGATGGGGGAATTCCTCCCACAGCGCTATTGTGTTCTGCCTGCAGGGAGCCTGCAATGCTCACTGCTGGTGGATTTAGCATGCAAAAAAATCATATCGACTTCAGTTCAACCAGCCTGCCCATGGATGGATTGAATCTAGTCCAGTCTCTGCTGCTATGGCCGGCTTAAAGTGATTGTAAAGGTTCACTTTTATTTTTTTAAATAACAAACATGTCATACTTACTTCCTCTGTGCAAGGGTCTTGCACATAGTGGCCCCAATCCTCCTCTTCTGGGGTCCCTCAGCAGCCCTCCTGGCTCCTCCCCACATCGAGTGCCTCATCGGAGAAGTGCCACGCGACCACAGGACTCGCCCCCCCCAGCTCCCGTGTCAATGGATTTTATTGACAGCAGCGGGAGCCAATGGCTGCGCTGCTATTAATCTATCCAATCAGGACCCCAGACACTGGCTGGAGCTGCTGTGCTCATGCCCGGCGCAGGAACGATTGGGTGCTGGTGCATCACAGCAGGTTTTTCACCTTAATGCATAAAATGCATTAAGGTGAAAAACCTCAAGACTTTACAACCCCTTTAAGAAACACAAATCAGTGACAATAAACATTGTTCTATTCATTAAAACATGAGAAAAACTCATTATGTCCATTAGTCTTTCCCACCCTTACAGATAGCTAAAAATATGATTGGTGTCTGCTGCTGGCTTTCCCATGTGGCCTTGGTCCTGAAACTTTGCAGGCACCATCCATTGGGAGGTCAATCAGCCACAGCTCAAGGAATCACAAGCAACCTCTGGAGGAATCCTATGGTTCCACAGAACCCTGGATGAGAATGGCTAGTCTACATGCTAGGCTGGAGATCCTTTAGTGAGAATGGATTTGTCCATATCTCTCTTGCTGTCACTTTCCAACTACAACGTCATGTAAAGTACAGAAAACTGCATAGATCATTACCGGAAAAAACACAATATTTGCAGTGGAGGCCACATGTATTTTAATTTACCATAATAGTAGATATCACAAAACTTTTAACAGTTGCTCTCTAAACATGAATATGCTTGATAAAATATTATCTCAACTGACAGGTCTTCCTGATGTGCACCTCTAAGTTCATTTGAAATGGTTCAGGTTCATAAAAACATATGTTAAAATAAAAACAAGTCAAAAAGTTCACAAACCGAGTAGCTAATTTTTTCTGTGCTTGACATAGTATCAGAATTTCCTGTTTTTCTGTGGCTGCTTGCTTTGAAGTTACTGGGAACAGAATTTTCCATATTATTCACATTCTGCAGTCTCGGAATTCCAGAATTCAATGACAGCTTCTAAAACGAAGCCCCTATTCTGCCTGGAACTCCACATGCAGTATACTACAGGAGCATATCGAAATTAGGAAAAGAAGACCTGGTGAATATCTTCTCTGGATTACTTTAGTTTTATTTAGACAGTACCTTCATGATTAAGAGTTCATTTGCGTTTGTTCGCTAATAATCCCTGATGGATCATTTTTCCAAAAGCATTTGACAGGCAGTGAGGAAATGATATGTCTTCTCCTTACCCTATGTTTTAACCCTCAGATTGCTGCACAGCTGTGCTGTGACGGTGACCACATGCAGTTACAGGACAGTTGCATTATTCACTTGACTTCACTTGGTACCGCCTGCCAAATGCCATGTGCCCTTTAACTCTTGCCACAGCAGAGAAGCAAAGCATTGCTGGTATAGCATGGGTATAGCCAGGGCTTTTTTTCAGCTTGAACTTGGTGGAACTCAGTTCCACCACCTTTGGCTCAGGCCTTCTGCTCCCTGCTCACCTCTACCTCTTGTAGTCCAGCTTCTGTGTTTACAAGTGACAGCTTGTCTAACAACGGCTCCCACAGATCTAAAAATCCTGAGTGGCTCCAACTGAGTGCAAGATGGGGACAAGGAAGATGCAGGTGCCCAGGGTGCAGTTCAGATGCCGACACCCCCACTAGATGATCTCCCAGCGGAGCCAACTGCAGTGTGCAGGTAGATACTAGAGCCAACTGGGTGCTTCAGCTTAATACAATAACAAAAGTAAGATATGTGTAAGATGGTGGAGCTTTCAAGGAGGTGGGGAGAAGATGGGGCAGTGGAGGGGGGTTGCATGCAGAGTTCAGAGTTGAAGAGGGTTGAAAGTGAGAATTTCGATGTCGAGTGGTGGGGGTTTGGAGGGTCGTGGTTGAGTTCCTGTACCTATTTTCTGAGAAATAAAGCCCTGGGTATAGCTCTGAGAGGCTCCACAGCTTTGTTTGGGTGGGCAGTAAAATTGTAGCTTGACTGCCTGCTTTTACTGCCGCCCATGTAAATAGGCACTTAGGAATCAAGTCTTGAAAAAAGTGATATTTTAGTTGTCGGTGGAGCCTGCTGGGCTGAGCCATCCCCTGGCTTCTTATATGTCTTGGAAACTCCACCAGTGAGATCTACTGTACATGCCATAACTCCTGACTCATTTCCTGCCCACCTGGGAATGTTGGGTATCTCCGTCTACACCTGTGTGTTGCAGCACCCCATGTTACATTTCCCATAATATAAAATAAATAATAAATCCAGTGGGGATTGTGGGGGCCCTAACATAGTAGGTGTGCAGAACCAGAAACTGAAAGCTCAAAAGCTCACCAGTAGAGTCCTCAAGAGTAATAAGAAACTGTCAGGTGGTTTATCTTTCCAGAACCTACCAAGTTAGTTTGGGTGGACTCACCCTTTAATGGTTTTCCTGTTAATACTTTTTCTGGTGACTAGTTTTTAAATGGTAATTGTATTTTCAGTAATCATTTCCATATTTCACCTTCTTATGCCCACCTCATCAAACTTTGAATTACAAAAACAGACTGATAGAGACAAAGAGCTGCTTGTTTTGCCAAGGTCTGGGTGGCTTTATGTCATCCACCGTTCTGATATCCTCTACTATTATACAAGATTTATATAGCGCCATCAGTTTTCACAGCACTTTACAAAATAGGAGACAGTACAGTTACAATACATGTCGAGACAAGGGGCACCTGTCTGTGAAAGAGATCTGTCTTCTTGTTTCCAAAATTAAGAATGGGAAGTGGTTAGACAGGGAATTTTTTTTGAAGGTTTTATCACTTTATGATTGTATTTTGAAATATATAGATTCATCTTCTGTTTGCAATTGTGCACTAAAGTCTGACCATAAAATAGAGAATCACTGTATTTTATGGCTGTGCTGAAGTACCCGATTTCACCAGCAGGATAAAATTAGAGGCTGTGTAAAGGGAGATGTTTAACGTAAACTGGTTTTATAATTTAGAATATTGGGTGATTTGTACATTCTAAAGCAGGCCATAGATGGATCAAAATTCAGCCGGCTCAGCAGGAACCGGTGAAATTCTATGGGCAAGGCTGGTTGTACTGAAGTCAATACATTAATCAACTTCAGTGTAACCAGCTTTTTTGGATTTTTTTCATTTGATCACTGTCGGGGGCTAAAGCTGGAACTGGAAGTGATTATTGTATTCTGATGGCTGGGAAACCTCCCACCCATGGTTGAAGGAAAACAAATTGGTTAATGTATGGCTTGCTTAAAGAGGACCTCCAGGTTCCTTCAGAAAAAACTAAAAGTCAGCAGATACTGTGGTGTCCTCACCCGAGCCGATTTTTAAATCGGCTAGCGGCTGCTTGCGCCGCCATCTTGACTAAGGGAAGCCGGTTTCCTACTGCACTGTGCTTTGTAAAAGAATAAAAAGAGGGCGCACCAACCTTGCACATTACCCAAGTAAATGTATTCAAATCCAAAGGAAAAACTATGCTGTATACTCACAAACAGAATATACATGAAGGCATATTAAAGTCCACAAAGGACCAACAGTAACCAGGTCATCAGGGCTGTGTCCAACACGCCAGAGGACCCTATGGAAGACTGATGCGTTTCGAGGGGCCATCGTAAAACTGTTGAGCACAGGAGATTTTTATTTGACTGTTATTTGCATTGTGCTTTGTGAATGGGCCGGCTATGGAGGAAGGAGCGGAACTTCTGGCTCAGTTCACTGCAGCAAACAGAGCTGGATGTGGGAGCAGTTACCTGTCAGAGCCAGGTACCCGCTCCCTCCACTTCCCCCCAAAAAAGTTCCAAATGTGGCAGCGGGGGGAGGCAGACAAGCAGAGCTTCCCCTTTTGGGTGGAGTTCCGCTTTTAGCAGTAATATAAGGAAATTTGACAGATTGCCAAAATGTCTCTTTTTAGACATCCAGTGGATAATTATTTATAACCCCCAAAGACGATCTGGTGTATACATGGATCCAAGACTTCATTAGTATTTACAAATTATCCCATTTAGAGCATCAGTTTGGTTGATTACATTGAAGAATAAATGTTTGGCCAAGTTTAAAGAATTAAATTTCAGGAATGTTCTGATTTTATCACAGTCGTAAACATTATCTATAGTGTTCAAAGTTATTCGTTTTTAGGTGTTGCAGAAGTTCAGTGAAGGCAAGTAAAATAACATTTAGAGTAGTGCTCTACCCTCCTCCTCTCCCCCAGGTCCTGATGTGCATTTTATGCGCTGCTTTTTGGTGCTTACTACCTAACATTTTATAAATAAAGCCTCTAAACATCAAAAATGTAATATATTATAACTAACCAGTCCTTAGATGTGGTGGCTGCATTCGTTTTCTTTTTACTTTATTTTCACCTGGTGATCTTGCCAATAACATACTTCCTGTCCTAGGGTGACAACGTTTTCACTCTACAGCATCTATGGACGAGCAGTGTTGTCACCTTAGGACAGGAGATGGTTTAGGTACTACAAAACACCTTTCCATCTCCATATCATTAGTATCAGGTGTTCCAGATAGAAAATTGAAAGATATGCTAACTAATAAAAGTCAGGGAGAGCACAAGAAATTATCATTTCGCAATATTTCTGGCAAGAGCACTTGTGTATACATAAACTGTTAAACCTCCCAAAGGATTTACAATTGTTGTAGGCAGTCCAGGAAGCCAGACTGATGAGCTCACTTTTCTCTACTGCAGTTAAGCAACACAGCTTGGTCACCAAGATGCCCCCAACCTTCTGATTGGACGATGAAAGAGAAGCAACACACTGATTAGATCTTCGCTCTGATCTCTCCTCCCGAAAGCATATTCCTACTATTGAGTGACGGCAATGTGCAAAGCAAGAGAGCTCTGTAGGACTTAAGCCTCTTACACGCAGTGCGATGGTCGTATGAAACCGGTCGTATGACCGCTCGTTGTACGATCATCCGACCGTTAGTACACGCGATTAGAACAGCCGACGGTCGTACAACAGGAGTTGGATGAGCAAACTAGAAAACTTTTGTTGTACCAACAAGCGGTCGTACGACCGTTATACCGTGTGTACAGAGAAGTTGGTCCATTAGATTCTAAATGGAGAGGTGCAGAGAATTATATCCAGTCTTTATTTAGCTTTTTACATTTTCTATTTTTATTTCCAGTGTTTATTTATTGCCTACATATTGCTCAGTAATTTGCAGATTATACACTTGCCATACATTGTGCAAAGAAGTGTGAGCTGGCCATGCAACTTGTGATTTTGACTGGTTCTTGAGGAAGCAACCAAAATTTGCTTAGTGGTTGGCCCTGCTGGCCTCCCTATTCAACAAAAGTTAATCACTTAATCAACCGAATGGTTTGATCGGCCAAACTTTCAGCCAAACATTGGCTGCATCCAAGCAGATGCAGTTGCTGACTGGCCAACGAGGCCAGCTTTCAAAATACAATAGCCACAGCAGGAGATTAGTCTATTCCCGCTGTAGAGTGTGGATGGAAAAATCTGTTTCTGTTCAGCCATGTTCGCCTCCTGGCCTTCCTCTTTTTGTGTACAGTGGGATCATGCAGATTGTGCATCAAATACATTTTGGGTCAGAAAAACAATGAACATTCTTCCTGTGTCTGAACAGGTGGCACAGCGATCTTCATAAGCCATGGCCAGTAGTGTAAGCAGGGGAGGGCTGGGCCCCCCCAGGCCACCCTAACTTACATTCAAAATGGCTGACGGCTGCTGCCCTCTCACACTTTTTTCTTCTTGTGGAGGAAGGAAGCAGGGGCCAGGGGTGTAGCCATCAACTAGCTGCAGGCAAACCTGGAGGGCACCCAGGGCCAGCTGTGCTGATGGGCACTGGCGAGCCTGCATTGATGGGCACTGATCAGGTTGCATTCGATAGGCACTGGTGAGGCTGCATTGATGGGCACTGGTGCGGCTGCATTGATGGGCACTGATGAGGCTAAGCTGATGGGCACTAATGAGGCTGCATTGGTGGGCACTGATGAGCTGCATTGATGCATTCTTTTTGTTAAACCTCCTTTGTTGCTATTAACATCAAATTATGTTACTACATTGTATCATATTTGTCTTGCTTCATAACATCAATGTCCGTTATAAAACCAGGTGGGCATGGATGGTGACATGATTCAGTGGTTCAATGGGCCACTTGACTGGACTTGCCCCCCCCAGGCCTAAGGCTGCCAGCCCTCCCCTGAGTGTAAGGGCAGGGATAGTAGAGGTTGACGCTGCAATTGGGTCCATGTAGCCTAGCCCCTAGCCCAGTGTTTCTTAGCCTTTTTTTTAGCTACAGTACCCTTCATATGAATCTCGAAACACACCAGGTCTAAAATGTAGAAAATGTAAATGTTACTTACTGTCCGCAGGAAACCTGGGACATTACACACAAACACCTTGACTTCATGTCAATCACCTTAGAAGTCCTCCTATGAAATCAGGATCACCCCCCTTTGTGTATTTAGCTGTTTGTCTGGAGTTCAGCTTTAACTACAGGAGGTAACAGGGTAGATATGCTAGCTGAAAAGAGAATCTGGCTAGATTCACAATATACAGTGCCTTGAAAAACTATTCATCCCCCTTGAAATGTTCCACATTTTGTCATGTTACACCCAAAAACATAAATCTATTTTATTGGGATTTTATGTGATAGACCGGCACAAAGTGGTACATAATTGTGAAGTGGAAGGAAAATGATAAATGTTTTTTTACAAATAAATATGTGAAAAATGTGGCGTACATTTGTATTCAGCCCCCCTAAATAAAAACTTTGTAGAACCGCTTGCAATTACAGCTGCAAGTCTTTTTGGGGAAGTCTCTACCAGCTTTGCACATCTAGAGAGGACATTTTTGCCCATTCTTCTTTGCAAGATATCTCAAGCTCTGTCAGATTGGATGGAGAGCGTCTATGAACAGCAATTTTCAAGTCTTGACACAGAGGGGTTGATTTACTAAAATTGGAGAGTGCAAAATCTGGTGCAGCTGAGCATGGTAGCCAATCAGCTTCTAACTTCAGCTTATTAAATTCAGCTTTGACAATAAAACCTGAAAGCTGATTGGGTTCTTTGCAGGGCTGCACCAGATTTTGCACCCTCCGTCTTTAGTAAATCAACCCCATAGTTTCAATTAGATTTAGGTCGGACTTTGGGCCACTCTAACACCTGAATATGCTTTGATATAAACCATTCCATTGTAGCTGTATGTTTAGGGTCGTTGTCCTGCTGGAAGGTGAACCTCCGCCCCAGTCTCAAGTCTTTTGCAGACTCTTACAGGTTTTCTTCTAAGATTGCCCTGTATTTGTCTCCATGCATCTTCCCATCAACTCTGACCAGCTTCCCTGTCCCTGCTGAAGAAAAGCATCCCGACATCATGATGCTGCCACCAGCATGTTTCACGGTGGGGATGGTGTGTTCAGGGTGATGTGCAGTGTTAGTTTTCCGGCACACATAGCGTTTGACTTTTAGGCCAAAAAGTTCAATTTTGGTCTCATCTGACCAGAGCACCTTTTTTCACATGTTTGCTGTATCCCCCACATGGCACCAAACTGCAAACGGGACTTCTTATGGCTTCCTTTCACCAATGGCTTTCTTCTTGCCACTCTTCCATAAAGGGCAGATTCGTGGAGTGCATGACCAATAATTGTCCTGTGGACAGATTCTCCCACCTGAGCTATGGATCTCTGCAGCTCCTCCAGAGTTATCATGGGCCTCTTGGCTGCTTCTCTGATTAATGCTCTCCTTGCCCGGCCGGTCAGTTTAGGTGGATGACCATGTCTTGGTAGGTGTGCAAGTTGTGCCATACTCTTATCATTTTCAGATACTGGATTGAACAGTGCTCCATGAGATGTTTGACTCTATTTACTAATTAGGTGACTTCTGAAGACAATTGGTTCCACTAGATTTTAGTTAGGCGTGTCAGAGTAAAGGGGGCTGAATATAAATGCACACAACACTTTTCAGATATTTATTTCTAAAAAATGTGAAAAACATTTATCATTTTCCTTCCACTTCACAATTTTGTGTTGGTCTATCATATAAAATCCCAATAAAATATATTTACGTTTTTGGTTGTAACATGACAAAATGTGGAAAATTTCAAGGGTTATGAATACTGTTTCTAAGCACTGTAGCTGTCTATGAAAAGAGATATGTTGTGGGTCAGTTTTCGGAGAGCTCCAGATGTTCCAGAGGAGATCCTGCCACCTTATGAATGCTTTTCTTGCTTTCTTTTACTATGCTGTTGAAAAAAATAATAATTCATAAGGTGGCAGGAGCACCTCAGGAACATCTGGGGGCCTCTGGTTAGCCTTCCACCATGGATGGCAACATTGCAAATATAGCTGGATTCTTCTGGCAGCTAGCATACTCACCATTTTATTTAAATAGGAACTAATGCACCGCATTAGCTAACCAAGCATTTGGTCTGCAGTTGCAACTTGGCCATATTCACTTGGGTGAGTTGCCACCTGTCAACTCGACAAGCTGCGTTAAATTCGCAGCAACCGTGGCACAAAGAATTTTCAGCATGTGTACAGCACACCTCCTGTTATATGTTAAGTTTCAGGTGTATGCTTGGGGGGATGGAGTGGTAAGACCGCAGATCAACTGCCTGTTATTACTGCCCCTTGGATACCCGTGTGAAAGAGTCCTTATAGATGTTGGAAATGCTAAACCCAGAGCAGTAAGTATGGCATTGAAGCTCAGATGTCCTATCTCCTAATGAGGCCCAGGTGTGTTGACCTTCACCATTGGCCACAACATGCCTCCAGCAAGTGTGAGCAAATAGCTGGAGGTTAACAGGAATAGTACACTGGCATATATCTTTAGTCACAGATGGGTGGGCACAGGTTACCACAGGAGTGTCAAACTCAATTTCCTTGTGGGTCGCATCAACAGTATGGTTGCCCTCAAAGGGCCAATTGAATCTTGGGTGTGCTTAAGTAAGGGTTCATAAGGGTTACGTGCAGAGTACGCTATGCAAAGTGTGCAACCCCAACCCCCTTCCCTGAAGATTCCCCGGATGTTCCGCTGCGTTCCGGCTGCAAAACTGGGTGCGAGGGCCATATGACAAGGCCTGGAGGGCCGGATTCGGCCCGCGGGCCTTGTGTTTGACATATGTGGGTTACCTTAAGAAAGGTGCACAGTGGTGCTCATGTGTCTGTGGCAGCCCACTGAATACCTTGCATAGTCATACATGGGGCTCCATATTTCCCCACTGTATATGGGGACGCTGAATGTACTGCAGTGGGTAAAGGTTTGTCACTGCCAGTGTGGTGACAATTCAAGCATGGGCTCAGGTATAAGCAGTGAAGGGCTCTTATCTATACACCCCTCATGCACTGCCATAATGAATACAACTGCCAGTTCTACCAGAGACACAGAGATATGCAAATCCATTGTATACGTTTACAACAATTACAGCCAGTTAGCGCTGGTCATCTGTAATACCTACTTAGACTGTTTGTCATGATGCAGATTTACTTTGATCTTTGTGGATTAGGGAACCGGGCGCCAGAATCTTCACAATGAATAGTTGATTCCTTTGCTAAGCATACTTGCTTAACTAAAATAACAATAAAACAGTGTCTGCCTTTACATGCCAGTTAAAGGTACAGGGGATGACAGGGTAGGTCTGCTAAGTAAATTGTACGCCATGCACAACTCTCAGCGTGGGATCAGCCTGATGTTATTTACCGAAAACACACCCACAGACTTTAACCACTTAAGGACCGGAAGGATTTCCAGCTTTAGGACCGGAGCCCTTTTTGCGATTCGGCACTGCGTCGCTTTAACTGACAATTGCGCGGTCGTGCGACGTTGTACCCAAACGAAATTTGCGTCCTTTTTTTCCCACAAATAGAGCTTTCTTTTGGTGGTATTTGATCACCACTGCGTCATTTCTGATCGCCGCTATAAACAAAAGAAGAGTGACAATTTTGCAAAAAAAAAAACAAATTTCTTACTTTTTGCTAAAATACAAATCCAAAAAAATATATAAAAAAAAATTTTTTTCATCGGTTTTGGCCGATTTATATTCTTCCTCATATTTGTGATAAAAAAAAATCGCAATCGGCGTTTATTGATTGGTTTGTGCAAAAGTGGCCGCGTTTACGGATGATGAGAATTCATTTCTGGGGTTTTTATTTATTTATTTTTTTTTTTACTAGTAATGGCGGCGATCTGCGATTTTTAGCGGTACTGCGATATTTCAGCGGACATGTCGGAACATTTTGACAATTTTTTGGGACCAGTGGCATTTATACAGCGATCAGTGCTATAAAAATGCACTGATTACTGTGTAAATGCCATTGGCAGTGAAGGGGTTAACCTGCAGGGGGCGCTCTAAGGGTTAACTGTGTTCCCTGGGTGTGTTCTTACTGTGTGGGGACTGCCCTAGCTGGGGAAGGGAAGTGATCACAGCCTCCATGTAGTGGAAGGCTGTGATCACAGCCCTTCCCCCTCTCACAGAACGGAGGTCCGTGTTTAATTACACTGACCTTCGTTCTTTCACTCCAGGGGGCGGGCATCGCGGGTGGCCGGCGGAGATCAAATCCGCCGCTCCCTGGCCCTCCCCGGACACAGTGAGCGCGCGGGGCTCGATCTCGCGGCCGCCGTCATATGACGATCCGCGCTATCGAGCCACACTGTCGCCGTCAATTGCCGATCTGCCGTCGGCAAGTGGTTAAAGTCGTTTTAAAGGGCAAGTACAATGAAGGGGTAATGTCATCCTGCAAACACTGGAGCTACACTATATTACCAAAAGTATTGGGACACCTGCCTTTACATGCACATGAACTTTAATGGCATCCAAATCTTAGTTCGTAGGGTTCAATATTGAGTTGGCCGACTTTTCAGCTATAACAGCTTATAACAGCTTCAACTCTTCTGGGAAGGTTGTCCACAAGGTTTAGGAGTGTGTCTATGGGAATGTTTGACCGTTCATCCAGAAGCGCATTAGTGAGTTCAGGCACTGATGTTGGACGAGAAGGCCTGGCTCATAGTATCCGATCTAATTCATCCAAAAGGTGTTGTGTTAGGTTGAGATCAGGCCAGTCAAGTTCCTCCACCCCACACTCGCTCATTCATGTCTTTATGGACCTTGCTTTGTGCACTGGTCCAAATCATTTGGTGGAGGGGGAATTATGGTGTGGAATTGTTTTTCAGGGGTTGGTCTTGGCCCCTTATTTCCAGTGAAGAGAACTCTTAAGACGTCAGCATACCAAGACATCTTGCACAATTTCATGCTCCCAACTTTGTGGGAACGGTTTAGGGCCCTTTGCTGTTCCAACATGACTGTGCACCAGTGGACAAAGCAAGGTGCATAATGACATGGATGAGCGAGTTTGGGGTGGAGGAACTTGACTGGCCTTCACAGAGTCCTAACATCAACCCGATAGAACACCTTTGGGATGAATTAGAGTGGAGACTGGGAGCCAGGCTAGACAAAGGCGCTTCTGGAAGAACGGTCAAACTTTCCCATAGACACACTCCTAAACCTTGTGGACAGCCTTTCCAGAAGAGTTTAAGTTGTTATAGCTGCAAAGGATGGGCCAATTTAAGGTTGAACCCTACGTACTAGGACTGGGATGCCATTAAAGTTCATGTGCTTGTACAGGCAGGTGTCCCAATAGTTTTGGTAATATAGTGTATGTTACTGGTTGCTCTGTTTACATTAACCTGAGTTTCATATGGTCCAATGCAGCCAGATTACACCGAATGCCGGTGGGATGAGTGGGGACTTCCCATGAAAGGCACTGTGCAAACTATTATCTCTCTTATTCTGTCTGCTTGATTTGTTAACTAATCAGACTGAAAAAAAAAACTAAAACCACTGGATCAGGATGACAGACAGGGAATCAGTATTTTATATGGAAGCATCCTTTATAAAGCCTCAATACAGTTTCCCTTCAAAGCAGACCTTCACCCTAAACCTAATCTCATCATGTCCTGCCTCATCCCCCACTCTTTTCCAATTGGATATATAGATTTTTAATTATGAAGTCTTTTTGGGATTTCTTGGATTTTAAAGCAGCATCTACGCATTTCTTGCCTAGGGGAGAATGACAGCTGCAGAAAACAGAGGCACAAGGACACTGGAATGCAAAACGAACACGACAGGTGCAAGGATATAGTTTGCAAGCAGGAACACACAAAGAGCCTGGGGGTACAAAGGGTCATACTGGGGAGCACTGGGAGATTCTAGCTAACACACATCAGGAAAAGGAGTCATCGGACACAGGGTCACTAAGAATATCCGGGTCACAAGGTGTCTTCTTCAGGAAACAAGGGACACAAGGAATTACTGGGAGTGCACAAGCAATCTTCTCAGAAACAATGGAGGATCTGGCACTAGGAAAGCCAACTGCCTGAGGCAATGAGCCGAGTTTAAATAGAATGAGATGGCCTGGTTGGGCTGGGTGTGTAGCTAACTAAATCGATAGCAGGTGGTTTAAGCCTAGTACACACAGGCCAAATGTTGGGCGGCACCGGCCAGTTGAATGAAAACCAGCCAAAATTCAGCCCATGTGTATGGCAGCCGGTCCAACAGAAGCCGGCCATTTGGCTGGCTTCTGTCGGACATGCATGCTGGAAATCCAGCTCCGACTCCCGTTCAGCGATCTGAGCCAATGGCTGAAAGCGCTGACCAGAGTGTTCTGTTGGGGGGGCCGTCCCCCTGTCAGAACACAATAGGACAGCAGGGGGGATAGCTGTACTAACATCGTATCGCTCTGATCTGAGCTGTGAGTGGTGTGTACAAGTCTTAACACACATCTTGATAACAGGTAACAGCAGCAACGTACACGTTAACTACATGTACCAGCATGCCTGTTGATCTTTAGGAATAGAGGCTAGGATGCAGATCTGTGACAACAACAGCAAAAAAAAAGGAATTTGGAAATTTGGAGGAGGCTGGGAGCAATAAAAGAGACTTTTTTTGAATAAAGAACACATACTTACATAAAAGTTTAGTCAAGGGCGTCACTAAGGGGGGTCTCAGCGGGCCTGGACCCCCCAATTTTACTGTGTGCCCCCCCAAATATAACCACTTGTTGTATAACGGCGCCGCGGCTGTCCGTCCAAGTATGTTCAACTGACTGACAGTGACTGGTCACCTTACCTGTCAGTCACTGTCTCAAGGAAGTCTGGGGCCTGGCTAGGTGACATCACGTGATGGCCGCCGGCCGCCGCTGTTGTTTAGGGGAGTTGCAGTCCACTCCGTGGCGGGACGGCGGCGGCTGTGTGCAGTGTGCACTTATGCAGGTCATGTCATCATGTCAAGCAAGCTAGCTCCTGAGTCCTGCCTCCCTCCCGGCCTGCTCTGCGCTCCGAGGACCGGTGGGTGGAGTCTCTCTCGCTGAGTCTATGAGGAGAGCAGCACGGGAAGCCAGCCTGCCTGTGCATACTCCGACGCACTGATAAGGTGGCACTGATAAGGAGGCATTAATATGCCACACTGATGGGCACTGACAGGTTACACTGATAGTGGTGAGCACTGATGGGCCACACTGATGAGCAGGCACTGAAAGGCAGCACTGATTGGTGTCACTGATGGGAACTGATTGGTGTCACTGAGCAATGATTGTTGTCATTGATGGGCACAGACTGGCATCACTTGCTGGGCACTGATGGGGCTACACTATAATTAGTGCCCTGATTACCTCTACAATCTCCCCCGCAAGGAGATTCCGCTGATCGGCTCTCCTTGACTCACACTCCACAGTTAAATGTGATCGGCTGTGATTGGACACAGTGGATCACATGGGTAAAGATGCACTTACCGAGATCGGGGGCCGTGCCGTGTCCTAGGGAGAAGGTTAAAGGAAAATTGTACAAAAAAATGATTGGTTAAATCCACAAGTGCTTTTTTTTTTCACAATTTTTCCTTTATATCGGCTTTTGAAATTTACAAATGCAGCAATTTAGAAATTGGATGAAAGGTTTAGCACTTTTTTAGCAATTTTTGAAAGATAAAAAAAGCATTTTATATACAACTATATAGATCAAACCAAAATGAGGAACAAATAAGGAGGAAATATGGACAGAGGGACTTTGTTCCAAATTAGGGACAGTCCCTCGAAATCCGGGACGGTTGGGAGCTATGTCTATGTACCTGTTTTTCCTTCCTCCTAGCTGTTTAATAGCTTTAATAGACATGCTTCCTGAATGGCTCCTAGGTTTCACTTGCTGTCTGAAGTCCCTTTTCAAGTCTTGTTCCTTTCTGAATAGGTTAACGCAGAGCACTTTAGCAATTATGACCTGGGACATGCGGATACAGCCCAAACACTGGCCTTCTCTGTATGTATATACAGCGCAGATTTGTGTATACATAGCCCGTGCTTTTACTGCGAGGAAGAGAGGAACTCCCCTTCTCATGTTTATACGAATCTGTTTATATAGCATCTCACTTGTCAGTCTGACGCTCCAACGGGGAAAGTGGAGAAGGCACACTCCATGTATAAAACGTGCTCCCAATTACCCTGCAGCAGGAAAGCTTCAGCTCCATAGACAGCCTTGCCTTCTGTCAGGGAGGTTTTCTGGCTCAGTTGCAAAGCTCAAGGCTACATGGGAAATTGGAGACGAGACGCACAGTAAAAAGTCGCAGTTGTTGCAGATCCTCTGGTGAACTACTGTCAATGGACAGTTTGCTGAAATAAGTGGAATTAAAATGGCCCTCAAGACAAAAATTTTCTCTGTTGGGCCCCCTTTGCTCCTATATGGTCCAATAGTGAGCGTTATGTCCCAAGAAAATATGCAGTGCGTTAAAGTAACACAATTATTTGAATAGGTTGTGGAAGCATCATAACCCAGTATGCAACAATGCAAAGTGGTGCATTAATGTGTGTTGGGATGCCCTGCAATGTGGATGCATTGTGTTCGTTTAGTGCAGTGGTCTCCAAGCTGCGACTTGGGGGTCGGATACAGCCCTTTGCTTGCCTTTATCTTGAACTTGGGACACTATTTTCTCCCACTGATATGAGCCACTGACGCTAAAGATGTGGTACTATTTCTCCCACTGACACCAATGATGAGGCATTATTCCTCCACTGACACCAAAGACACTTCCTATGTGACACTATTTCTCCCACTGACACTAATGATGGGGCACCATTCCTCCTACGGACGCCAAAGATGTGGTACTATTTCTCCCACTGACACCAATGATGGGGCATTATTCTTCCACTGACACCAAAGATGGGGCACCATTAAGTCCTACTGACGCCAAAAACGTGGTACTATTTCTCCCACTGACACCAATGATGGGGCATTATTCCTCCACTGACACCAAAGACACTTCCTATGTGACACTATTTCTCCCACTGACACTAATGATGGGGCATCATTCCTCCTACGGACGCCAAAGATGTGGTACTATTTCTCCCACTGGCACCAATGATGGGACATTATTCCTCCACTGACACCAAAGACACCTCCTATGTGACACTATTTCTCCCACTGACACTAATGATGAGGAACTATTCTTCCCACTGACACCAAAGATGGGGCACCATTCCTCCCACTGACGCCAAAGATGTGACACTATGGGGTTGATTTACTAAAGCTTGAAAGTGCAAAATTTGGTGCAGCTCCACACAGAAACCAATCAGGTTCAAGGTTTTATTGTCAAAGCTTGATTGAACAAGCTGAGGTTAGAAGCTAATCGGCTAACATGCACAGCTGAAACAATTTTTGCACTCTCCAGCTTTAGTAAATCAACCCCTATTTCCCCCACTGACACTAATGATGAGGAACGATTCCTCCCACTCACACCAAAGATACTGATACCAAAGATGTGGTACTGTTTCTCCCACTGACACCAATGATGGGGCATTATTCCTCCACTGACACCAAAGATGGGGCACCATTACTATTTCTCCCACTGACACCAATGATGGGACATTATTCCTCCACTGACACCAAAGACACCTCCTATGTGATGCTATTTCACCCACTGACACTAATGATGAGGAACTATTCCTCCCACTGACAGCAATGATGGGGCACCATTCCTCCTACTGACCAAAGATGTGGTACTATTTCTTCCACTGAAACCAATGATGAGGCATTATTCCTCCATTAACACCAAAGATGGGGCACCATTACTCCTACTGACGCCAAAGATGTGGTACTATTTCTCCCACTGACACCAATGATGGAGCATTATTCTTCCACTGACACCAAAGATGGGGCACCATTCCTCCTACTGACGCCAAAGATGTGGTACTATTTCTCACACTTACACCAATTATGAGGCATTATTCCTCCACTAACACCAATGATGGGGCATTATTCTTCTCACTGACACCACCGATGGGGCACTATTCTTTTCACTGATACTATTTACTACTTCTAGAGGCCACATTCCGGCCCCACTAAGTCTAAAGAGCAGTAAACTGGCCCTTTGTTTAGAAAATTTGGAGACCCCTGGTTTAGCGCATTGGAGCATTATTCAAAATGAAGGGCACCAGAGAACAGTAGATTAAAATGCGTAAGCATATGTATGTAGCCAGCCTACTTCTTGGATAAAGAAAGGAAAGGTTAGAACTTGTGTCAGGTTTAAATATCGTGCCACTAATTCCAATAAAATTGAGGCAACATGTCCCTGTACTAGGAAATGGTATTGGACTTTGTGTACATCCTGTCCGCTATGGGAATATCCTGTAGAAAGAGGGGCATTTTAAAATGGCGTCTGTGTCTCTGTAGGGGAGATTTTTCAACCTTCATGTCCCAATTATCTGCAGGACAGGAAGGGTATAAATGCCAACTGTCCCAGATTTTCCATGATCAGTCCCAAATTTTGGACCTGGGCAATGTCCGGGGATCACAGTGTTACCCCATTTCAGTGCATCCGTATAAACTCAATAAAACAATGACAGTGATTGGTGGCCATGAATGGTTGGTTCCCACATAGGGGCAGGATTAGAGTAGATAGTGATCTGTGTTAACTGAGTTCCGGGGATGGTGATTAAAATGTTGGTGAGTATGGAAGTGAGGTGCACCTTCCCTGTTGTATTAAAAAGAAAAACGTTCTTGCTTTATATTACTAACTGGGAATTACAAAGCCCCTTGAATTAGCACACTGTCCTCCATCATAGATTCAATAGACTCTTTCCTCCAAATGGACCTTTCCCACTAAGGCAAGATTCAATTTTTCATACATTTAAAGTGAACCTTTTAAGGCTTATAACAGTGCAGGCTGGAGACTTTCTTATCTTTCTTTATATCACTACTTAAGGTGACCATACATGGTTTAAATTCCATCCGATTCCTGGTAATTTAGTGGAAATTCGAGTAGTGGTGGGCCCTGATGGCTCTTTTAATTGACTTTTGTTCAATTAATTTTGGACAATGTTCCGTGTCAAGCGATTTTGGATTTGCATATACAATCATCTATTCCCTCATTAAGTTGCCACAACAGGCACTGCTGGGTCATCCGATGGAGGGAGCTCCAAGACACGAGAGGAGACTCATAACCTTTATAGGGGCAGCCATATCTCTATTGCCAGGTCATGGAAGTCCTCCACAATTCCATTTGATTTGGTGAAGACCAAGTTGTCTTGGATTATGATCAATGGGCTTCTCTCTGCAATACTATTTGATAAACAGGCCTTGTTCAATAAAATCTGGGAGCCCTGGATCAAATACTTTTCAGATGCTTTATGAGTTGTGCTTGTTATTCTGGATCAGGGTCCAAATAGGGTGCCCCTTTTTTTTCTTTCCACTTTTTCTTTCTACTCACTCTACTTTCTGTTTCTCTCTACAACAGATGTCATTATATAGCAGGAAACCATGTTATTCTTTCCTCTTGTATTCCAGTATGCATATCTGGAACATTGACATGCTAATGTTGGAGCTTTGTATTTTTTTTTTTTTTAAATATTGAATAAAAATTATTGGAAAAGAAGTGCAAGTTCAGTAGTGGGTTCCATACTTCTAATTTGAAGGAACGTTTCCTTTAACATTCGAAGATTGGAAGGGTTGTTGTAGAGGTTACAAGAATGTATGTGATGTGCTCAGTCATACTACAGAGCTGTATGTGTACAATATATAATATATACAGAATGTTGTTTTTTACAATGTTGTTAGTAGTTCTTTTATATGAATCAAGTTGTGGTTTCAACACTCTTTACCCTGTAATAACATACTGCTGTTGATGTATATATGAACAGCTACATTGAATGAAAGAGAGCTTTTAATGTAAATGTCACAAAACAGAAAAAAAAAATGTTGTATAAATATACCGCTAATAGCAAAATAGCTGAAATTCCTTCAAGATTCCTGATTGCAACTTTTTCTTTTACAGTCATGCATTTTGTATGTGTATGAAACTCAGGAAATGATGTTCATTTTATGCTTATGCTCCATTTAAAGGTACACAACAGTCAAAAGTGTAAAAAAAAGTAAAATAAACTACAGAGGGATTAGAGGGGGTACACCCGAACACGACCAGACCTTCTGCTTACCATTCAGGCATATCTGCTGACTACCAGGCCACACTATGTCCTTTTCTTGTTGCCGGTAATCTGGTTTTGTGGAAACATTTGCTTGTGCTTGAGCTCCAATTTTGGCAGGCTACTACTGCTCCCCACCATCTATTTTCCCTTCAGGACTTCATCATTCCTTTGACATCGTCCTACATTTTCCACCATTCTAAAGGTATTACTAACCCCACACCATCACATTAACTTTTTTTCCCTAGAGGACCTCATCATTCCTTTGACATCATCTTACACTTTCCACCATTCTAAGGGAACTACTGATCTCCACCATCATATCATCTCTTTTCTCTGGAGGACTTCATCATTCCTTTGACATCGTCCTACATTTTCCACCATTCTAAGGGTATTACTAACCCCACATCATCACATTAACTTTTTTTCCCCTAGAGGACCTCATCATTCCTTTGACATCTTACACTTTCCACCATTCTAAGGGAACTACTGATCCCCACCATCACATCATCTCTTTTCTCTAGAGGACCTCATCATTCCTTTGACATCATCTTATACTTTCCACCATTCTAAGGGCACAACGGATCCCCGCCATCACATTACCTCTTTTTCCTGGAGGACTACATCATTCCTTTGACATCATCTTACACTTTCCACCATTCTAAGGGAACTACTGATCTCCACCATCACATCATCTCTTTTCTCTGGAGGACTTCATCATTCCTTTGACATCGTCCTACAAT
The DNA here is from genome assembly GCA_018402905.1 of Glandirana rugosa. Taxonomy (NCBI): domain Eukaryota; kingdom Metazoa; phylum Chordata; class Amphibia; order Anura; family Ranidae; genus Glandirana; species Glandirana rugosa. The sequence continues at coordinate 764,448 of BLSH010022066.1, forward strand.
TTGCACCATTCTAAGGGTGTTACTAACCCCACACCATCACATTAACTTTTTCCTTGGAGGACCTCATCATTCCTTTGACATCATCTTACACTTTCCACCATTCTAAGGGCACAACGGATCCCCGCCATCACATTACCTCTTTTCCCTGGAGGACTACATCATTCCTTTGACATCATCTTACACTTTCCACCATTTTAAGGGAACTACTGATCTCCACCATCACATCATCTCTTTTCCCTGGAGCACTTCATCATTCCTTTGACATCATCCTACATATTACACCATTCTCATTCCTATACCAACCAAGGTCAGCTGATCAGAAAAGCAAATCAGAGGGGGTTACTGAACCTATTGGTTAGTACTGTTAAGGGGATTTTTTTGACATTGGTATGACATTAAGTGTTTAAATATCCATTGATGTGTGCCCATTGGAAAATGTTAATACTTTGCTTCTTACCATAAGGACAGATATATCTATTACTAAGACAGCTATATCTATGAAAACTGATTGAGGAGCATTTGGTAGATTCATCTGCTTTCCACAGACACAGATGTATTAATAGTTTTGACTTTCCTATAATAACTATAAAATAATTTGATCCCCTGCAGATTCTGTAAGTTTGCCCACTTACAAAGAAATGAACAGTCTATAATTTTTATCATAGGTGTAATTTAAATGATAGAGACAGACTATCAAACAAAAATCCAGAAAGGACACATAAAACAAATGCTTTAAATTAAGTTGCAGTTCAGTGAGTAAAATAAGTATTTGATCCCCAAGCAAATCATGACTTAGTACTTGGTGGAGAAACCCTTGTTGGCAAGCACAGAGGTAAGAGGTTTGTTGTAGTTGGTTACCAGGTTTGCACACATCTCACACACAATGGATTTTGGTCCATTCTACAGATCTTATCTAAATCCTTACGGTTTCTTGGTTGTCTCTTGGCAAATCGAAGTTTCAGCTCCCTCAAATTTTCTGTAGGATTAAGGTCTGGAGACTGACTATGCCCCTCCATGACCTTAATGTGCTTCTTCTTGAACCACTCCTTTGTTGTCTTGGCGGTATATTTTTGGTCATTGACATGCTGGAAGACCCATCCACGACCCATCTTCAGTGTTCTGGCTGAGGGAAGAAGGTTCTTATCCAATATTTTACAATACATGGCCCAGTCCATTGGCCCCTCAATGCGGCAAAATGGGTCTGTACATTTAGAAGATAAACAGCCCCAAAGCATCATGTTTCCACCTCCCTGCTTAACTGTAGGGATGGTGTTCTTAGGACATTCAGCAAGCATTTTTCTTCCTCCAAACACGGCAAGTCGAGTTAATGTCAAACGATCAATTTTGGTCTCATCTGACCACAGCACTTTCTCCCAATCCTTCTCTGAATCATTTAGATGTTCATTGGCATGACTGTACATGTGCCTTCTTGAAGAGGGGGACTCATCGTGTTGGGAGATAGAAAAGTGCAGACTTTCTCTGCTAAATGTACAGACCAACTTTGTGGCATTGAGGGGCTAATGGATGGAACCGTGTATTGTAAAATCTTGGATGAGAACCTTCTTCCCTCAGCCAGAACACTGAAGATGGGTCGTGGATGGGTCTTTCAGCATGACAAAGACCCAAAACATACCGCCAAGGCAACAAAGGAGTGACTCAAGAAGGACCACTTTAAGGTCATAGAGTGGCCTAGTCAGTCTCCAGACCTTAATCATATAGAAAATTTTTGGAGGGAGCTGAAACTTCAAGTTGCCAAGTGACAGCTAAGAAACCTTAAGGATTTAGAGAAGATCTGTAAGAAGAGTGGACCAAAATCCCTCCTAAGATGTCTGGTAACCAACTACAACAAACGTCTTACCTCTGTGCTTGCCAACAAGAGTTTCTCCACCAAGTACTAAGTCATGTTTTACTTGGGGATCAAATACTACTTTTACTCACTGAACTACAACTCAATTTATAACATTTGTATCATGTGTTTTTTCTGGATTTTTGATTGATATTCTGTCTCTATCATTTAAAATACACCTATGATAACAATTATAGACCATTTATTTCTTTGTAAGTGGGAAACATTTAAAAATCTGCAGGGGATCAAATAATGATTTTCCTCACTGTATATATAGGAGGTGTTGGAGGGATGCAATTATATTCCTGAAAATTTGGAGTCCATCTCCTCCACTTACCTGTTAAATGCAATGGGGGAGATTTACTAAAACTGGTGCACTAGAATCTGGTGCAGCTGCACATGGTAGCCAATCCGTTTCTAACTGCACTGCACTCATGTAGTCATCGGAGACCAAAACTGTTAGCTGTAGAGAATGTTTTGAGTGGCTTTTGCCTAGAAAATTTCTTCCTTCCAAATTTTCAGTCTTAGCCAGCCTGCAGAAAAAATGCAGATGTATACAGTGTAAATGTACACAATGTAATGCTTGCAATGGCCTAACCCTGTGAGCTTGAAAAAGCAAATGAAAAAATAGGCAGTGTAAGGCTTGTTAAGGTTATATTTGCAAAGTTGCTTGGTCTATTTAAAAAAAAAAGTAATATTTATAAGTACAATTATTATTTAAGATAAGCCATTCACTGATCTACTTAGGTTTTGTCTGGAGTTAACCTCTCTAAAGAACCTTACCTTGATTACTGTGGTCACTATGATCTTTGTTATTTTCCGCAGAGCTCACCACAATGACATGGAGAACATCTATCCATTCCTGTTCCTTGGTGCCATCTACTCCTTGTTGGATCCCAACCTGAACATCGCCAGAATTCATTTCTTCATCTTCTTCGTGGGCCGTCTAGTACACACAGTTGCTTATGTGTTTGCCTTGAAAGCTCCAACACGTTCATTGGCCTACAGCATCGCTCAGCTTCCCTGCTTCTCTATGGCTCTGCAGATCCTCTACTCTGTTACTTCCTACTGGTAAAGAGAATCCAGTAATCGAATCCACTAGGACCATGTGAAAGGTGCCATTTCCTTGCAGGGGATGGAATGCAGCTCAGTACTGCATCTGCAAAGACTGTGTACTCTATCAATGTTAACAGTATTGACTGACATTTTGTGTCCATAATAGTGTTCACAGTTTCTGAAGAATACTGTATATTGTGCAGAACAATCATGAAGTGTTTTTAGAAATGTATGTTGTCCTGTTTCTTCAGTAGTGTGTGAGTCCTGTTTTTTTTTTTACTTGTGTACCATTTTGTGGTTGGGCTATGTACTTAAACTTTCATGATACGTGCTTTAAATCTGTCCATATTTTGGAAGGGGAGTCCATATTTCTGAACCCCTCAGGGGCAGGTCTTTTTGATTCAAAGTCGGGCATGGTTGGTTCAATTTATCAGTTTTAATTGGTATAGTAACATCATTGCTTAGGCTTAAAGGGAACCTTTTCTTTTCCCAGGCAGAGCAAAATAGCAAGTCCATTTTAGTCACTCACTACCATGTAACAGCCCTGGTGCTTGTTAATTGGCAGCTTAGGCACCCTGTGAAAGCAGGAGGGAGAGTCTGTAAGCTCTGTGCCTTTTTTTCTTGCTTCCTAAGGGAAAACGTAGATACACTATATTACCAAAAGTATTGGGATGCCTGCCTTTACACACACATGAACTTTAATGGCATCCCAGTCTTACTCTGTAGAGTTCTATATTGAGTTGGCCCACCCTCTGCAGCTATAACAGCTTCAACTCTTCTGGGAAGGCTGTCCACTAGGTTTAGGAGTGTGTCTATGGGAATGTTTGACCATTCTTCCAGAAGCGCATTTGTAAGGTCAGGCACTGATGTTGGACGGGATGGCATGGCTCGCAGTCTCTGCTCTAATTCATCCCAAAGGTGTTCTATTGGGTTGAGGTCAGGACTTTGTGCAGGCCGGTCAAGTTCCTCCAACCCAAACTCGCTCATCCATATCTTTATGAACCTTGCTTTGTGCACTGGTGCGCAGTCAAGTTGGAACAGGAAGGGGCCATCCCCAAACTGTTCCCATAAAGTTGGGAGCATAAAATTCTCCAAATTATCTTGGTATGCTGACGCCTTAAGAGTTCCCTTCACTGGAACTAAGGGGTCAAGCCCACTCCCTGAAAAACAATCCCACACCACAATCCCCCCTCCACCAAATGGTTTGGACCAGTGCACAAAGCAAGATCCATAAGGACATGGATGAGCAAATTTGGGCTGGAGAAACTTGACTGCCCTGCACAGAGTCCTGACCTCAACCCGATAGAACACCTTTGGGATGAATTAGAGCAGAGACTGCGAACCAGGCCTTCTTGTCCAACATCAGTGCCTGACCTCACCAATGCCCTTCTGGAAGAATGGTCAAACATTCCCATAGACACTCCTAAACCTTGTGGACAGCCTTCCCAGAAGAGTTGAAGCAGTTATAGCTGCAGAGGGTGGGCCAACTCAATATTAAACTCTACAGACTAAGACTGGGATGCCATTAAAGTTCATGTGCATGTAAAGGGGGGCATCCCAATACTTTTGGTAATATAGGTTGATTTACTAAAGCTGGAGAGTGCAAAAACCGATGCAACTGTGCATGGTAGCCAATCTGCCTCTAACCTCAGCTTGTTCAATCAAGCTTTAACAATAAAACCTTGAAGCTGATTGGTTTCTGTGCAGAGCTGCACCAAATTTTGCACTCTCAAGCTTTAGTAAATCAACCCCATAGTGTATCTATGTTTGCCCTTGGGAAGCAAAAAAAGAAGACCTGTGCAAAGCTCAGGTTGCGACTTGCACAACGCTTACAGGCTCCCCCGCTTCCACTGGGTGCCTAAGCTGCCAATTATCACGCACCAGGGCTGTTACATGGGACAAGTGACACTCCTCATACTCAGTAGTACTGGATGTGTTGCTTTGCTTCCCAAGGGGAACAGAACAGTGGGAAAGTAAAAGAAAGGCAAGTATAAAGAGCTGGGGGGCCCAGGAATAAATCAAACCTGTTACTTTGCTATACATGGGCAAAGCACGGGTTCATGTTATTGAATCTATCGTTTTTCAAACCATAATGCTGGCTAAGCCCAAAAATAGCAGGCAGCACTTCTGATTTTCAAGCACTGCTTGCAATAATTAGGCTGCTAGGATGGAGTCTATAGGGGAAAGACATAAATTACTCTGCTAACTGTTCTCAGAAAATATTTGCCTGTTCATAGCCTCAGGCAGGTTTTGACTTACTATCTGGAACTTCTGGCATTTGTTGGAAGCATTGTGGTGTCTCAACATTATTCAGGGTTAGATTTGAATTGTATGTCCCCTAGGCAACATTTATTCTGCTGCCCCCCTGTGGCAACAGACTTCCAAGCACCTCATATACAGCATAGTAGGCAGTTCCTATTATTAATCTTAAAGGAGACTTTTTATAAGAAAGATGTGCGCAAGGTGATAAAAGAAGTCTGCTTCTACCTTCAGACCCTTCAGTATGACTCACTTCACAATGTACAAAATACTCTGCTCCTGAGCAGATGAACTATTACAAGAGTTGGCTTAAAGCGGTAATAAACGCAAAATCAAAAGTGTAATATATTGCAGCCTACCAATCATTACATGTGGTGGCTGCATTTGTTTTCTTTTCTTTGGCCTTTTCCCTGTTTTCACCTGGTGATCTTGCCAGTAACACACCTCCTGTATTAGTGAAACTCAACTCTGGAGGAATGAGCACAGGAAGCACAGCAGACAGCAGTAACATCAGTCTGGGGGGAGGATAGTGTGACATGTACTAGCAGATCTAGATACACTAGCAAACTGAAGCTAAACTCTACTTTATAAAAACGTATAGAAAACAGTTTTGTTTTCCATGAATAATTAAAGGTTTTGCATTAATAATTAAAAGCTGATCATTTTAATCACCCTGCCAGAGTTTTATTATTATTATTATACAGGATTTATATAGCGCCAACAGTTTGCGCAGAGCTTTAGAAAATGAAGGCAGACAATACAGTTACATCACAATTAGGTACAAGAGGAATCAGAGGGCCCTGCTTGTTAGAGCTTACAAAGTGGTTTGTCTCATCCATGTAAACGGATACATTCTGCTGGAGAGTTTTGTGTTTTGAAAGACAACAGACTTGCTTTGACTTGCTGGATCACCAAATGAAAATAGAAGAAAAAAAGCCTAAAAAAGGAACGAAAACAGGCATCCCATCTAAGAACTGGTAAGCTTCAATATAATAAATGTTTGCTGTTGGGTTTAACACCGCTTTAACTGTCAGGTGCTTTAAATCAAAAGAGAAGCCAGAAGTGGGATATTCTTTACCTTATGTGGTATGTTGGAGGCAGATGGGGTAACAGGCTGCCTTTTCACAAATGAATGGCAGTGAAGTATTTACAGTATACAGGTCGTTAATGGCACCTTTCCTGTCTACAAATGGCCACTTCCTCAGTTCAGGGTGATGTACTGATGATGAATAGGATGCGATGACTTCTACACCTCAAGCTGGATCTGATGACCTCACGACATCGCCTCCAACATCAGTCCATCACCCTGAACTGAGGAAGTGGCAATTTGTAATCATGAAACACATTTTATTTATTTTTTTGGTGAAATAAAGAAACATGATTGATTGATTGATTGACTTCAATGATTAAATCAGATGACCTATCCGTAGACATATGACAACGGATACCTCTGCCAATCGAACCACCAATGAGCTTTTTTCAGAACCTCATGTAATGTACCGATTTCACAAACCCGTCTGAGAGCTCTGTAGAGAATCCCCCAGCATCCAGAGTGACCAACTGAATCCTGGATGGAGATAGCGTTTTCTCCACCTGCATGCTTGGAAGGTTGCAGATGTCCACTTGGCAGGGTGATCTCAGCCTCAATAGAGGAACCTAGAGAAGTTATTTTTCCATATCCTTTTGCTATCGATGAACCTTTTGAGCCAACTACCATTTTTTTGGGATAACTTACGACACTCTAATGGCTCTCCCGCCTCCCTCCTTTTTTTTTTTTTCAGTGGACATTCCAAGCTGCACCAGAGACTGCTAGCCAGCCCCTTGGTGCTGTACCCCTCAGATCTTCATGGATCACCACATCCTATATCTGATCACGTTTCATGTTAGAACCCTTATATGATTCAGACTTTAGTAAATAAGGCTTTGCGCATCTCTAGAGAATTTCATACATTTTTAAGAGAAGAGACTTTAGGCCTAATTCACAAAGCTTGAAGACAAAGTTAAGTATCTTTATTTTAGACACGTGACTGTCAAGGCCGTCTTAATAGTATCCTAGGCCCATGGGCAAAGTAATGCACTGGGGCCCCTATCAGCCTGCCCCAATTATTAGTACTTTAAATAAAATTGATTTTAAACAATATGAAGACTAAGCAACAAAAAGGGCACAGAAACGTGGGTGGGGGTTACAGAGGGAGTCAGGAGGGCACAATGCTGTGATCAGGAGGACAAAATAGAGGTTCTGGGATGCTACCCGGGCCATCCCAGGACAGCTTAGTAAAAAGCGTGACTGTCCCAGCAAATCCGGGACAGCTGGCAAGTATGATGTAATTCAAGATTATCATGGGGCCCCCATGCACCTGGGGCCCCTGGGCAGTGCCCATGCATTAAAACAGCCCCTGGTGACTGTCATTTTCAAATCTCATTGGACTCAGCTGAAAACAACTGTCACTTTTATAAAAATAAATATGCTTATCCTGGTGTGTGAGCTTTGTAAACCTTTGGTATCATTTGTATCATAACTTTACCATTGTTAGCATGCTAACTAGCCAATGAAGATAAGTTTATTAATGTGTCAATACAGAGATACCGCTGATCTTTCTTATTAGAAAGCCTATTATTATCTATGCATTTGCATACTGCTCCTGAGAAGGAAGACCCAATTGGCATTGTGTTTCTATGAGGGCAAGGGAGATAGGCCCCTTCTCTGAGTAATTTGGTGACTCCTTAAGAAGTGTGTTTTCTTAGGTCAATAGTAAAGAATATAAATAAGAATAAAATATCCGTACAGCTTGTAGTAAGCAGGAAATCAAGAACCTTACAGTACCAGACTTGCACAAAAACTCTGTTCTGGTTGGATTAATATTAAATATTTATATCCATTCATTCATATTAAGCTAAAAAAAGACAAAAATAAATAATACTAATGGGTGAGCTAATCTTATCCAACAAACACTTAAGCTGTGCTGAAAATAGTAGACTCACTCACTTTACCTTAATCCAAGCTCTATGAAATGAACCCCATCAAGAACCTAGAAAGCACCCCAAAGTGTTGCTGGGGGTATACTTCCTGTGCTGTATAAATTCCTCTCTCTCTGTTTCTTTTGTTGCTATTCACATTCAAGCTTTTAAGGCAGGTTTGAATCTGATTGGAAGATTCAAGGCTGTGAGAAACAAAACTAATATTGCATGTAAATCAGTTTTTTTTTTGTATGTAAAATGCAATATTAGTCAAAACCAAATGTGAATTAGTACACTGATCTCCATTCGGCATTATCATTTTTGGGTCCAGTTGGCATTTAAAAACATAAATGGGTAGCCCTATCTCACTTTTTTTATAATGCTAAATTAAATAGTCTTCCTTCAGAAAGCAAAATATTCTGTATGTGCAGTACCACTTTTAACCACAAAGTGACAGCAGAGGCACATCTACTGCTATATCACAGCAAAATGCTGCAAACTATTCAAACTTAATTCACCCAAACTCACAAAATGTATATTTGAAAATTGATATGCAACATGCGCATAATGTGTTATGGCACCACAACATTAAAAATGTTAAATAGTGGTTCACAGCCTAAAAAAAAATTATTATTTTGTCCTAAAATATTTCCAGTTATGATTTTTAAGCTGCAATTTACAATTCCATTTTCCTCTAAACACAGCTAAGTGTGGGATTGCTTGCATACAGATCATATTCATTGCTTTCCAGGGAGGGGGTCTTAGAATGCAGACTGATGGGGTCTGAAGCCAGTCATATATTTTAGGGATGAGTCACACCAGGCACACTGCATTAGATAAAAAAAAGAAAAACAGTCAAAATGAATGCTTTTCTTTACTTTATTATTCAATAAGCAAAACTTTCCTTGAGTGACATGCCTAAGCTGCAGACCTCTTGCCTCTAACTTTAACACTTTAAAATGTTACTAAACCCACAACAGTAAAATCAGTCTGTATATGCAGTAAAGCATGCTTGTTATACTCACTGTGGAACCTAAGGGGTTAACCCTCTGCAAAGGCTGTTTGATCCAGTCTTTTCTGATCCTCCCTTCTTCCACAGTCCCAAATCCATCTCCCTATAGAACAGAAGCTAGGGGACAAGCTAAACACAAAGGAAAATAACCGCGCTGCTGATGTGGGCATGTGTATACCCAGCTTTAGAAATTGTTAATGCCAGAGTCAGCTAAGTTAAAGCATTGTTATAGGGAATTTAGCAATGACAACCTATCTATACCTAGTATACTGCAAGACATTTCACCATACATCTATGTAGCTTCCTCAACTGTCAGAACACGGCCCAGCATTTACAGTTATACGGGTAACTCAGCCACTTTATTCTAACCACCATGGTATGTGTCAAGGCAGATGTTCATTGTCCAAGAACAAGAAGGGAGGTGTGAACATTTGTGAAATTACACATTCACACCTCCCATCATGTTCTTGGACAACTATGTCTGCCTTGACACATTCCATGATGATTGGATTAAGATGACTGCCTATAAATGCTGGGCATGTTCCTGACACTCATTAGAGATGAAGAAGCTATGGGATGAACCATGAAATGTCTTCAACATTAAAGAACAAGCCCAGTTGAACGTGAATAACTATTACTAAGTACAGCATGACCTGGATAGATGAGAGCCTTTACAGACGGCTTACATATATCTCCCATAATACATTTAATGTAAAATATAATAATCTGTGTATAATTAAAGAATTAGCATAGGAATTGTTTATATCTGTTTGTAGAAAAAAATACATAGATTTTTTATTATGTGTACTTTTTTTATCAAAACAAAGAAATAAAATTAATTCTATAAAGGAATTAATAATGTTTCAAGCTTTTATATCCCTCCAGCCTTCTCCCTGTGGGGATAGTGAAGACACCTATGACATTTAGCATGCTGAAGGCACCATTTAGCTTGCCTGGATAGACAGTTAGGCCTGGTTTACACCTATGCATTTTTTTAGTGCTTTTCAGTTGTTAACGTGGTTTCCTATGGGTCACATTCAAATCTGTGCATTTTATGGAAAAGGGCAGGCACTTTTTTCTGGTTTTTGGGCCCATAGACTTCAATGGATCAAAAATGTGTATTGCAAAATGCAAAATACACCTGGAATCTCCAAACTGCAACCTGCATAGGTGTGAACCAGGCCTTTAGTGCAAGGGCCTGCCTGATTGCATACAAATTAAAATTCCTAAGGGTTGACCTCATACTATTTGGTTTTGGTATAGCTGAAAACAAAAGTCTGCAGAAAATCTAATTGCGTGTATGGGGTTTAAAGCTGGATTCACAACTATGCATTTTTAGTGCATTTTGCAGATTTGCACTGCAGAACACATTCCCTAGGAAACCATGTTAAATGGACTACAGTGCAAATCTGCAAAATGCAAAAAAACACGAAAAATGCATAGGTGTGAATCCAGCCTTAACTGCTTCCCGACCGCCTTTTCACGGCGGCAGTCGGGGAGCCCTGCGCGAATCGCCGTAAATAAGCGGCGATTCGCATTTGGCCACCAGGGGGAGTGTGCCCGCGGCTCGGGCGGACCCGATGTCCGCCGGCGAGCCGCGATGAGCGGCTACAGGGAAAAGAACGGGGAACCGCCGATGTAAACACGGTGGTTCCCCGCCCTGTCAGTGGGACATGAGAGATCTACTCTCCTGTCACTGGGATCAGTTAGATCTCTCATGCCCATGTTAGCCCAACCCCCCCACAGTAAGAACACACTTAGGGAACACAGTTAACCCCTAGATCTCCCCCTGCAGGTTAACCCCTTCACTGCCAATGACATTTATACAGTAATCAGTGGACATTTAAATTTCTGATCGCTGTATAAATGCCAATGGTCCCAAAAAAGTGTCAAAATGTTCCGACATGTCCCCCCCAATATCGCAGTACCACTAAAAATCACAGATCGCCGCCATTACTAGTAAAAAAAAAAAAATAAATAAAAACCCCAGAAATTAATTCTCACCATCCGTAAACGCGGCCACTTTTGCGCAAACCAATCAATAAACGCCGATTGCGATTTATTTTATCGCAAATTGAGGAATTATATAAATCGGCCAAAAACGGTGAAAAAAAATGTTTTTTTATATATTTTTTTTGGATTTGAATTTTAGCAAAAAGTAAGAAATTTGTCTTTTTTTGCAAAATGGTCGCTCTTCTTTTGTTTATATCGGCGATAAGAAATGACACAGAGGCGATCAAATACCACCAAAAGAAAGCTCTATTTGTGGGAAAAAAAGGACGCAAATTTTGTTTGGGTACAACATCGCACGACCGCGCAATTGTCAGTCAAAGCGACGCAGCGCCGAATCGCAAAAAGTGCTCCGGTCCTAAAGCTGCAAAACCTTCCGGTTGGTAAGTGGTTAAACCCCATACACACTATTCGATTTTCTGCAAATTTGTATCTTCAGATTTACCAAAACCATATAATAAGAGGTCAAACCTTATGAGTTTTAATTTGTATGCAATCAGACAGGCCCTTGCACTATATGGTTTTGGTAAATCTGAAGACAAAAATATGTAGAAAATCTAATAGTGTGTATGGGGGTCTTAGTTATCAGCCATTAGCTGAAGCAGAAGACAAATCAGCCTCCATGGGAGCCTTAGACCCCATATATCAGGGTTTCTCAACCAGGGTTCCGTGGAACCCTGGGGTTTCTCCAGAGGTTGCTAGGGGTTCCTTAAGCAATGGTCAATTTCTACCTCTCAGATAAATTCCCAATGACACCATTGAAATTTTTAGCTATCGGTAAGGGGGTTATTCTTCCCAATGACCACAAGTGTAAGGAGCAATCTTCCCATTGAACATCACACTAATGTATCATGAGTTGTAGATATGGTGATTTTTAACAAGGGTTCCTCGAGACTGGAGAGTTATTTCAAGGGTTCCGCCATGTTGAAAAGGTTGAGAAAGGCTGCCATATACACTATCCACCTTTTATTGTCAGATTTCCTTCAGATTTACCAAAACCATGTAGTGCAAGGACCTGCCTGATTACATACAAATTGAAACTCCTAAGGTCTGACCTCATATTATATGGTTTTGGTAAATCTGAAGGAAAAAACATACAGAAAATTGAATAGTGTGTATCGAGCTTTAGGCTGGACTCACACTTATGCATTTTTAGTGCTTTTTGCATTTTGCAGATTGGCACTGCAGTCCATTTAACATGGTTTCCTATGGAACACATTCTGTAGTGCAAATCTGCAAAATGCAATAAGCACTAAAAATGCATAGGTGGGAATCCAGCCTTACAGCATGACATTAAGCTGACATTTCTGCTATGACAGAGAGAGAATACTAGTGAATAACACGCACACTTATATCCATGATGGATAAGACTGCACAATTTAATACTGGGAATTTCGATTTGTACAATTGTCTAATTATGACAGGTACACTTTAACCAAACAAACCAAATTATTGGTGCATGTTGCTTTCACAAAGCCCTAAACTTTTGCCTCCATGCCTGTTTAGTGATGGTGCAGCATGCAATCTGCTAAATATGTACATATGTGTATTTGAGTTCACAGTACAATACAAAACATCTTTCTCTTGTGAGTCATGACCATTCATGTCATACCTTTAATATGTTTTCTATAATATTCATTATTTTTGGTGTTGATCAGGTAAATTTGAAACATTGTATGCAGATATTTCAGCTGCCAGCTGGAGCTTTGCGCGCGGTCGGTTCTCTGGGAAGTCTCTTCTTTTTTTTAGACCAGTTGCCCTAAAAGTAGACTTGAGTCAGAGGACGGGTATACACCTTTAATGTCAACCAGTGGATTACCATTGTCTGCTTGAAAATGCAAAAAGCGATGCTGGGCTTTCTTATTAGTAATATTTTGTAATCCTATTATCATGTATACACCATGTAATAAATATCTGTTTGTAAAATAAAGATGTTAATCAGATGATAAAGTGAAACAATTTTTTAAGGTTTGAATAGAGTAGAGAAGATTTAGCACATCTGTAAAGCTCTGAAGAAGAGGAAATCCCAATCCACTGAAACCAATTGACTTTATCATTCTGTGAATATTTAAAAAAAATTGTAAACTAAACCCCTGAGCTGAACAACTCTCTGCAACCGGAACCCATCCCTACTGAGTCTATGTAAATTTCAGCCATGTTAGGTGACTTGGAACTCAGGGGTTGCGAGCATACTCCAATGCATCCCCCCGAGTCCATCCCTAAATTTCCATGCAGCTACAGCTGTTTCTGCACCTTCAGCAAGTGATGAGGGGACTGAACCCTATCCTTATTTAACAAGTCTCAGCCTGCAGACATAGATAATATATTTGAAAACACCATTCCAATCCTTATTGGTGCATGCTACACTTGCTTAGACTGTCTTCATCAGCTACACCTAAAGTTACCAGTCTGGACTCTCTTAAAAGCCCCCCAAAAAAATCCAGCACACACACTACTGCAACTAGTTTTGTATGGTGAGTGATCTAGTTTGGATGAAATATTTACTCCTCTTAGAACTCTACTGAGGAGAGTTCCTAAAAAAGTGAGCCATTCCCATAGTGGACCTGGTCATTTCCTGTCTTAACAAGGCTCTGTGTTAGGATCTGGACTTGAACCTGGTACCTCAGCTGTGTCTGGCAATGACCCTACTTGCTGAGCCACCTGGAATGCTGGATAGCTACTTAGACAATTCCTTAAATTGTCCTGTCTTGAATGTTATTTGCTTTGAACCTTGAACTCTTTGCTCCTCCCATGAACTTCCTGATTTAAGCCATGTCTCTGCACTTCCTGGTTGCCAGAATATTGTGTCTTCACCAGCCAATATCTTGCTCTTGTCACTCCTGCTGCTCACCGTAGTTTTACTACCATACGTTACCAACATTTGGCTCGTTCCTCGACTACGCTTCTGCTTAATCCCAACCTGCAACTATTTGTTATCAACATTGGGCTTGTTTCTCGACTATGCTTCTGCTTGATCCCTACCTGCTATATGCTACTGGACCTTGGCTTGCTAATCTCCTGGCGGGGCTATCATGAGGACCACGATCTGATACTAACACTCAGCAAAGCCCATCTTCGCCATCAGGAGCTCTGGTGAATACCGGTTTGTACTTAAACCCAGCACCTCAGGTGAACCTGTGTCATCAGTCAGGGTGACCTGCGTGAATATCTGTTCCGCTTTTCCATAGGTGCTGCTCCACTACTATAACTACTGGCCTCCGAGCCTGACTCCAGACTGTGACACTCTGATTGTCCCTGTGGAGAACATCCCATTGTTTACTGGCCTTTTCCAAAGTTTTATTCTCCATTGCAGTCTTCGCCCTGCAACCTGTCATTGTGTCATGTCTCTGTCAGACCGTGGACATCTGGTCCAAGTATATGTCTCAGGATCCTGACAATTCTAACAGATTTCTAACAGATCCTTCTGTCCCCCTATCAACTGGAACTTGGGCCTGTGGTCCTACTCTGTTGTTTTGATGGACTAGCAGATGTTATAGACCTGGACATCTTTATCAAAGATGTCACTAATGGAAAGTGTACCCTTTTGCCCCAGCAAAAGAGGACTAAACCTCTGTCTGGGAAACCATCTCGCTCTGAGACTGGGTTCATACTAATGCACATTGGATGCGGATTTTGGCATCCAATTTGCAATAGCAGGAGATTGTGTTCACACATCTCCACAGCGGCTCCAGTGCGAATTTGCACAGGGGTCCGTTTCAGATCTGAATTCAGTCCAAAGTTTGGGCTGAAATCGGACTAGAACGATGAACGGGGACGCACCGGCCCCCTGCTGTGAGCCAGAGCGTGCTGCAGTGTGAACCCAGCCTTAGACTAAGAACAGGCTCTTCTGCCATATGTCCTAAACTTCCAAGTTCTCCAAACCCAGGACCAAGTCCTCCTCACACTTTTTAAGGTGGGGGGACATCTGTCTTCACGGCAAACTGGTCCCAGGACATTTCAGAAACTTGGATCCAGAATTTTGTTTCCAGGGGCTGCAAGCTAGAATTTCAATCTCTGCCCTGCTTCATGTTGTCAAAAGTCCCTACAAAGACCAGCAGATCTTTGTGGTGCTCTGACACTGCTCCTCTCCCAAGTGGCCATTCCCTTGTTCTATTAGAGAAAAGATTCCAGGATTTCTACACAAACCTGTTCACGTTTTTGTTTTGTTTTTGGTGAAACATGTTCACAGTTCCCAAATGGAAATTGATCCACATAGTGGATCTAAAGCTTCTCAATACCTTTCTTGGTCACAGAAAATTTCACATGGAGTCTGCCAGGTCAGTCATTGCTTCATTCCATCTGGGATATCTTCTGGCCTCTGTGGACATCAAGGACAACCACTTGTATATCCCAGTCTCTTCAGCCCTGTCTGCTGTGCACATCTCAGGCTTGGAAATTGGCAGGCAGATGTCCTCAGTCATCATCATCTGAACTTTTCTCATGGAGGTGTTTCAAGACTCCTGTAGCAGGTGGGGGATGCTGGAAATGGACCTCCTGGCTGCCAGGTTTAACAACAAACTGACCAGGTTTGTTTCCAGGTCCAGGAATCCTCTAGCTATTGAAGTGGGTGCTCTTATGACTCTGTGGTATCATTTCAACCTAGTCTATGCCTTTCCTTCTCAAAAACTCCATCCTCCTCCTCATTGTACAAAACTGGCCAAAATGGATATGGTACTTGGACCTGTTCAGACTCCTGACGGACTCTTTGTGGACCTTCCCTGATCATCCCGACCTTCTGTCCCTGATTATCAGTCTCTGTCTTTAAGGACTTGGCCATTGAAGCCCAAGTTCTTAAAAGACAGGGGCTTGCCTGATTTGGTTATCCCTACACTCCTAAAAGCTATCATCTTGTTGAACAGTCTACCATCACACCTGGAAAGCTTATTTCTCATGTTGCCAGGCAAGGAAATTCCATACCAGGAAGTACACCGTGGGACAAATCCTGTCATTTCTCTAGTCTGGCCTCAGCCAATATGGCCTTGAGTACCATTAAGAGTCAAATCAAAATCCAGTACTCTTCTAAAGACTGATTGCCTCTCACCCCTTGGTGAAGGCTTAAGTGCAGGGTGTCACATGCACTGTCCCTCTTGTATGCTCCCCTGTGACTCTATGGGATCTTAAGTTGGTTCTGTTGGTTCTGCAAAAACCTTTGAGAGATATTCTTCTCTCTTCTCTCACATTCAAGGTTGTCTTCTTCATTATCATCACTTCTGTGGCAGCCTTTTTTGTGCTACACAGAGACAAGACTTGAGGCTTAGGGCCTTCTTTCTTCCCAAGGTGTTTTTTTTCCTTTCACTTTAACCAGGACATTGCTCTACCATCTCTCTGTCCTACTCTGAAACATCATAAAGCCCTTTACACACTATGGGGTTGATTTACTAAAGCTGAAAAGTGCAAAATCTGGTGAAGTTCTGCAAAGAAACCAATCAGCTTCCAGGATTTGTTGTCAAAGCTTGATTGAACAAGCTGAAGTTAGAAGCTGGTTGGCTACCATGTGCAGCTGCACCAGATTTTGCACTCTTCAGTCTTAGTAAATCAACCCCTATGTGTCTTTTTCCGTTCAACCCACTGTCAGCTCCAGTCGGAGTCGCTGTCCTAACGGTCCAATGTTAGTACAGTGATCTCCCCACTGAGCTGTTGTGTTCTGATAAGGGGACTAACCCCCACACGCCAGAACACTCCGGTCAGCACTCTCAGCCATTGGCATTGGTTTTCCAGCGTGCACGTCTGACAGAAGCTGGCCAAGTGGCCGGCTTCTGTTGGACCTGCTGGCATATACACGAGCTGAATGTTGCCCAGTTTTTATTGAACTGGCCAATGTCCCTGGCATTTGGCACATGTGTATGGGGCTTAAGGAGATTTACCTCCACTGTCTGGACATGATATATCCTGTTTGGGTCTTTCTCTCAGTTGGGCCCTCCCCAAAAGCCATACCAGACCCTCATCCGAGCATGCAGCCCAGCAGGTTGGCAAAAGAAGGGGACGAGCTAGCCCCCCCCCCAAACCATACCAGGCTGCATGCCCTGAACATGGGGGGTTCTTTGGAGCAGGGGAGCTCTGCCCCCCCCCCACCCCAGAGGACCTTGTCCCCATGCTGATGGGGACAAGGGCCTCTTCCCCATAACCCTGGGCGGTGGTTGTGGAGGTCTGTGGGCAGGGGACCCCCAGATCCCAGCCCCCTCATGTGAATAGAATAGAATATAGAATGCATTAACCTAAAAAAACCTTCTGCCTTTACAACTCCTTTAAGTTTTAGCAGATGAATGTTAAGGCCTCATGTGATGCCAACATTGATCGTAATGCTCCTTAGGCAGCTCTGTAAGTGCTACAGAGCCCCCTCTGTTGACCAGTGGTTACTTGTGGGCCTGTTAGCATTTGTTTGCTGTGTTACCCACCAGATAGTTGGACTGCTTTTGGATATCCCAAAGTACCTGAATTACCTCACCCTGTGTCCCTTAACACACTACAAGAAAAGGATTTTACGGTAAGTCAAAATCCTGTTTTTCCATCACCATATTTACTTTCGTTTAAGTTTAATACAGACAGCAATTAAAAAATATGTAAACGCAACATTTCATATTCCTGATATGTGCCTGCTGTACCATGTACTTGTAAGAAAAAGTATTCTGTTCCTTTTGTATTGCTCCCATTGTGTGAAATCTCTGGTGTTCCTTCTTTTAGTCCATCTTAAAAACTGATGACAGTAAGCTGGAAAACACAATGTGGTCAGTTTTCTAGCTGTGCTGAAATTCAGCCTGCTCTCCTCCAGTGATCAGACTTGTCCTGACACACCCCGCCCCTGCACAGCCATTCAAGATCATTATGCTGCTGTTTAGGGTATGCGATCACTTATAAAAAAGGGGGAAAAGGGTATTTATAATGTTTTTGATATATATATATCTATATACGGATATATATATGTGTATATATATATATATATATATACTGTGTGCTTGTGTGTGTATATATACATACATATATATATATATATATATATATACATACATATATATATATATATATATATATATATATATATATATATAGTATCTCACAAAAGTGAGTACACCCCTCACATTTTTGTAAATATTGTATTATATCTTTTCGTGTGACAACACTGAAGAAATTGCAGTTTGCTACAATGTAAAGTAGTGAGTGTACAGCTTGTATAACAGTTCCAAAAAGATAGACCCACAGGGAATTTAATACAGCACCACTACCCCAGAAAGGTATGACAAGGTAGTAAAAGTATATGTTGTTTATTGCATCCAAATATTAAAAGAGTATCACTTAGAACAACTGACCCTTGGGTCTAGACAATATACATTATACATTGACAAAACGCATAATATTGAACCACTATGACATTTTATATCAGTGTAAGGGCTATCAAACCATCAGGTATATAGTGTATCCTGATATACAAGGCTTGGCTCCATATCCAACATATTTCGAAGTTCAAAAATTTCCTTTCAACTTCTTCCTCAGGGAAGACACTGTATAACGTGGTTCTGAAAGATAACAGCAAGCATAAATATCTAGCAAGAGTTATACAATTTCATAGTATCAAAATGTATCATTTTTTCACAGTAGTTTTATAACAGTGTAAATTTGCTGTCCCCTCAAAATAACTCAACACAGCCATTAATGTCTAAACCGCTGCCAACAAAAGTTCACCCCTAAGTGAAAATGTCCAAATAGGGCCCAAAGTGTCAATATTTTGTGTGGCCACCATTATTTTCCAGCACTGCCTTAACCTGGAGTTATGGTCATTGAGCATCTGTGGGGCATCCTCAAACGGAAGGTGGTGGAGCGCAAGGTTTCTAACATCCACCAGCTCTGTGATGTCATCATGGAGGAGTGGAAGAGGACTCCAGGGGCATGGAGTTCACCAGAGCTTCACAGGTTGCCCCTGGAGTCCTCTTCCACTCCTCCATGATGACATCACAGAGCTGGTGGATGTTAGAAACCTTGCGCTCCACCACCTTCCGTTTGAGGATGCCCCACAGATGCTCAATAGGGTTTAGGTCTGGAGACATGCTTTTACAGTGCATCACCTTTACCCTCAGCTTCTTTAGCAAGGCAGTGGAGGTGTGTTTGGGTTTGTTATCATTTTGGAATACAGTCCTGCGGCCCAGTTTCCCAAGGGAGGGGATCATGCTCTGCTTCAGTATTTCACAGTACATGTTGGCATTCATAGTTCCCTCAATGAACTGTAGCTCCCCAGTGCCAGCAGCACTCATGCAGCCCCAGACCATGACACTCCCACCACCATGCTTGACTGTAGGCAAGACACACTTGTCTTTGTGCTCCTCACCTGGTTGCCACCACACACGCTTGACACCATCTGAACCAAATACGTTTATATTGGTCTCATCAGACCACAGGACATGGTTCCAGTAATCCATGCCCTTCGTCTGCTTGTCTTCAGCAAACTGTTTGCGGGCTTTGTTGTGCATCATCTTTAGAAGAGGCTTCCTTCTGAGATTACAGCCATGCAGACCAATTTGATGCAGTGTGCGGCGTATGGTCTGAGCACTGACAGGCTGATGCCCACGCCTTCAACCTGCTGGCAGCACTCATACATCTATTTCCCAAAGACAACCTCTGGATATGACACTGAGCACATGCACTCAACCTCTTTGGTCGACCATGGCGAGGCCTGTTCTGCGTTGAAACTGCCCTGTTAAATCGCTGTATGGTCTTGGCCACCGTGCTGCAGCTCAGTTTCAGGGTCTCTGCAATCTTCTTATAGCCTAGGCCATTTTTATGTAGAGCAACAATTTTTTTTCCAGATCTTTAGAGAATTCTTTGCCATGAGGTGTCATGTTGAACTTCCAGTGACCAGTATGAGAGAGTGAAAGCGATAATTCCAAATTTAACACACCTGCTCCCCATTCACACCTGAGACCTTGTAACACTAACGAGTCACATGACACTGAGGAGGGAAAATGGCTAATTGGGCCCAATTTGGACATTTTCACTTAGGGGTGTACTCACTTTTGTTGCAAGCAGTTTAGACATTAATGGCTGTGTTGAGTTATTTTGAGGGACAGCAAATGTACACTGTTATACAAGCTGTACACTCACTACTTTACATTGTAGCAAAGTGTAATTTCTTCAGTGTTGTCACATGAAAAGATAGAATAAAATATTTACAAAAATGTGAGGGGTGTACTCACTTTTGTAAGATACTGTATATACACAAATGCTTTGCCTTTCATTTCTATTTCAAGCTAAGTGGGTTGTTTTACAAGCTGAGGGTTTAAAATCAAGTTTTATTTTATTAACCTTTTCCTCTCTGTCAACCAGCAGGCCAGTGTACTGTCCTTCAGACTTTAGGGGGGCCGGACTGTGGCCAGTAGGAGCAAACAATGCCCCATCTTTGGTGTCAGTGGGAGGAATAGTGCCCCATCATTGGTGTCTTTGAGAACAATTGTGCCCCTTTGTTGATGTCAGTGGGAGGAATAGTGTCCCATTGTTGGTGCCAGTGGATGGAATTGTGCCACATCGTTGATGTCAGTGAAAGGAATACTGTCCCATTGTTGGTGTCAGTGGATAATGTGAGTCAATGGATGGAATAGTGCCACATTTTTGGTGTCAGTGAGAGGAATAGTGCCCTATTGTTGGTGTCAGTGGATAGAATGGTGCCACATCATTGGTGTCAGTGGGAGAAATTGTGCCTCATCATTGGGGTCATTCAGAATAATTGTGCCCCACTGTTAGTCAGTGGGAGTAATTATGCCCCATTATTGGTGTCAATGGTTGGAACAGTGATCCAAGGGCTGGATAAAAGAAAGCAAAGGGCCACAGTTTGGAGACTGCTGAACTAGAGCCTGGGGTTATACGTTGGAGATTTTGTATAACATCACTTTATAAACAAATACAACTGAATCAAAACTCCTTATACTGTGGAGGAAATACTTATTTGATTCCCTCCAGATTTTGTAAGTTTGCCCACTTACAGAGAAATGAAGGGTCTATAATGTTTATCATAGGTGTATTTTAAATGATAGTGACAGAATATAAACCAAAATTCCTGAAAAAACACATGATATAAATGTTACAAATTGAGTTGCAGTTCAGTCAGTAAAATAAGTATTTGATCCCTAAGCAATACATGACTAGGTACTTAGTGGAGAAACCCTTGTTGGCAAGCACAGAGGTCAGACGTTTCTTCTACTTGGTTACCAGGTTTGCACACATCTCAGGAGGGATTTTGGTCCACTCTTCTTTACAGATCTTCTCTAAATCATTAAGGTTTTTTCACTGTCACTTGGCAACTCGAAGCTTCAGCTCCCTCCATAAATGTTCTATAGGATTAAGGTCTGGAGACTGGCTAGGGCACTTCATGACCTTAATGTGTGTCTTCTTGAGCCACTCCTTTGTTGCCTTGGTGGTATGTTTTGGGTCCTTGTCATGTTGGAAGACCCATCCACGACCCATCTTCAGTGTTCTGGCTGAGGGAAGAAGGTTTTCATCTAATATTTACAATACATCGCCCCGTCCATTGGCCCCTCAATGGGGCAAAGTCAGTCTGTACCTTTAGCAGAGAACCCACCCCAAAGCATAAGGTTTCTACCTGTAGGGATGGTGTTTTTAGGGTCGTAGCCAGCATTTTTCTTACTCCAAACACAGCAAGTCCCCCTCCTCAAGAAGGCACATTTACAGTCATGTCAATAAATATTTAATTGATTCAGAGAAGGATTAGGAGAAAGTGCTGTGGTCAGATGAGACCGAAATTGAGCTCTCTGGCATTAATTGGACTCCCTGTGTTTGGAGGAAGAAAAATGCTGACTATGACCCTAAGATCACCATTCCTACAGTCAAACACAGAGGTGGAAACATGATTCTTTGGGGCTGTTTCTCTGCTAAAGGTACAGGCTGACTTTGTTGCATTGAGGGGCCAATGGACGAGGCCATATATTTTAAAATCTTGGATGAGAACCTTCTTCCCTCAGCCAGAACACTGAAGATGGGTCGTGGATGGGTCTTCCAACATGACAATGATCCAAAACATACCACCAAGGCAAGAAAGGAGTGGCTCAATAAGAATCACATAAAGGTCATGGAGTGGCCTAGTCAGTCTCCAGACTTTAATCCTATAGAAGATTTATGGAGGAAGCTGAAACTTTGAGTTGCCAAGAGACAGCCAAAAAACCTTAAGGATTTAGAGAAGATCTGTAAAGAAGAGTGGACTAAAATCCGTTCTGAGATGTGTGCAAACCTGGTCACCGACTACAAGGAACGTCTTACCTCTTTGCTTGCCTACAAGGGTTCCTCCACTAAGTACTAAGTCATGTTTTGCTTGGGGATCAAATACTTATTTTACTCACTGAACTGCAACTTACTTTGTAGCATTTGTTTTATGTGTTTTTTTCTGAATTTTTTTGGTTGATATTCTGTCTCTATCATTTAAAATACACCGATGATAAAAATGAGAGACCCTTAATTTCTTTGTAAGTGGGCAAACTTACAAAATCTGCAGGGGATCAAATAATAATTTTCCACACTGTAGTTTCCTGTTAGCACTGTCCCACCTATAGGCCCGCAAGTGCCTTCTGGTACCAAGCCTGGATTCAGGGATCAGTATAAAGAAAATACATATGATTTTCCTGATTTTCCCAAGTTGACAGCTATATATTGCACTCCAGATCACATTGGTATTGAGTGATGAGAGCCAGCTGGTGAGACTTTGGGGCTGGTGAAGAAGGAGCATGAATACCACAAGCCCCTAAATCCCATCTATTACAAGGCATCCCATGCTCAACCTTCACAGCATTCTTCAGAAATGCACCGCGTTGTCATCATGTCCCGTCCCAAGCACGTTCTTCCCTAGAAATGTCTGTTCGAACCTAGCAAAGGCCTGACCTGTAACAGAAAACCTGAGATGTTTGTATAATCCCAGATGCCAGCTCTGATTTGTGACACACCAAAATAAATACAACACATATTTGTAACTGAGAATGCAACGTTTGCTCAGGAACATTATTCTTGAGTACCCAGGGGTACAGAGTGTTGGCAGAAGAATCCATCTCCCTCTTCCCGGGCCCCAGTGTTAATGCTGTGTCTGGCACTCACATTTTCTTTCCAACTCTTAAAACGTCTTAAATGTATTTCTGCGCAGGAGACGAGTTAGCTGTGGTTATCTGGAATGACTTTTATGGCTACAATTTAGTTCTAAATGAGAACTCTTGCTGCAGACTCTCCCGAATTTTTTTTTTCTTTTGTCGACATCCATTCAATGTTAACGCTTTCATTAATTTTCTAGTGAGAGACATTTTAACCCTTATAGCCGAATTCCAGCCACAACTTTTTCTGTCAATCTTATGTTTAGCTATGGCTTCTTTTATATAGTTACATTGGTCCAAGCTCGGACCATAAGAAGTATGTGCCAGCTAGCTTGAGTGCCATTCACAGAATAGATACACAACAGGGGCGTAACTACAGGGGTTGCAGGGGTTGCAATTGTAACCGGGCCCCATGCTCCAGGGGTCCATGTGCCTCCCTTGTACACCTGGATAGGAGGGATGGCTGGGGCAGCATTTAGATAAACCAATGTCCTCCATTTTCCTCCTAAGGCTGGGTTCACACTAGTCCAATTCTCGGACCGACATGAGGAGCACAAGTCGCATTACGTCACAAAAACAATGATTCCCTATGAGAGCCGTCTTAACTGGTCCGACTTGTGTTTTTCAAAGTCGAACCGACTTTGAAAAAGGTTCCTGTATTACTTTTGTCCTACTTTGATCTTACTTCAGCCCATTGAAAGGCATTGAAGTTGGATCAAAGTCGGATCAGTGTCCTCACTGATCCGACTTTGGCATGCAACTTGTGCTCTGGGGATCCACGCCAAATGTAAAAGAAAACTGGCATGGGGCCCCCCTCCAGGAGCATACCAGGCCCTTTGGTCTGGTATGGATTTTGGGGGGGGGACCCCATGCTGTTTTTTCGGCGTGGGGGTTCCCCTTAAAACCCATACCAGACCAAAGGACCTGGTATGCTCTTAGAGGGGGACCCCATGCCATTTTTTTTTTTTTTTTTAATTTGGCGTGGAGTTCCCCTTCAAGATCCCCAGAGCACAAGGTGCCTGGTATTGTCGGGATCAAAGCCGGATCCCTGGTCACAGACATACGGTTCGACTATGACCCTATGTAGGACCGTAAATCAAAGTCGGACCGCTTTTTTGTCGGATAGTGTGAACCCAGCCTAATGGAGGAGATTGGTTCCTCTATATGCTGCCCCCACCGCTCCTCCTATCAAATTCACTTATATTCTGCTGTTCCCAGGTCCCTGTGTGCTTCCCTGCCCCCCCTCCCCCCCACGAGCTGCTGTCTTCCCCCCTCCTCTCTCCTGCCAGCTGCTGTAAAGATGTGCCATGTGGGAGAGATGGGAAATGGTCAGTAAATTTTGTCATTTACCGACTCCTTCCTTTTCTGAATGGACAGAGTCAGTGATTGGTACTAATTGGTTCATTCATAACTGGAGCATGGTAAACTGTTTTACATAGCTCCCAACCATCCCTGATTTCGAGGGACTGTCCCGGATTTCGAGCAATGTCCCTCTGTCCCTCATTCCTCCTCATTTGTCCCCCATTTTGGTCTGATCTTTATAGTTGTATATAAAATGCACTTTTTATGTATCAAAAAGTGTTTCCCAGTGCTAAACCTTTCAATTGAGTTCTAAATTGCTGCATTTGGAAATTTCAATTGCCAATATTAAGAAATAGTAGTGGTCAAAAAAAGCACTTGTGGGTTTAACCAATCTTGTTGTACAATTCTCCTTTAAGGGGGCATGCCAAGGAGTGTGTCCTATGCCTGCATACTTTTGCTGTTAGGCGGTCCCTACACACCATGGCATCCGAGCTCCACCTAGTGATCCCACACACATCAGCTGGACTGGGCTGACAAGGAATCAGATCCTCCTTGGATCTTGGACTGCTGCACTCTGAGACTGACTCTGCACATTCATTCCTGATCTGAGTCTGTCTCCCCTAAACGATGTGAGTGCAATTGTTGTTCATATATTTACATTTATATTTTTTAATAATTTGTGCTACACAATGCCCGCCTAGTGCCTCTCTTTCCTTCCCCTCTGCCATTCACAGAATGCCTTGCAGTTTTTTCAATTAATGCCTTGATTGCACAAGGTGGAGATTGTGATGTCACCACCCCACCTCTCCACCTCATCCAATCATAGAATGCCTTCTTTGAGAAATGGTGCCTATGCCAAGCAGCAGGAAAGCCACTCATCATGGGACCCAGAAGTTAGCAGCAATCACTGCAGTAGCGTTGACTACAATTTCCAGTTTCCACAGGGATCCCACGGGTATAGAATATGCATACTTACATTGGTCCAAGCTCGTCCAATGTAATTATGCAAAAAAAAAAAAACAATATCTTGGTATGCATTCCTTGCATTTAGATAAAAAACGTTTAGGCATCAGCAGTGGTGGCTGGTGGTTTTTTCTCTTGGGGTTGGCGGCAAACAACGGCACCCCCCCCCCCCCCGCCATCTGTGTTGATGCTCCTGTGCTCCACAACATCTCATTCATTTTACACACACTGTGCAGCCCTGTCACTTAAATAAAGGCTCCTCTCCTGTCCCTGCCACATTGGGGACAGCAATAGTAAAAGGTGAGGCTTTCACAAAAGGAAAAACACTGCAGGGACACTTTTTCTTGGCAGCCAGCACCAAATCAGCTCATTGTTCACAAGACGCCAACCAAAATCTGGACAAGAACCTTGAACAAATAACCAAAACCAATTTTTTTTTTAAAGCCTGTGACGTGTGAAACACACCTTACAAGCTCACCCGGTGCATAAAAAGTGCACTAGGTGTACACATGGTCCTCCTCCGAAGAGGAAGGACCTATACCCTGATTCCCAGGGCACAAGGCTCCAGACAGGAACTGGGGCATCGTGCACTAGGATCACCTAACCGAAGCCAGGTGACCTCTGTTCTCAAGGCAGTCAGCCGAAACTGATCACCCACCATACTAGGTGGGACTCCCCCGAAGGGAGACCACATGAGAGGAGGCGAACCAAGCCAGAAGGCCATATCCACCTCCTTCTCAAGATGTTCAGGGTAGGCCCAAGAACCGTACACCTTACTAATCACACGTGCAGTGTACCCTCAATCAAGTGCCACAAACACAACAAACAACACACAAAAAAACATCAAAAGTTGGGGAAGGACAGTGGAGAAAGTGCATAGAGTGTCTTTTAGTAAATCAAAGGCCGGGCTTACGGCCAGGAATAAAAAAATCCTCTGGTCCCGGCCAAAAAGGCCCCGCCCTAGAGGCAGGTGCGAAAAAAAAAAAGTGGTATGGTGCAGTGACCTGGTGCCATCAACTCAAAGTGCTGCCACTCACTGTGAGATATCAGGCACCCCTGGACTGCCACTCCAGGGGCACATGCACCATAGGCTTTTTTCTCAGCCCGGCCCTTTGGCTAGACCAGTGCCTCTCCATCCCTACCAGAAGGACCTTTCTGGGTTTCCCGTGTACTTACTCCCGGCCCCCAATAACCTACAGGCGCTCCGGTTTCGGTACCCTCCGGTACTAACCATCCAGAATCCTATTACGCCGCAGGACTTGCATAGCCACAGTTGTCAAGGCCCAGCTGGCCAAAACTGCAGCACAGCGCCTCCTTTGGCCACTGATAAGAACAGATGCTACACTTGATCTTAGCCAAAAGGCCGAGAAGCAATAACCAAATTATGCCACTTAATGAGCATCAAGGGACAGGCAGCAGCTGTTCCACTCTCCCTAATGTCATACTCCTAATTCTAGTCATCAAATGAGCAACACATAGTGACACGGTACCTCTCCATCCTGGGGATGTCATCACACATTGCATAATTTGGCCAGGATCTTCCATGCACAGGAGTCTAATAAGCAGGGGCGGCCGGCCGTGTGGCACTGACAGAGCACCCCCCCGAGCCAGCACTTACCCGTTCGTGTGGCAGGCTGTACTGTCCTCTTTCTCTCCTGGAGTGCGGGCAGCGGCGGCAGCTCCGGTGTCCGCTCCTCCAGGGGTTCCCTCCGCCACGTGTCTCCTCTTCCACCTAAGCGCTATCCATCCAATAGGATCGCCTGCCGCATTGACCAATTGGGAAACAAGTCTCATAACCTGCCTCCTGATTGGCGGGGAGGTACTTTGGTATCAGACATGTGGTATGATAACACATATGGCAGGCAAGCCAATTTCAATTGTAACAGTAGATTATATTTGCACAGACATCACAAACAGGAATTATATCAACACAGTGATAGATGGTAGTACACTCTCCTGTGTCTCCGCTACTCAGCAATACAAGGCCCATAGGCATTTAACTTAATTGGCTCACAATGTGAGGTAACCAAGCCAGATCTCGGGAATGTAATGTTTAAAGGGCACCATGTCCCATATTAGATCCACTGGTGAAAGCCCGGGGGTGTCCAGCCAGGGAGACCACAACTTATCAAACTTGCCAAGGCATCCCCTGTGCTAGTAAATGTATTTCTCCAGGCGCAAAGTGTCGCCCATTTGGGTAAGCCCCTCTCTGACTGTGGGG
Source organism: Glandirana rugosa (assembly GCA_018402905.1). NCBI lineage: Eukaryota > Metazoa > Chordata > Amphibia > Anura > Ranidae > Glandirana > Glandirana rugosa. The sequence continues at coordinate 792,146 of BLSH010022066.1, forward strand.
GGGGGGGGGTTTCCTTCCAGTGTCCTGAAAGAGGTTCTTGCAATGGCTTGTTTGGAGACATCTTCTATTTGTAGGGTATCCAGGATATCCAGGATGCAAAGTTTAGGATCTGTCAGGATGATAACCTGAAATACCCTATTAATTGTATGTAGTACCCCTGCCCAAGCAGTGTAGTTTGGGGCAACGCCATACAAGCTGGATTAAATCGCCATGGTTTCTAACACATTTGGGGCACTCCGCCTCTACCAGGGCCATCTTTAAGGCAGGGCAAAAGGGGCAGTTGCCCCGGTCCCAGTCATTGTTGTGGGGCCCAAAGCAGCTGCCCCTTGAGCCGGCACTACCTGAAAATAGATAACAAGTGGATTCCGGAGGGCCCAAGAAAATGTTTGCCCTGGGTCCAATCAATATTAAAGACGGCCCTGGCCTTTACCCTCACCCCCATTTCGTATAACCTAGCTGGTGTGAAATGTACTCTCAGAACAATGTACAGTTGGGACAAAGGTTGTGCCACATTTAGGGGACTCATTTGTACTGCCTGTAACACCTCTTCCCACTGCTCCTCCTTGGATGTGCCCACGTCCCTCTCCCATTTGTCACCCGTAGTGGGAAGCCTTCATAAAAAGGGCGGGGAGGAACTCTAGCGTGAAAATAGCAAAAATGAATTCGCTATCATCACACATCTGGGTGGGATCGGGGCACAGTGCTCTGCGCCCCAAGCCCACCCTTTTTTGAAGCTTGTTAGAGCCTCTGGTTTTAATCACATGCTTCTAAAAAACACTCCCCCCTCATTGGAATCCATAGTCCGGCGCCCTGATATGTAGATCAGGGGGCTGGATGCATGGATGGGGGGGCGGAGCTTGTGCACTCTCTATGGACAGGCCACAACTGGGCATCAGCATACCCCCTCGCCCCCCCCCCACCTTTTACTTACCCAAGCCCTTCATTTGATCCAGCACTGTGCACGTCTGCAGCGCTTCTTTCCCCTCGCTTCCGGGTCACGCTGGATGTGCTGGGGTCCCAGGAGTCATTGGCTCCCAGTACCATCAATCAAAGACACTGATGAGTGACAGTCATGCCAATGGATGCAGCAGCAGGAGCCAGCACACACAAGTGCCCCCATAGGAAGCGGCTTCCCGTAGGGACACTGGACAGAGAAGAGGGGTCAGGAGCGCCAGCAGGGCACCCGAGAAGAGGAGGTTCATGGCCACTGTGTGCAATTCCATTGCACAGAGCAGGTAAGCATAGCCATGTTTCTTATTTTAAAAATATATATATCCTTACAATCTCTTTAAGCTTTAAATAGAACAAGGAAGGGTAAGCAGCTTTGCTAACTGTTTTTTGTTGTCTGGGGCCACGTTTGGGAGATTTATTACAAGATTATGGATCCTCAGCCTTCCAGAGATTCCCCTGTTAGGTTAAATGATGTCACCAGTGCCTAGGCTAGGAAGCCGTAGTGCAATGGTAAATAAATGTTTTTGTTTTTTTTTTCTATTGTTTTTCATTTGTATTTTTCACAGCGTTTTAAAATGGTGCAATGTTGGTCCACTAATCACATCCTTCCATAAAGTCAGTGGTGCTACCCAATGGTGAGCAAGGTACAGCGAGGTGTGGCAGGCAGTAAACACACAGAGTTCAGGTTAGGCAATAAAGTTATATTGTAGAACGGTTCAACATAACTTATTCAGGCCCAGTGGGTAGACACCTTTCGGCACCTTCAGATCACTGTCACAGTTCGTATGTGGTTCCCACTTACGAACTGTGACAGCGACCTGAAGGTGCCAAAAGGTGCCAACAGCTTCTGCAAACGAGGAGCGGAATGTGGCCTTGCTGGTCCACACCAAAATGGGAGGCCTTCCTGAAGAGAAGTTGAAGTAGTCTCTACATTATCCCAACTCATCTGGATCCTTTCCCTACCTCTAAGCACTGTACCTGCCAGACCAGGATCATGTCCCTATGCTAGCCACTCACATAAAGTGGACCAAACGCAGGAGACGGAGTCTTCAATAGACTCTGCAGGTCCAAAATGGCCACTATAGTCGCATGGGGTGCCAGCATTCAATTAGACCGCTGTCTCCTTGTGACCTCAGGAAGCTTTAGAGGAACCAAGTTTCTCACAACTTCTTTCTTCCTTCTTCATTGAGCGCCACCTGCAGTGGGGAGTACAGACTGCACCTTACTACACACAGTATTGAGGATTGCCCACTGCTGCTGTCTGGCGATAACATGACTGGCCAGAATACTGTTCCATTGACGGTATGCTTTAGGACAGTGGTTCTCCAGCTCAGTCCTCAAATACCCCCAACAGGCCATGTTTTGGGAATTTTTCTTAGATAAAATATCTGTCTAAAACACAAAGCCACTGACTCTGATTTAACCACTTCAGCCCCGAAAGGTTTTCCCAGGTTAGGACCAGAGCACTTTTTGCAAATCGGCACTGTGTCGCTTTAACTGACAATTGCATGGCCGTGCAACTTTGTACCCAAACGAAATTTGCGTCCTTTTTTTCCCACAAATAGAGCTTTCTTTTGGTGGTATTTGATCGCCTCTGTGTCATTTCTGATGACCGCTATAAAGAAATAATTTTGCAAAAAAAAAATATTTTTTCTTACTTTTTGCTAAAATAGAAATCCAAAAAAAAATATAATAAAACATTTTTTTTCACCGGTTTTGGTCGATTTATATTCTTTCTCATATTTTTGGTAAAAAAAATCGCAATCGGAGTTTATTGATTGGTTTGCGCAAAAGTGGCCGCGTTTATGCATGATGAGAATTCATTTCTGGGGTTTTGATTTTTTAAAATTTTTTACTAGTAATGGTGGAGATCTGCGATTTTTAGCGGTACTGCGATATTGGGGAGGACATGTTGGACCATTTTGACACTTTTTTTGGGACCAATGACATTTATTATACAGCGATCAGAAATGTAAATGTCCACTGATTACTGTATAAATGTCACTGGCATTGAAGGGGTTAACCTGCAGGGTGTAGTGAAGGGGTTAACTGTGTGGGTGTGTTCTAACCCTGGGTGTGTTCTAACTGTGGGGGGCTGGGCTACCATGAGCATAAGAGATCTAACTGATCCCAGTGACAGGGATCAGTAGATCTCCTATGCCCCCACTAACAGAGAACGATGTAAACATGGCAGTTCCCCGTTCTTTGGCTGTGGGCGCTCATCACGGCTCGCCGGCGGACATCGGGTCCGGCTGAGCCGCGGGCACACTCCTCAGGAGTACGGGTGGCGCGCGCCCCCTAGCCGCCACCCACAGATCGCTGCCTTTTTACGGCGATTCGCGGGACACGTCCACACTGCCGCCGTGAATATAGGGTAGGCAGTGTGGAAGTAGTTAAAGCACTTGTGCAAGATAAAGGAAAACCTGCAAACATGGCCTTGAGGACAGGATTGAGAACCACTGCTTTAGGGATTTTTTTAAAAAATTCCCTATATTTTTAAAAAATGTCCTCCAAAAGGTGGATATGGGCGGGGCTTTTTTTTTTGTTTACACATACACTTCACCATCTAACAATACTAAAATATCACTTTCGGGTAGACTGGCCTTATAAGTAGTAATATAAAGCGATTTCAGCATCAGTTCTTTTTCAAAGTTTGTTCATAGCACCATTAGGTGGGGCAACTCCATTTAGATTTAGTATCCCTTTAAATGTGGCCGTGTCTGTGACGTCTGCTGGATTATCTGTGACGTTGACAGGCGGCTGAAGCCCAGTCTAGACTCGGGCAATTTCCATCCTGGTGGTTTTTACAAGAGTTACTTTTGGTAACAAGACACTTCACGCAAAACAAATTTAAAGAGATGCCAGTGGATTCCATTACATGCCGGAACCCAGTGCCTCAGGAATATGAACGATGAGATTTATGCAGGATAACAGGATAGTCTGAGATCTTTTGTGTAAAATGATTATAGGGCAATAAAACGTCCTTTCCTAAAGTTCAAACAGAAAATATGACAGGCGTTAAGGCTGAATTCCAAGCTGCTAATTAAAATGTGCCTAGTGTAGATGAACAATTACGCAGGTAATTAAAGACAAATACATTTTGAAAAATTATAATTACCTTTATTACCACTGTAATAGTCAGCCCAACCCAACCCAACCCCCCCCCCCCCCCCCGATTCTTTGCAACGGCTTTCATATATAGGCTATACTCAGACAACAAGGTTAATGGGAAAACAAAAAAACAAAAAGAAAAAACAAAAACAACCCCCCCAAAAAAAGGACAGACTCGATGGACTACTCAGACTTTTTCTGCCGTCACTTTTCCACGTTTCTGTGTTTCACAATCAGCTTATGATGGAATAGAAACAGGCCCGCTCTTGTGTTTTTTATAATTGGTACAGGAACTACATCTAAAATTGGCCATACACATTACAATCAATCCCTATACAACCTTCTTTAAGATTACCAAAGCTACATAAAGTGGAGCCTGAGATAATGTCAGAAACACAATATTATAGATGCCTAACATGTCACGCTTTAAAATTGTGTTCGCCCGTGGAACGTCGCCAAACTATGGTATTTAGCCACTTCAATACCGGGCACTTTCACCCCCTTCCTGCCCAGTCCAAATTTTTAGCTTTCTGCGCTGTCGCATATTGAATGACAATTGCGCGGTCATGCAACACTGTACCCAAAAAATGTTTTATATATTTTTTCCCCCCACAAATAGAGCTTTCTTTTGGTGGTATTTGATCACCACTGGGTTTTTATTTTTGCGTAATAAATAAAAAAAGACCAAAAACTTTGAAAAAAAAAGTTTTTCATTGTTTCTGTTGCAAAACTTTGTAAATAAGTATGTTTTCTCCTCCACTGATGAGCACTGATGGGGCTGCACTGATGAGGCAGTACTGATAAGCAGCACTGATGGGCACTGACATGTGGCACTCATATCCAGCACTGATGGGCACTAATAGGTGACACTGATGGGCACTCATAGGTGGCACTGATGGGCAGCACTGATAGATGGCAATGATAGGCAGCACTGATCAAGAGGCACTGATTGATTATCAGCGCAGACCCCCCCCCTGTCAGGAGAGCAGCCGATTGTCTCTCATCTACTCGCACCTGTCTGTGCGAGTACAGGAAAAGCCAATGAACGGCTCTTCCTGGTTACCATGTGATCAACTGTGATTGGATACAGCTGATCATATGGTAAAGAGCCTATGTCATAGGTTCTTTACCGGGATCGGAGAAGTGATGTGTCCGACTGACACACCACACCACCGATTGCCACGTTGTGAGCCCCTCTGGGCACTAGGGTTGCCACCTCATCCCTTTAAACCCAAACACATACTAATTACACAGGTTCTGTGACTGATTAAGGTGGTAATTAAACTTACTTGGTGTCTTATCTGCATTAAATCAGCCTCAGAACCTGTGTAATTTATATGTGTTTGGGTTTAAGGGATGAGGTGGCAACCCTAGTGGGCACTAGGGGTGCGCATCTTCACTGGACTCACAATTCGATTTGATTACAATTATCTAGTCAACGATTCGATTCGATTCCGTGGTGCCTCACGGTCAGAGACTGCAGACGGTGATACAAGAGAAGGTCAGAGACTGCAGACATGATACAAGAGATGGTCAGAGACTGCAGACATGATACAAGAGATGGTCAGAGACTGCAGACATGATACAAGAGATGATCAGAGACTGCAGACATGATACAAGAGATGGTCAGAGATTGCAGACATGATACAAGAGATGGTCAGAGACTGCAGACATGATACAAGAGATGGTCAGAGACTGCAGACATTATACAAGAGATGGTCAGAGACTGCAGACATGAAGCAAGAGATGGTCAGAGACTGCAGACATGATACAAGAGATGGTCAGAGACTGCAGACATGGTGCAAGAGATGGTCAGAGACTGCAGACATGATACAGGAGATGGCCAGAGACTGTAGACATGATACAAGAGACGGTCAAAGACTGCAAACATGATACAGGAGATGGTCAGAGACTGCAGACATGAAGCAAGAGATGGTCAGAGACTGCAGACATGATACAAGAGATGGTCAGAGACTGCAGACATGGTGCAAGAGATGGTCAGAGACTGCAGACATGATACAAGAGACGGTCAGAGACTGCAAACATGATACAGGAGATGGTCAGAGACTGCGGACATGATACAAGAGACGGTCAGAGACTGCAAACATGATACAGGAGATGGTCAGAGACTGCGGACATGATACAAGAGACGGTCAGAGACTGCAAACATGATACAGGAGATGGTCAGAGACTGCGGACATAGTACAGGAGATGGTCAGCAGGTATGATACCCTTTTTATTAGAAAAAAATAATACCCTTTAGTATCACTTTAAAAAAAATATTGAGTCTTTTGGCAGCAACTTGGATAGTAAACAGGTCAACATCACTGAAAAAAATAAAAGGAAGACATTCCAATCAGCAAGAAATATTCTGCTTGCAGATCAGAGGATGTTTCCAGAGGGGAGAGATGATAGGAAAATCTCAGGAAGAAAGACAGAAAGAGAGCGCAGCCACCAAAGTGTTTGGCACATAGTACACAAACACAGGATAGGTGCAGCAGAGGTGGTGGTGGGTGCCACTTCTATGCACTCAGTGCTCACCCTCACATACATCCAGCAGGACAAGCTTGTGTCTCGCCTTTGACTCACTCCTACCACCCCCCCCCCTCCTCGCAGCTGATTTCCTGAAGCAGACTTCTATGCCTCCTCCCACAGATGTGACGATAGCTGCAGTGATCTGTTTGTCACAGCTCCATGCGGCTCTGCGTCCCCGCCCATTGGGGAGATGACAGGTCTCAGGGTGTAGAGCTACAAATCCCGAAGAAGATGAGAGCATGGGTGGGGGCAGGGGGCAGCACTCTGAGACTACGTCATCCAAGGAGGAGAGAATGGCGCCAGACGCAGCCAGCCGATCAGCGGCTTGTCATGGGAAGGGAGGGGGAGGAGCCGTAATGACGTCACGCATAATCGATTACAGCTGTATACCGCATCGATGCCGAATCAGGAAGGGCCTAATCGGGATGCATCGATGCACCAATCATTTTCAACACCCCTAGTGGGCACGCGCTAGCGGCTTACCCTGCTGGACGTCACATGCGAGTCAGGACAATGAAACCACTTTCCAGCCGTCATTCTGCTATATGGTGGGCGGGAAGTGGTTGAAAATCTCTATTAGCAATGCTTTAAAAGCCTTTACAGGTTATCAGTCTAGAGTTACACAGGAGGTCTGGAGGTAAAATTACTGCTCTCGCTCTGACATTCACGGTGATACCTCACGTGTGTGGTGTGATCACCTTTTAAATATGCATATGGGACTTACGCAAGCATTTGAATTTACGTATAAACACAGGCAAAAGGGGCATTTTACTTTTTTATTATTATTTGTATTATATATTTTATTCAAAACCTTTTTTTTACACTGTCTCTTTAACTTTGATTTTTTGATCAACTTTATTGCTTTCATAAAGGATGAACAACATCCCTTGTGAAAGCATGAGCCAAGACAGGCCCTCTCGATGGAGAGAGCTGGGGTCTTTTAGATGTCATTGGGCCCCATCGTTGGTGTCATTAGGAGGAATTGTGCCCCATCATTGATGTCATTGGTCTTATTGTTGGTGCCATTGGGAGGAATTGGGTCACATTATTAGTGTCATTGGAAGGAATTGTGCCCCCTTCCTTTGTGTCAGTGGGGGGGATTATGCCCTATTCATGTTATCAGAGGATGTAATAGTGCCTCAAGGGCCACATAAAAGCAAGCAAAGGGCTCCCAGTTTGGACCACTGCCCTAGAACATGAATTGTGCTAAAGGAAAAGTAGGGCCAAAGCTCATTTGGTCCTACTTCTCCTGTGGATCACAGGAGTGCACTTCATTCTGTACTCCTGTGCTCGTATTCAGTCAACAGCGGTCTAAATCCCACTGTCGCTGATGTTACTCAGCCAGTCCAGACTCTGGAGGGATCCCAACTTTCATGTTGGGATTTACCCAGATGCCTACACAGGCAGTTGGCTGCAGCCTCTCAGCTTGAGCCAGTCACTCCCACTTGCTGCACTCCAATAAACAGAGAGCCAGTGACTGTGAAGACCAATAACTGAGCGATCAGCTGTGTTTAATTGCTAATTTTTCCATGGAGAGGCAACAGGGGACAGATACAGCATCCCTAGCCGCACCACAGAAAGAAAGAGCCGAGACATGCTGCTTTACATCATGTAAATATTGGCATGAGAAAAAAACAAAAAAGTGCAGCTCTAACTTACTAATCAGTAATGCAATAATGTTGGAACCCTCTAATGTATTGAAATCTCAATAAACTTCAATATTATCACAATACCTACGTGTCTTTGTGATATGTAACATCACATAATATGCATCAGACTAAAAGTAAGACATAAAAATGAAACTTTGCAGTGATGGTGGAAACCCCTCGTACAGCTATTTGGAAGTGGATGGTGTCAGTATGGCAGTGGACGGTATCCACTGCTAATCAATGCAGTTTATCAGTGCCCATAAGTGTAACCTCATCAATGCATTTTTTCAGTGCCCATCAGTGCAGCCTCAGTACAGTTTATCAGTGCACTTCATCAGTGCAGCCTCATCAGTGCTGCTTCACTGCCCATCAGTGCAGCATCATCAGTGCCCACAAGTGCAGTTTATCAGTGCCGTCTCAGTGCCCATCAGTGCAGTTTAACAGTGTCCATCATTGCACATATCAGTGCAGCATGTCAGTGCAGCCTCCATTCAGCTTATCAGTGCAGCCTCATCAGTGCTGCCTCAGTGCCCATAAGTGCAGCCTCATCAGTGCCCATTGGTGCAGTTTATCAGTGCTGTCTCATCAGTGCAGCTTATCAGTGCCCATAAGTGCTGTCTCATCAGTGCCCATCGGTGATGCTTTATCGGTGCAGCTTATCAGTGCCCATAAGTGCTGTCTCATCAGTGCAGCATATCCATGCAGCCTCATCAGTGCAGCTTATCAGTGCCCGTAAGTGCAGCTTATCAGTGCCCATCAGTGTAACATATCAGTGCAGTTTATCAGTGCTGCCTCAGTGCCAACTTAGTGTAGTCTCCTCAGTGCCCATCAGTGCAGCCTCATCAGCACAGTTCCACCTGGACCGGCATTGTGATAGACAGCCCACCACTGGTCCACTGCCGATCCAGGAGGCGAGATTTTACAACGGCTAGAGTTTCACATACAAGATCTCTCACATCGGGAGATTGCTGCTCTGTGTCATCGGGTCGGCTCTCTTAACGATGCTGTGCAGCAGTGACAGTTGGGTGGATGGCTGGCGGGCCGGTGGGGGGGTGTTGGATGGCGGTGGTGGCAGGGAGCAGAGGAGGAGGAAAAGGAGGACACCACCTCCATGGGCGGTATAGACCGGGTATCTATGAGACCCCTCCATCCACTACAGCAAGCGGGGACGGAAGTACATCCCTGCTTGCTGTAGATAGGACTACAAATGGGAAGTGCCAAGACTGGTGCCTGAGAATACAGGAGGAATAGCAGCCACCAGTCTTACAAACAGGAAACCACTGGGGATTAAAGTATTTTCTGTAAAATCAGCAGATCTCAGAAGAAAATGGATTTCATAGTTGGTGAAGGTAGGAGATCCACAACAAGGACATAACTACTTAGAACCCCCAAACATTATATATATTTTTTCAAACACCCTAAAGAATAAAATGGCAGTCGTTGCAATACTTTATGTCACACCGTATTTATGCAGCAGCCTTGCGAGCACAATTTGTTCGGAAAAAAATTCACTTTTTTGAATTAAAAAATAAGACAAGAGTAGCCCACTTTTTTTCTTATTTATTTTACTTGTTATTTTTTATTTTCACGCTGTCCTTTTTTTAAAAAAATTCCTTGTAATAGAAAAAAAGCATGACAGGACCTCTTATATAGGAGACTGTATATACAGTATCTCACAAAAGTGAGTACACCCCTCACATTTATGTAAATATTTTATTCTATCTTTTCATGTGACAACACTGAAGAAATGACACTTGGCTACAATGTAAAGTAGTGAGTGTACAGCTTGTATAACAGTGTAAATTTGCCGTCCCCTCAAAATAACTCAACACACAGCCATTAATGTCTAAACCGCTGGCAACAAAAGTGAGTACACCCCTAAGTGAAAATGTTCAAATTGGGCCAAAAGTGCCAATATTTGGTGTAGCCCCCATTATTTTCCAGCACTGCCTTAACCCTCTTGGGCATGGAGTTCACCAGAGCTTCACAGGTTGCCACTAGAGTTCTCTTCCACTCCTCCATGACAACATCACGGAGCTGGTGGATGTTAGAGACCACCTTCCATTTGAGGATGCCCCACAGATTCTCAATAGGGTTTAGGTCTGGAGACATGCTTGGCAAGGCAGTGGTCATCATGGAGGTGTGTTTGGGATCGTTATCATGTTGGAATATTGCCCTGTGGCCCAGTCTCCAAAGGGAGGGGATCATGCTCTGCTTCAGTATGTCACAGTACATGTTGCCATTCATGGTTCCCTTAATGAACTGTAGCTCCCCAGTGCCAGCAGCACTCATGCAGCCCCAGACCATGACACTCCCACCACCATGCTTGACTGTATGCAAGATACACTTGTCTTTGTACTCCTCACCTGGTTGCCACCACACACGCTTGACACCATCTGAACCAAATAAGTGTATCTTGGTCTCATCAGACCACAGGTCTCGGTTCCAATAATCCATGTCCTGTGTGAACCGGAACTAAAATGCTGACATTTTTTGCTACATGCATTTAGACCAATGGGAAAAAAAACAACAGTAAACATAAAATAAGGGAATTGACTTTTGAAAGGAGTGCTTTACCAGACACCAGACACATAACCTACTTTTAGTAGGTTATGTGAGAGACTAGTCAAGTTTGGTCACAGAAAACTCATCTTCTTTGTGGGGCTGTGTGGCATTGAGTGTATGCAGGTGTTATCATATGCAAAGGCTTGTAAGGTAAAATCCTCAGATGACTACATTTTCAGTCTTATTGAAGTTTTAGGCAATAGTTGAGACTGTGCCCTGAGGTTCAAGTAAATGAACAGTTGAAACTATATTTTTACCAGATGAAACAATCCCTTTGTAAACCAGGTCAGTGTCAGAGACTGTTGATGGAGAAGAGATGGGGATTATGTGTAGTGAAAGATCTTGAAGATAATGGCATTAGTTGGGATGATGTCCAATGGTTCAAGGGAAATTACTTTTGAAAGGAGAGTTTTGCCAGATGCAAAGATTGTTTAGTAGGCCAAGTGAAAGACTAGTCTAGTTTGGTCACAAGAAGATTGCCTACTGATTGAGGCTGTGGTGTTGGGAGTATGCTGGTTTTGTCACAAGCCAAGGGTTGTGTGTTTGAATCCTCAGATAGGCACTTTTTCAGACTCTTTTATTAAACATTTCGGCAGCAGTTGACATTGTGCCCTCTGGTTCAAGAGAATTACCTGGTAAAATTACGTTTTTATCAGATGAGAAGATCATTTAGTTAACCAAGTAGGAGACTGATGATCTCAATTCTATACAATTTTTAGACATGAAGCCACTGATATGATAATATGTATTGATAATACAACTGCTAATAAATAATCTAGTAAACCTGCGCTGGGATAAAAAATGTATAATAATAGAGTAGGAAAAAAGAGAGACTGCTGCCTTCCAGAAACCCCTTTAAAAAAAGGGGGGAGGTTTATAGAAAAGAAAAGCAGGAATGGCGCTGTCTGAGGCAAATCAGATAAGTGTACTAATTTTGTATGGAAAATGAGTATTATATTGATGGGATATAGATAAAACTATTCTAATTGTGTGTATATCAAGTATATAAATACATAAATAGAAAAAGGGGACCCACCCCCATGTGTTGAATGAAACAAGTGTAATATTATAAATTAAATCATCAGATTGTGCAAAGTCCGTAAAAATCCGTAAAAATCCGTAAAAGTTATATATCAAATAAATCCAGTGATTAGATGTTCAACAGTGACATCAGGTGAAGACCAATGAATAAAACAAATACAATAATACAAATAAATTATCAAATTATGTGAATTCTGTAAAATCCGTAAATAAAGTCCGTAAAAAGTCCGTAAAAATTATACCAGATAAATACAGTGATTTTAGATGTGCAACAATGTTAGCAAGTGAGGATCATTAAAACTAGGTATTGCAAATAAGAAAAATTGTAACAATCCAGAAAAATATATGTACACCACTTTACGGTCCGTAAATGTCCGTAAATACTTGTCCGTTAGTGTCCGTCAAAAAAGAATGTAGTGGAAAGTTCAGGGGTGAATGGTGTATGTGTATATTGCCAGGTATAAAAAGGAAAAAAAGGGAAATAACCAAAAAATGTGGTTTATATTCGCAAGAAGTATCCGTGACCGCGGCTTAGACAATGCACTGCAGTGGATATTATCGCAACCAAGCACTAGATCACCTGCTAGTGCTTGGTTGCGATAATATCCACTGCAGTGCATTGTCTAAGCCGCTGTCATAACTGGAGGAATCGATCAACAGAGAGGATTTTTTGCGGGGAATCACTCACAGAAGCCTCAAGCGTGTGGATCCCGAAATCCAGGAAGGAGGACCAAAAGACCCATTTACCACAGGCGGGCTACCCCTGTAGGGGTGTGGAGTATCTGGTAAGTGGGGATACATGCGGGGGAGCACCAGCAGATGTCACCTGATTACGTCCGGAGGAGCACAAAAGTCACTTTTTTCAAGCTGATTTCCATATCTAATTGACTATTGCAACCTTCTTCTCTGACCGGATAAATCATCAAATACGTCCCATCTCTCGATTATGCTTTTTGGTTATTTGTGACATAGAAATACCTTTCTAATATTCTTACGGACATTCACGGATACTTCTTGCGAATATAAACCACATTTTTTGGTTATTTCCCTTTTTTTCCTTTTTTTCCTTTTTTTTTCCTTTTTTTCCTTTTTTTCCTTTTTATACCTGGCAATATACACATACACCATTCACCCCTGAACTTTCCACTACATTCTTTTTTGACGGACACTAACGGACAAGTATTTACGGACATTTACGGACCGTAAAGTGGTGTACATATATTTTTCTGGATAGTTACAATTTTTCTTATTTGCAATACCTAGTTTTAATGATCCTCACTTGCTAACACTGTTGCACATCTAAAATCACTGTATTTATCTGGTATAATTTTTACGGACTTTTTACGGACTTTATTTACAGATTTTACAGAATTCACATAATTTGATAATTTATTTTTATTATTGTATTTGTTTTATTCATTGGTCTTCACCTGATGTCACTGTTGAACATCTAATCACTGGATTTATTTGATATATAACTTTTACGGATTTTTACGGATTTTTACGGACTTTGCACAATCTGATGATTTAATTTATAATATTACACTTGTTTCATTCAACACATGGGGGTGGGTCCCCTTTTTCTATTTATGTATTTATATACTTGATATACACACAATTAGAATAGTTTTATCTATATCCCATCGATATAATACTCATTTTCCATACAAAATTAGTACACTTACCTGATTTGCCTCAGACAGCGCCATTCCTGCTTTTCTTTTCTATAAACCTCCCCCCTTTTTTTAAAGGGGTTTCTGGAAGGCAGCAGTCTCTCTTTTTTCCTACTCTATTATTATACATTTTTTATCCCAGCGCAGGTTTACTAGATTATTTATTAGCAGTTGTATTATCAATACATATTATCATATCAGTGGCTTCATGTCTAAAAATTGTATAGAATTGAGATCATCAGTCTCCTACTTGGTTAACTAAATGATCTTCTCATCTGATAAAAACGTAATTTTACCAGGTAATTCTCTTGAACCAGAGGGCACAATGTCAACTGCTGCCGAAATGTTTAATAAAGGAGTCTGAAAAAGTGCCTATCTGAGGATTCAAACACACAACCCTTGGCTTGTGACAAAACCAGCATACTCCCAACACCACAGCCTCAATCAGTAGGCAATCTTC
>BLSH010022066.1:834788-858710 GCA_018402905.1 Glandirana rugosa
TTCGAAGTCAGTGTGCCACGGTTCCAGTGGGTGTAGTACGCGTAGGTGAGGTATTGGAGAGTAATGTGTCTCTGCGGAGAAGTAATGGTTCGTGTGTGAATGGAAAGACGTTAAAACGGTGGTCCGTGTGTGAATGGCAAGGTGCAGAAACGATGGCTCGTGAATCAACGTCAAGGCGTGGAAACTGTGGTTCAGTGTAACAACGACAAGACTCGACTGCGGCCAATATAGACGTAACCCTTAGCTTGAGGACCGGAACTCCAAGGTGCTAGTGGCGAATCTTGCTTGAATTTAGGATCTATAGGTACTGCAGTCAGGCTTGAATATCCAGGACTGTGGCGCAGCCAGAAGAGCGGTGATCGTGGAACCTCAAGGCCAGGAGTTCGATTCCCAATGCAGATATAACCGGCGTCAGCTCAGAACAGCAACAATGTGACTTGGTGTCAAAGGTGCGGAACTGCAACTAAGTGCTCGGTAGCAAAGACGTGGAACGGTAAGTGTGTGCCTGGTGGCAAAATTGCAGAAAGGTAAGTGTGTGCTTGGTAATGAAGAGGCGTCTCTGTGTAATGAGAGGTTATGGAGTGGATGCGCATGATGTGGGTGACCTTGGCACCGTGTGACTGAAGCTTCCATGAAATGAGGTCCAGATAAACAACCATCGAGTGGGTGTCCTTGAAACCACCACAAGCAGTGAATACTGGAACAAAGAGGAGAGTTGAGAGAGAACACAGGAGAGTTGGTTACAATAGGTGGAGAAGGAATAAGGTTGAAATGCAAGGAAATATTTTTTTTTTTTCAATTTTTAGCACTGAATTTCTTATTTTTCACCAACATGCCCTTTTCCATTCACAGGATGCCTGTCCCCATCTTAGGGTCACGAGTTGACTCAAGTCCAACCAATGGTGGTCCGCACCACCAACTTAGACAAGGCCTGACCACTTCATTGCAGTCTTTATGTTTTCAACCACCCTTCATACAACCTCCAAAGTCTCAGTGCTACTTTGAGGAACCATCTTTGCTCACTGTTGGGAATCGAACCTACAGCCCTCTGATTCTATACGTTAGGAGCTTACATGCGGTGCCACAGAACCAGAAGACAAGAGCATTAGTTGGTAGTGCACCTATATCATGGATCTAGACTCTCTAAAAGCCTTTGAAACATAAAACTCTTACCAGATCAGAGATTTGAACTCAGAAATCCAGGGCTGGTCTGCATTCACTAGCAGCACACGAACATATTACACCACAGGATCTAGCCAGCAAAACAACTTATCTGTAGAACTATATACTGAAAAAGACATGAGGGGAACAAATGAAAGACATTTAGTGGCCCACAAAACACTTAAATGTTTCCACATCAGATTCGAACTAAGAAATCTATGGCTTTCTGCGCTCAACAGCAGCACACCAACACCATGCACCACAGGCTCTATCCAACAGTACAGCTTCTCTCTAGAACTATATACTAAATATAACATGATGAGAAGCAATTGAAAAACATTTGGTGGCTCATGAAACACAAAACTGGGTTTTATGTAAGCAGATTTGAACATACAACCTTAAACTTAAAAGGCAAGTGATCTACACATTGAGCTACATCAAGAGCATGGAGTCATCTTCTCTGCAGACCTTTCTATTTTTCAAGTCTTCGTAAATGCAGTGCTCATTCTTTTGGCTGCAAATCAGTGCTGGGTTAGAGATTCACTAAGCAGTAAAGCAAAAGGTAAGGGATACCGCTAACAGAATTAGATGCTAGTGGTTGTTAATAAATAAATAAATATATATATATATATATATATATATTAATCCTGGTTATCTTGATGGGTACAGGCTCAGTTAGAAAGCATCCACATGGACATTGGCTGCACATCCAGTAGCTGAGTTTATTTTGACCAACGACCGGACTGCATTGCTATTGCTTCCCTGGCATAAAGCTATTGGCATGAGTGCTTATCTCAGGCCAAAAAATGCATGTGATATTCAGATCACCACATCACTCCGCGATGCCTGATGAACATATAGGATTTCCAATCTGACAGTCTGTGATTTGCAAACGCTGAAAAGTTGAGCAACTTGGGAGCCTCTGATCCCAGATTACACAATATGCAAATATCCACTTTACCACTGATTTGGAGAATGTGCAGTGAAGCTCCCACTCTGGAGCCAGGCGCAGGCACTATGTACTGAGCACAGGGACCCCATGGAGCACTTTAGAACTAAGAGTACATATAAGCATCTTAAAGTTTGTACTTTTTGGTCCTTTTCTCACTTAAACACAATCATCCAAGTGACGGGCTTGCTTTTAAAAAGAACTTTGTTAAAAAAAGAAATACCTTTGTGGTAAGGCACTGGTGTCAGCTGTTATTCTTGCCCTCTCAGGCTGCATGTTACTGTAGTGCTCACCCTCAAAAGGGCCCACTGATTTGTCCCATGTTCCTTTCCCAGATTAGTGCAATAGCAGCCAAGCACACAGCAAGTTACTCTTCTGACTAGGGGAGGGGACTCAAAAGTTTGGCACCCAAAGACATTGGAGACCCTGAAGCGACATTTGGTAGGGTTTAGCTGCATATTGATTGCTCTGATATGGTCTAGTGTGCATTTAAGTTGTTTGTCATGTTCCTCAATGGAGGATCCCCAAATCAAGATTTCATCCATGACTATTTCACATGGCTGTCCAGCAAAGAGCTGTTCCATACATCTCTAAGACATATTCCATATTCCATATGGCATCCGTAAGCATTAGTATCTCCCATATGGAGTCATAAATGTGTGAGTAATGATGATTCCGGATCCAGAGGGATTTGCCAAACTCCACATTTTGCATCTAGAATTCTGCAGACCTTTGCCTGTGGCATATCAGCGATCACTTGCTTTACAGTTTTTAATGGGTGATAAGGCCTCAGGAGAGCCTTATTGGGGTGCACAGTATTAATGCATATGCAGACAATGCCATCTGGCTCAATGAACAGTCTATGGCAGATGACTCCAAATTTTCTAAATGAAAGGACCAGTTTACTGTCCTTCAGACTTTAGGGGGGCCATACTGTGCCTAGTGGTAGTAAACAATGCCCCATCTTTGGTATTAGGGGAGAAACAGTGTCAATGGGAGGAATAATGCTCCATCTTTGGTGTCGGTGAGAGGAATAATGCCTCACTGTTGGTGTCAGTGGGAGGAATACTGATCCATTGTTTGTGTCAATGGTAGAAATAATGCCTTAAAGAGGAGGTCCAGCCTGGGTGAAAAAAAAGATAAAAGCCAGCAGTTACAAATACTGTAGCTACTGACTTTTAATATTAGGGCACTTACCTGTCCAGGGGTGCAATGTCTGTACCCCAGCCGATCTTCCCCGCCACCATTCCTGGTAAGGGAACCCGGCAGTGAAGCCTTTCAGCCTCACTGCTGGTTCCCTATTGCGCATGCGCAAAGCGTGCCGGGCTATCTTATTGGCCCGGCAGCGGGGCAAGGAGGAAGGTGGGCGACCTTCCAAGAGACTGGCCACGGGCCTTAGTATAAAGCTCAAATTCTTAGGATCCATATGTCACAATAGTAAATATTCTTGCATATATTGTTACTATTTTGCTATTTCTAAAAGTTAATTTATTTCAGTAATTAAATTCAAAAAGTGAAACTCAAATATTATATTAGAGTCGTTATACACAGAGTGATATATTTCAAGCATTTCTTCCTTTTAATTTTGATGATTATGGTTTACAGCTAGTGACACCCCAAAATTCAGTATCTCAGAAAATTTGAATATTATATAAGACCGATTAAAAATAAGGATTTTTAATTCAGAAATGTTGGCTTAGTGAAAAGTATGTCCATATACAGTATAGTATGCACTCAATACTTGGCGCTGGAGCCTCCCGTCCCTTTAAGGGGTTTTAGATCCTGGGTGGGGTTTATGATCATGTGACTGGCGCAAATGTCTGTCACATGATCGGAAAGCTTTCTGTTAGCCGACGGTAACTGTGTCAGGGGCAAGCAGGGCACGTGCCCTCGGCACAGCTGGCTTTGACACTTGACACCAAGGCCCACCCGCCGAGAGGCCGCATATTTGAATGGCGTTAGGAGCCAAGAGGTTAAAAAGAAGGTACTTACCAGTCTGTGGATTCCAGTGTCGTCTTTTTACAGATAATTCTTCTCACCACTGTGGGTCTCCTGCTTTGCCATCTTGGATTTGGTAGCTGGCTGTGACGTCCTGATGAATTATGGCTGGTTCCCACTGTGCATGGACGAGATTCCAGGGAGGCTGGTCCTGCAGGCTCCTGGGACGTATGGCATGTTGGGCACGGGAGGAGAGGAGGCAGGATGAGCGATGTCATACTCACCTGGGCAAAGATTGCCGTAGTGGGACTGGGTACTGAAAAATAACAGTACTTGCTTTCCCCCCTCCAGTAAATAACCTTCAACTCAGCTACAGTCTGGAAGGAGGAGGAGAATGAGCTGTACTTCTCTTTCTCAGTGAAATTCCTCTTTAAGAAATAATTGCAACTAAAACTTTGCAAGAAATCCTGGGCACGGAAATTAACTGAGCACTCCAAATTATCCACTCAAACGATAACTTGCATTTAATAGTAAATATCTATTTTTTATATTAGCATTTTACAACATTTTTAATGGTGCCTTTACCAGGAAATAAAAGCTTAGATAATCAGCTCATCATTCACCTCCCCCACAACGACAAGTCCCCAACAGCTTCTCCTCTGTGGTTTGCTTTCTATTTCTAAGGACTGCATATCCCATGGTACGTTGCTGCCTGCAAGCAGTGATTTCTATACTGACTCTGACCTCTGTAGATCAGAAGGCAGGCTCTGTGAAATGTGTGACACTGCTGTGTGCCTACTGCTCACAAGGCATAGTGACTACATGTCACTGAATTCAAGGAAGTAAATGTGTGGGGATCACAAAGTATATAAACAAACTTCAAGATCGTTCAGATTAATAGGATATAGACTAAAAATAATTGAAATGCAATGATTAGTTTTTAAGAGCTAGAGACAGGAATCACTGCTTGCAGATAGCAAGGTACCATGGGATATGTAGTCTTTAGAAATAGAAAGTAAACAGCAGAGGACAACCTGCCAAGCATGCAGGGAAGTTGTGGAAAGAGACGGCCAACAGACAGGCAGCACTTACATCATGACAGGAGATTTTTCAAGTAAAATTGTATTGGTTTGTCAAATATAACTATTGTTTGTATTGTTATTACAATGCTGGTGTTCTAAAATGAAAGCGCATACTGTGATTATAGATCTCCTTTAACCACTTCAGTTCCACCCTATAGCAGTTTCACTGCTACAGGGCGGCATCTGTGTGCCCGATCATGTATATATACATGATCCAACACTCCTGGGTAGGGGACGCGCATGCCGCCGGCGGCTCGCTTCCACCCTGATTACACACAGCAGAAGCCGACCGGCCTGTGCATGGTACCTAATGTCCTCCAGCAGCCGCTGATCATTTGGCAGAGAGCCAGAATGTAAACATGGCAGATCGTCATTCTGACAGGAGGGTAGGGATGGAATTTGTGTCTCTGCAAAGCAGGGAATGAACTCCATCTCTTCCCCTAGTAAAAGCACCTCACACAGTATAGTAAAACACAGGCACACAGTTAACTCTTTTATCGCCCCTGGTGTTAACTCCTTCCCTGCCAGTGTAATTACTACAGTGGCAGTGCATTTTTTCTAGCACTGATCACTGTATTAGTGTCAGTGGCTCCCAAAAAGTGTCAGTGTCAGAATGCCCACTGCAATATCGCAGTCCTGCTATATTTCGCTGAACGCTGCCATAGTAAAAAAAATAAATAAATAAAAAGAAATACAAATATCCCATAGTTTGCAGATGCTCTAACTTTTGCGCTAACCAATATACGTTTATTGGGATTCGTTTAGCAAAAATATGTAGCAGAATACATATTGACCTAAATTTATGAAGAATTTAGATTTTTTTTTTTTTTATTGGATGTGTTTTATAGCAGAATGTAAAATATATATATATATATATTTTTTTTTTTTTTTTAATTGTCGGTCTTCTTTTGTCTATGGTGCAATAAAATAAAAAAAAGGCAGAGATGATCAAATACCACTAAAAGAAAGCTCTATTTGTGGGAAATCAATTTTATTGGGGGGTACAGTGTTGCACGACCGCGCAATTTTCAGTTAGAGTAATGCAGTGTCGTATCGTAAAAAATGGCCTGGTCATAAAGGGGGGGAGGGGGTAAATCTTCTGGAGGTCAAGTGGTTAATGTAGCAAATGTTAATTGTTTTCCTTACACTAGATGGAGACAAAGTCCTCTTTTTATACTCCTGTATAGTTGAAGATATATGAAAGATGTTTTTCACTTTCATCAACATTCCAACCAATCAGCTACTTATTTCCAAGTAATAATTATAACTCTTAAGACTCTGTTCACACTGGTGCAATATCAGATGTTACTTGAGTCACAGAGAATCGCATAACAATGGAAATTACTTTGTTTTCAATGGTGCCCATTGCCATCAATGTGATTTTGGAAAAGGTTCCTGTACTACTTTGGTGAGATTCCAGCATGATTTTGGCCCCATAGAATATGCAAACCTTATCCAAGTTGCATCCAAGTAGCATTAGATAATCGCATTGAAAGCCGGATCACAATTGGATCACAGCAGTGTGAACCTGGCCTAAAATGTATGTTACTACAACAGTATTGAGCTTGTCACTGTTGAGATTGTACACAGCGGGAGTCTGCCTGCAGACCCTGGCCAATCACAGCTCAGAGCCCTGTGTTGACAATCAACATAGGGCTCTGTACAGAGGGAACAAGCTCTCTGTTTCCTATACCTGCAAAGCAGGGATAAGAAACAAAGAGATCTTTAGTAAATAGCACCATGCACTACACACATTACACATTCTTAGGCACACCTTGATCACCCTATGGCATCCAATTCCCATGACATGTGAAAGAACATTGCTTTTTATTGTGCCTGTTGGCATATCTCTGGTGAGCCGGAGTGCGGATTCAGTGCAAATTGAAAAAGAGTCCTGTCAGTTTTCTGATCAGTGCAGTCCGGCTCAGGTGCGAATTCAGGCCCATTGACTTCTATGAGAATGCTTCTGAATCGCACGTCATTCAATTGTGTACAGGATAAAATCCTGACCTGATCCTGATCAAAAACTGACCTGAAACGCTCCTTGTGGGTAGGGACTGATGTGAATGTACAATGTATATGTAAAGCGCTGCATAAATTGACGGCGCTATATAAGTGCCTGAAATAAATAAATAAATAAAATACAAGAGGAATCAGAGGGCCCTGCCCATTAGAGCTTACAATCTAGAAGGAGGGGCCAAGTGAAACAAAAGGTAATAACTGTGGGGGATGAGCTGATGGAGAAAATAGACATACAGTTGTTAGGTGTGGGTAGGATAGGCTTCTCAGGTTGGGGTAAGGAGTTCCATGGTATTTGAGAGGCTCTGGAAAAGTCCTGGAGAAGGTGAGAAGGGAGCTAGAGAGCAGGAGGTCTTGAGAGGAACGAAGAGAACGATTAGGTTGGTATTTTGAGACTAGGCTGGTGATGTAGCTGGGGGCTAAGTTGTGGATGGCTTTGTAAGTAGTTGTTAGTATTTTGAATTTATTTTGTGGGGTGAGCGGGAGCCAGTGGAGGGATTGACAGAGAGGGGAAGCAGACACAGAGCGATTGGTAAGGTGGATGAGTCTGGCAACAGCATTCATGATGGATTGAAGGGGGGATACCCTGTGTAGAGGTAAGCAAATGAGAAGGGAGTTGCAGTAGTCGAGGCGAGAGATAATCAGGGAGTGAATTAAGAGCTTTTTTGTGTCATTGATCAGAAAGGTGTGTGTTTTGGAGATGTTGCGGAGGTTGAGGCGGCAGGATTTGGACAGTGATCGGACGTGGGGCTTAAAGGAGAGTTCAGAGTCCAGGACTACACCTAGGACCTTGGCATGTGGGGATGGGCTTATAGTTCTGCCATCGCTTTTAACAGAGAAATCAAGGGAAGGGGCACTTGGGGAAAAAAAAATTATAAGTTTGGTTTTGGATAGATTGAGTTTGAGGAAGTGGTGTAACTTCCAGACATGATATATCTGTTAGTAAATTAGTGATACATGAGGAGATTGAAGGAGTGAGTTGAGGTTTAGAGAAATAGATTTGGGTGTCGTCAGCGTAGAGATGGTATTGGAAGCCATGGGAGGCTATCAGCTGACCCAGGGAGGAGGTGTAAATTGAAAATAGGAGAGGTCATGAACAGAACCTTGTGGGACCCCTACAGAGAAAGGAGAGGAAGAAGTAGAATTGTAAGTAACGCTAAAGGTTTGATTGGATAAGTAGGAAGAGAACCAGTAAAAAGTACAGTCACGGAGACCAAAGGCGTGGAGTTGTTTTTTGAGGAGGGGGTGGTCAACCGTATCAAGGTAGCAGAAAGGTCCAGTAAGAGTACAAAATAGTGGCTGTTAGTAGATCGTTTGTGTGTTTTAGGAAAGCAGGTTCTGTGGAGTGTTGAGGACGAAATCCAGACTGAAGTGGAACAAGAATGCTATTCTCAGCAAGGTGGTCGCTCAGTCAGTTGTAGACCAGACACTCAAGGAGTTTGGATGAAAAGGGGAGAAAGGAGATGGGGCATAGGTTGTTAAGATTGGTTGGGTCCAGTGAGGCCTTTTAAGTATGGGGCTGACTAGTGCATGTTTTAGAGAGTTGGGGAAGATGCCAGAAGAGAGGGAGAGATTGAAGATATGGGTTAGAGAGTGTAGAATAGAGTCAGAAGGTGAATGTAGCATTTGCGAAGGAACAGGATCCAGAAGGCAGGTGGTTAGCTGGACGTTAGCAAGTAGTTTGGCAACCTGGTCTATAGTGGTGGGGTTGAAAGAGGGAAGTAATGATTGCACCAGTGGGCATCAAGTGTAAAGCATGGAGGGTAGCTGAACAGCAGAGATCTCCTCGCGAATTGTATCAGTCTACAGCAGTTCCTGAGAACCAATCGGCCAAGGAAGTCTCAGGACTCCTAGCCAACAGTGGCTCAGTCATAGCCCACTTCCTGTTAAGCCTGGAGGAGAAGCGATGGCCCCGGAGCTGCAGCCCAGATCCATGTCTGCCTGATCTAAGGTCAATAAGGTGAATAAGGTAAAGAGGCCTCTGATCACCGTCGCATTCACTCCCACAAGGGGGGGGGAGGAGATTGCCGCGTTCCCATCCGTCTCCCGTGTGGGGGGGGGGGGGAGGGGTGGATCACTGCATTCCCATCCATCTCCCACATAGGGTTGGTGCGGTTTGCAGCCCCCTCCAAAATATTGAGCACTAGCAGCCGCTGCTACTGAATGGGGGATCAGCAGAGCTGGGAGTTACTACTGAGTGGGCAATCAACAAGCTCGGGCTACTACTGAGTGGGGAATCAGTAGAGCTGGGGTACCAATAAGCTGCGGATCTGCACTAAAAAGATGAGAGTCTACTGACCAGGGATACTAATTAGCTTGGGTTCTACTGGCACTCATTAAAGCTTCAAAAAAGATTACATTTACCGCTAACACTCGGGTGGCCCTGGTATGAAAGGGGTCTAAGGCTGATTCACAACAGAACGCAGTGTGGGAAAGGCACATTCCATGCGCATTTCCCATACCGCATTTAAAATGCATTGCCTTTGTGTTCTGCAATACCATGCGATTTGGTGTTGGGCATATTTAAAAAATAGTAGCGCATGCACTACTTTTACTGCATTCTGGGGCACCTCACAGGAACGCACGGGAACACAGTGCACATTCCTGTGCGATTTTGGTGTGAACCGGCCCTCACATATGATTTAGTTAACATGCGTTCATAGACACTTTAGTTCAATACTAACATATTAATAGCACTGTTTTTTATCCCTGTAATCACAGAATTCCCAAATAAAAAATACATCTGCCACAATTGTAATATTTGCATAGTTTATTGATTTGTTACAATGAAAAAAAAAAAGTATTTTTTTTTAAGGAAAATACTACAAAGACATTGTAAAAGATGGACAATAATGACATAAAGCATGTTTGTAATTCGATGTATAATTAACGGCAATAAGTGCCTGATCCAACTCGTAAGATTACATATATCAGCTTATTTTGTAAGGCAAAGTACAATCCGCAAAGTGCTGTAACCTTTTGCAACCCAGCAGAATTGATCTTTCACTGGTAAGCTGAGATCTGATTGGTTGCTGTGGGTTGTTGCATTTTGTGTGTCATTGCTGCTCTTTGCTTTGCATAAAGAGACCCTATCACCAGACCATTCATTTCAACGTGAATATTTTACGGGTCCAAGAAGAGAAGGAGCTGTTCCTAGGCCAGAACTGACTCTTTCAAAGTAATCATGTTTAGAGGCACATTGCAAGTCTATAACAACTTTCTGTATTTTTACCTTCAATTTTTGTACATTGTTGACAGGGTCTCTTTAATAAAACAAGGCTAACTGTAACCTGGTGGTTATCAAGGGGTATCTCAATTTTACCATTCTAGGAAATGGAGAGGACTGGGATGGGGGAATCAACTGCTGGAGACTTCTAAGCCATAAATGGTGACTCTCTTTTGGATAGCCCTTAAAAGCATACATTAAGGTCATATAGGCTTCCTCACAAGCTGTCTTAATTTTGCAAGTATTTCACCAGTATTTAGCCAGTGGAGCCAGCTTGTGTTTAAAAAAAATTGGCATGGTTTCACCTAAATATTGGCAAGGGTCCTAAAATGCACCTAAAGACCAAACCAGTTTCTTACCCCACTAGTACATAAGTTAGCACTAAGATCATCATCTTATGCTTACTATTAGATCACCACTTCTGGGACTGAGTGGCAGCCGGGTTCTCTGTGTAGGCAAAGGCACTGATTGGTTGTTTCTGTTGGAACAGCCAGTCAGTACTTCTGTCTGCACTTTAATCCTTCTGTCAAAAGAACACAAAAAATACTGACCCACCTGTACTCAAAAGAAGTTGGAAGCACCTAATAGATACAAATTTATGAACATCCGGGTGAGCCTAGTGTTAGCTTTGGTTAGGTGCCAACAGAGGGTAAGGGCATACCTATAGAGTAAGGAAATAGTGTGCAGTAAATGGACACCACAGCATGAGTCTTGTGCAGTGCCGGAACAAGGTCATCTAGAGCCCAGGGCTAACATGCCAAATTGCGCCCCCCCAAGATGTATGAGCATTACCTGTCAGCAAAAATCCTCTCACCACCCCCCAAAAAAAAACAAGCACTAATCTGCATGCTCACCCCCTAAGCACCCAGCTCAAATCCTTTCTCTCCCCATATGCCCCAGCACAAATCCCCCCCGCCCCCAAAAAAGTCTTTCCACTCCTAGTACAAATCCTCTACCCCTCCCTCCAAGAATAAATCCTCTCCCCCGCACTCCAAATCCCCCACTTCCAGTACATAATCCCCTCCTTCAAATCTCCCATCCTAGCACAACCCCCCCCCCCAGACAGAAATCCCCCCTCCTAGCACAAATACACCCCAATCATCCCTACTAGCGACCCCTCCCCAAAAGAAAAAAATTCCTCTCTACCATGCCACTTATATAGCACAAACCTCCCCAAATTCCCCCTCCTAGCACAAATCCTCTTCCCCTATCCCCCTTCGCAACACAAATTCCCCCAAATCACCAATCCTAGCACACCTCCCCAAATTTGTCCTCCTAGAACAATTCTTACCTCTGCTGCCCCCAAATTCCCCTTCTCAACACAAACCCCCTCCCGCCCCCATTCTCCTTGTGGTGCCCCCCACCTCACATGATACCACAGTTCCCAGGGCTGCCGCCCCTCCTGCCCAGCCCCTGGTCTTGTGATACAACCTGAATGGGTATGGGGAGAAAGTCATGCCTTCTTTCCCATATAACAACATCAGCAACCTACTGGCAAGACCAAGTATGGTTGGGCGGCAGTTGTGCAGATACTGACTTTCAGAAAAAGTGTGCACCATAAGATGCATGGGAGGACCTTCAGCTTACTGAAAACGACACTATGAGCCTTGCGATACAACCTAGATGGGTATATGGAGGAAAGTCATGCCTTTTTTTTCCTTCTAATGATGTCTCAGCAACCTATTGACAGATTCAAATTTGGTATCGACTTTCAGAAAGTCAATATTTGCATAGGATACTTGGGGTGTTCTGCCTGTGCATAGAAGAGTTTTCCAGTAGAATGCTCACACACTTTGCATATTAAACAGGTTGAGTTTTCTGAGGCACCCATCCTGTTCTGCATGGTCCTGATCCATGGATGCAGGTTGGATCTTGCATGCAGGCACTATCTTTTTTAAAAAAAAGACAGTTAGGCAATTCCTCCGCTAGAACACATATTTCAATAGCAGCTCAGACCCTGAAGTAGTGTTCTTTCAGTAAAATAAAACTCCAGAAATGTATTTTTTTGAGCTCATGGCTAGGTTGGATAGCAGGGAAAAGGGAAATCAATATAGCTGTAGGGACTGACTTTATATGCATACTACATAACAGCTCAGTTTTGATCTCAGGTACAGGTTTACTTTGAAGCAGTTGGAATACCAATTAAAATGTTAAGTTGCTTGGTTTATAGCCACACACAGAATTTAATTAGTCAGGTCAACCTATTTTACCAACAGCCATGCCTGTTACATTTTTAAAACAAAGTTGTGCAAGAAACACTAAACTAGTTCACACTTGTGCGACCTGAAAGTCGCGACTTGAAGCAATGCCTGTGTAATCTTGATCTCAAGTCGCATCAAAATCGGACCAAAGTAGTGCAGGGACTACTTTGCAGTCACACAGATAAGAATGGTACTCATTCGGGTATGACTTGTCATGCAACTTTACAGTCCCAATTTGTAGGAAAAGTGTGAAAGAGGCCTAAGACCCCATACACACTATTAGATTTTCTGCAGATTTTTGTCTGCAGATTTACTAAAACCATATAATATGAGGTCAAACCTTAGGAGTTGTAATTTGTATGCAATCAGGCAGGCCCTTGCACTGCATAGTTTTGGTAAATCTGAAGAATATCTAATAGTGTGTATGGGGTGACAGGTCTAACACTTTTCGGGCAACAATGCAACTGTGCTTAAAGTGTATCTAAAATCAAAACTTTTTGGGAGGATAGAGTAGGATTTTCATGCTTTTTGAGTTCATGCTAATAATCATTGTCATCAGAATAGTGTAATGTGATGGGAAATCCAAAATTTTGAGTTGCTATCAGATCAGGAGAAGATGGGAGATCTTCAGTAGAGGGCATTTTCCTCACTTTGAATACATTTCCTCTAACTTCATGTTGCACCCATAGGCCAGGGGGTGAAGGGATGACTTTCCAAAGGGATAAAAAAAAGCATAAAAAAAAATGTTTTGTGTTTAGATACTCTTTAGGTCAGAAGGTCCAAATAATTCACCTTTGTTTAACAGTTTATAATCCATATGCAACCAGATTTCTTTTACCTGGTCACAGAGTCCCTAGATGACAAGTGATGAAGTGGGGCATACCTGACCTATGTATTCACCTTGCTCAGATTACTAGCAATAAAAATATGTCAAAAGCAGAGAGGCCTTGTTCTTCATGGTGATGGCTACTTGAAATAAACAAACATTGGAGTGTATATGGGGGAGCATAGTCTGTTTGTGGGGGCTTTTGACTTTCAATTTTGATCAGATCCTACCTTTAAAGGTTCCCAGGCTTCCAAGTCAAACAGAATGTCCACTTTTTTTAAAGCCCCTTGCCCCATTCAACAGAAATCTTAGACAATCTATTCACCAGAAAAAAATGTATATGTAT
Organism: Glandirana rugosa; assembly: GCA_018402905.1. Taxonomy (NCBI): domain Eukaryota; kingdom Metazoa; phylum Chordata; class Amphibia; order Anura; family Ranidae; genus Glandirana; species Glandirana rugosa. The sequence continues at coordinate 848,537 of BLSH010022066.1, forward strand.
ATTGGACCCTGTCTCTGATGCTTCCTAGCAGAGCTAGGAGCTTTAGATCCCCTGGGATGGCATTCTCGCAACGGCCTGGAGTACATTATCGTGGGATTTTGAGCTCCCAGTACTTGCAGAAGGCACAATGAAATCACCTATGAGGGGAAGGGCCTAGTAGAAAATCATACCTTCAGTTTGAAATGAAAGGTCCACTTTAAGCCAGCAACTGTGGGTAAACTGGCAAAACGTATCCATTAAAAATTATGGCTAGGGCATGCCAAGTCTCTCAAAATCTTGTACAACCTTCTTTCTGTCTAAACGCTAACCTATACGTATGTGTGTATGGTAAGAACAAAGGAAATTCTAAGGAGATGTCAGGAGCGTATGTGCTCCTGCTCTGTCATAGCTGCTGGTTCCAGCATCCTGGTTTTGGTTATGGCATTCTACTTGTCTGTCTGTCCACCTGCAAGGTGATTGATTGTGGTCAGACTCTGGGTGGAGACCAGATCTTATTTAAGTCAGCTCAAAGATGCAGTCTCATTCTTGTACTATTGCATTTGTAACATGTTGTCCAAGCGCCATGCTTGGCTGCTACATTGGATCTCCCTGTGTATGACCTTGGAATATTCTCTGAACTCTGCCTGCCTTTTACCTGGACTGTCCTTTCTGCCAACCGCAAGTACCTGTTTGGCTTGCTCAGTTTGCGCTTCCACTGGCGTGGTGGCCAAGCACTATAGCTTTGTGTATAAGACCTGGGGGGCAACCGAGTACCAGTAGGCTTGCTTGCCTTATGGGAAAGGGGGTTGCTATTGGTGAATAACACAGTATCCAGCTATAGTATCTGACCATCTGCGTTTGGGGTAAGCATGACTGGGTACGAAAACAAAATGTCTTTTTTGCAAGCACCCTGTCCCCTTCAACAGAAATGGCTTTTAAAAAAATCTGTAGACCATCTGTTTACCAGAAGTGTATGTGTATATATGAATGTGTGTATATATATATATATATATATATTGGACCCTGCCTCTGATGCTTCCTGGCAGAGCTAGGAGCTTTAGATCCCCTGGGATAGCATTCATGCAATGGCCTGGAGTTCATTTTTGTGCGATTTTGAGCTCCTAGCCCTTGCAGAAGGCACAATGATATCACCTATGCCTCCCAGAAACATCAGAAGCTGGGTCAAGGCAAGTATATAATTTTCCTGGTAAACTATTTGATTAAAAATTGCTTTTTAAAGCTATTTGTGTTGAGGGGAAGGGCCTGCCCAAAGAACGGACCTTCAGTTTGACATGAAAGGTCCACTTTAAGCCAGCAACTGTGAGTAAATTGGTCAAACGTATCCATTAAATTTTATGGCCAGAGCATGCTAAGTCTCTCAAAGCCTTGTACAAACTCTTTTCTGTCTAAACCCAAAATTGTACTGTTAACTTGTGTATTGTGCGAACAAAGAACATTTTAAGAGTATGTCAGAAGCATATGCACTCATGCTCCATCATAGCTGCTGGTTCCAGTATCCTGGTTTTGGCCATGACATTCTCCTTGTCTGTCCACCTGCAAGGTGATTGATTGTGACTTGACTCTGGGTGGAGACCACATCTGATACAAGTCAGCCAAATGGTCAGGCTCATGCTTGCAATATTGCATTTATAACATGTTGTCCAAGCTCCCTGTTTGCCTGCTCTGCAAGATTGGATTTCCCTGTATCACCTTGGACTGGATAACTCTACTCTGGATTCTGCCTGCCTTTTACCTGGACTGTTAAACCACTTTGCCTGTCTACCAAACGCAAGTACCTGTTTGCTCAGTTCATGCCTGCCCTGGGGTGGTAGCCAGGCACTAGCATTGTGCATAAGACGTGGGGGCAACGGAGTGCTGGTAGGCCAGCTTGCCTTATGGGAATGGAGGCCGTTATGGGTGAAGAACACAGAAGCCAGCTATAGTGTCTGACCACCTGCACTTAGGGTAAGTGTGACAGGGTAACATTTCCATTGTTTAAAATGTACTCTGTGAACATGATAGATAGTATGTCTAAACACAACTGTATCGCTAACCTATACGCATTTGTGTATTGAGAACAAAGCAAATTTTAAGGGTGTGTCAGGAGCATATGCACTCCTGCTCCATCATAGCTACTGGTTCCAGCATCCTGGTTTTGGATATGGTGTTCTGTCTGTCCACCTGCAAGGTGATTGCAGCCAGACTCTGGGTCTAGACCAGATCTGATTTAAGTCAGCCGAACGGTCAGTCTCATGCTTGTGGTATTGCATTTGTAACCTTGTCTAAGCTACATGTTTGTCTGCTCTACTAGATTGGATTTGTATGACCTTGGACCGGATGACTATTCTCTGAACTCTGCCTTTTACCTGGACTGTCATTAAGCCTCTCTGCCAACCGCAAGTACCTGTTTGCTTTGCTCAGCTTGTGCATGCCCCAGCTTGGTGGTCAGGCACTATAGCATTGTGTATCAATAATGGGGGCAACCGGGTACCTGTAGGCCTGCTTGCCTTATGGGAAAGGGGGCCACTATGGGTGACGAACACAGAAGCCAGCTATAGTGTCTGCCCACCTGTGTTTGGGCTAAGTGTAACAGGGTAAGAAACCTTTCTATTTCTTTAAAATGTATGCTCTGTGAACAAGACTATAGTATGTTGGTTTTTAAGAGGGACAACCTTGAAATGACAAGAACCTTCTAGAACTATGGCCTCTGACACTAACACAGCCCCATCCATGAGGGCCCTGGACATGAAAAGGCATCTCAAATACTGTAGAAATTGTATTTATTCCTATGTGGCTAGTTCACATTTCTCCAGTGCAGTTTGGTACATTTTGAGAAAAATTTAGTTTTTTTTTTTTTGTGCGTTTACATTAGAGATGAGCTCGGGCGTGTTTGAAATCCCACGTGCCTGATCCCCACCAGGAAGCTGACATTGCACACAGCTAATCACAGGAAGTAAGACATTTACCGGTCTCTGCAGCCGCAGACCTGCAAATATCTCACTGTGATTAGCACTGTGCAGTGTTAGCTTCCTGGTGGGATCGGGCACGTGGGATTTCAAACACGCCCAAGCCCATTTCTAGTTTACATGTGTTGAAGGAGTTGTAAAGTCTAAGGGTTTTTCACCTTAATGCGTTTCCAGTCCAGTGGTGTGGGGGCGGGGCCATGTCCTCTTGTTTGTGTCAATGGATGCAGCAGTGGGACTTATTGTGCCTACACGGGTGCCCCCATGTAAAAGGGCTTTCCATGGAGGTACCCAATGAAGGTGAGGAGCGCCGGCAGGGCACCCCAGAAGAGGATTGGGGCCGCTCTGTGCAAAACCCTTACACAGAGCAGGTAAGGCTCCATTTACAAGGGACACCATTTAAACCTCCCCTGAACCTTTTATATTGACAGCTAGAAACCGGCATCTAAAAGTCCGTTTTGCAACGTTTTGCATGCTGCATTTAACCTTAAACGGCCCTGTGTTAATGTACTGATGAGATAACAGAGGAGAGTTCAGGGGCAGCTGAAAAATGCCCAAATGCCTCTAAACATCCGTTTACCAGCAGCAGGGTAAATGGGGCCTTAGTATAACATGTTTCTTTTTATGGAAAACCATCTGAACCTTTACAACTGCTTTGTGGGTCTAGCGAAATGAATGGTGAATACATTAAATGCATGCTTACAAAACAGGGAAAAGCACAGGCTTTGTAGAACGTCCCATCAAATTGCATCTCATTTTCTAGTGAGAACTAGAAAATGAAAGCTGTAATGTGTTTTGTTGCTTTTTTTACTAGTCCAAACCCATAGTGACCCATCACGTTTAATTTTCACAAAACATACTACAAAGAAATTACCTAGGAAACAAGAAGCCTATATAATGGCGATCCCTTTGCTTGTGATCGGGTGAAACAAGTTTGTTTCCAACCATTCTTTGGGACAGACTCTGTAGTTAATTTTGGTGTTCTCATGAATACAATTAATGGTTTAGGTTTTGTCCAAGCTGTCTGCTGCATGTTTTTTAGTTACAGTACAGAAAGTACCTCCTCTTGCTGCATAGAACAGTAGAGCGGTCAGGTTTGAGGATGACCATAGTCTGTATACCAATCACCAAAGTTTTTTTGTCCAGTGATCTTCAGTTAAGTGGCTATGTTCCCTCACCCTTCCTTTGTCGTGGCTGTCCCACTTGGGAGTATTGTCTATTTTTGTGGGTAGACCTTGTCTGAGTCAGTAATCTGGCAGACAAGTAGATTTTTTTTTTTTTCCTTTCAAAGGTTAAAATTTAATTTCAATAGTTTTAACGCATCCAAGCCACAGCCATGTTTTGCCACATTTATGGTGTCATGTGTTTTTAATAATGTCTATTATGGTTTATATTGGTGTTTCGGGGGGTTCTAAATTCCTGTGTAAGAAGGTTCTCAAAGGTTGAGGATCGTGTTGGACTGACTTGCGCAGTTGAGGGTCTGTGAGTGGGTGATGGGACGGGGGGGGGGCGGGTTAGAGTTGTCGATAAATACAGTTCGACTGGATCGAAAGGTGGTGAGCCCTTTTTTAGGGTCTTGGGCTGCTACCGCTGGGTATGGCCTCAAGGTCGTTTCTGCAAGAACTTGTTGTGGTAGGTTAAAGCGGTAGTGAACCCATCCATTTAACAGTTTAAAAACCAGTTACATTTCTGGCACATGCCGGAAATGTAACTCTCCCATTGGTTGTGCTCTAAACCAAACTGTCAAACCATCCAATGGCTGGTGTCATAGCTGATCACAAGTGCAGCATCATGGCAGTTGTAGATTAAACAGAGGCCAAGACGGCAGCTTGGCTGAAAATGATAGGAGGGTTTACTACAACTTTAAAGGAACACCTGATATCCGATAAGAAGCAAATTGAAGGTGAAGTCGTTATTTTATTGGAAACCATCAAAACAAGATAAAGGCTTCTTTTGCAACTTCCAATAAACTACTTAATAAACTTCATTTTGCTTCTAATCAGATATTGGGCACTCTAACCTACCATTACATGTGTTAGAAGGCAACATTGGTCGGGGTCCCATTTATCATTGAATCTGACCATTTTGCCTTGCAAACGGTAAGCAATCCGATTCGGACTAGCCATCCTAATTTTGATATGTGAAAGATTAGACAGTACACAATTGCTTTTTACTAAAACATCTTTTTCAACACACTACAATAAACAGGACATAGGCGATATAATAAGGGTATCATGAAATTGTGGTCATTTTTGTGACATCACGGTCAAAGTACCGAAGGAAAAGTACAGATCTAGCCATGGGCCCAGTCTAACACTGCCTCAAGATCAGGGTGAATGGCATAAAAGAACATATATACAAGGCACGTTATGTATCTACATATATACAGCGCGTACCAAAAAGACACGGGAGGCTTGGACAATAAACAGAAATGGTGAGGGGACATACAAGGGATGATAGGACAACATGGAGCAAATTGATTATTGTGTGAAATTCTAGCTATGAAATATCTACAGTCAAACAAATGTTTTTGTACGGATCGAGAGTCCTGTCCAAGATGTTTGGACCTTGGCTGTTGCCCAACTCACAAGTATCTTTTCATGCAATATGGTTTATTGGCGGTGGGGAAGGCCATATTGCAGCTGCGTGATCTGGAGACTGGACCCCGATCTGATTGTCGGATACATCACAGCATCATCTTGCAGTATCAGGAGCTTTAAAATGGAGCCACAGTCTTAACAATTTTTTTTTGTTGCTGGTGGCCATAGGCTCAACTGTGGCGTGTCCAGCACACCCCTCGCCTCGTGGCTTGGAAATAGTCTCCCATCTATCCTGCCAGGCTTCAATTAACAGTGGAAACCTGGCTGTGGTGCAGACTGAACTCCTTGGCTTTAAGGCGAAGGCTGGCGATGCTGTCGGCCATGTTGACTCCCTGGGTGGGCAGTGTGGTTGGTGCAGAGGTGGTGTTTGGATTGTAAGGCGGCAAAGCGGCACTGTAGGAATGAACAAAGACACAGTTCAGTAAGGAATGTAATGTGAAATACAAAATCCCTTAAAAGAAATTTGCTGGGAAAAATAGGATACCATTGCTGATCTCTCCTAGTTACCTGGCGGTTACACTGAACCAGCAGCTTTAGAACTTTCTGAGCTGCTGACCAAGTATGCAAATCAGGAGTTCTGGCTTAAATTGCTCCATGCTTGCTCCAGGTCATTGACTCAGAAAGTAATCAATCCAGGGACAGCCAGACAACTAGAATTTCCAAAAGGAAAGCAGCATTTGCACTCAATATAGATATGCCTGTAAAGGCTGTAAATGATGCCAATAGGTCAAAGCTCCAACACGTGTGAGACATATTTACCGGCTTCTTCCCAACTCTCCATCCTGAAACAATGGTGGGAGCATATATTGGTACTGATCCCTTGTATTTTCCTCCCATGACAGCTGAATGTGTGTGAGAGAAGCCTACTTTAAGCTGCTGCAGGAGGAAAATACTAATCGGTTCCACTAAATTTCGCCCCTCCTGTCCAGGTTCTGGGGGTTGGCAAAGAATCGCAGTTTACCAGTCACCTTACTGCGATCACCAGGGAAATCACGATTGACGGGTTGCCAACCCTAGGATTAGGGTGTGCTCAAGCACGCCTATCATGCCAATCTCCCTGAAATGCTGGGTGGTTCCGTGCTTTGACCTCCACGTCACAACTGTGTACTGCATTCTGTAGTGGCCAGCAGGAAAAACCTCTGAGCCCCGCTGGAAACAGGATATCGACACTCCCAGAAGTGTAATTTCTGGAACAGACTTCACCAGAAGATTCCTCTTGATCAGAGCAGCATGAGTGGCAATGGAGGTAGTACTAAGTACAGCATGTACAATCCTCTTTAATACCCCTTTACTTTAAATGGTCAGATTGGTGTGAAAGTCCTTTTGAAGTTGATCTGCTTGAATTCTATTTTAGAGTCCACTTCCCAGAATTCTGCTGTTAAGCAAGCAGTTTCCATAGTTGGTTTCCTCTCTTGCTCTCCCTGTTTCTGCATGTATATAGCATGTATCCCCCCCTTTCAAAGTGTCTGAATAGGAAAGTGCTTGTTTTGGCCTTCATAGCCCAATTCATTTCTTAGCGTCCTTTTCTAATCTACTTGGAAACCTGAACAAATGAAAGGGAAAAACTGGTTGGTGGCCTTAACCACTTGCCTCCCAGGCCAATTCTGACACTTCTCGCCTACATGAAAAAATCATAATTCTTTTGCTAGAAAATTACTCAGAACCCCAAAACATTTTTTTTTCAAGCAGAGACCCTAGGGAATAAAATGGTGGCCATTGCAAACTTTTGCACGGTATTTGTGCAACAATTTTTCAAAAGCTTTTTTGGGGGAAAAAAGGTTTCATGAATTTAAAAAAAGTGCTAAAGTTAGCCCTATTTTTATTTTCATATTTTGAAAGATGTTACGCCGAGTAAATATGTACTGAACATGTCATGCTTTTAATTGGAATGGCACCCAACCTCTGTACTTAGAAAAAATCTCCATAGGCGATGCTGTAAAAAAATTTACAGGTTACCATTTTAGCTAGAGGTCTTGGGCTAGAATTATTGCTTTCGCTCCAACGTTCGCACCGATATCACACGTGTGGTTTGAAAGTTGTTTACATATGCAGGTGTGAAATACGTATGAGTTTGCTTCTGCGTGGGCGTAGGGGGCGCTCTTGCTCAATTGTTCAACGATATCACACGTGTGGTTTGAAAGTTTACACATGCAGGCGCGATGTCCAAATGAGTTTGCTTCTGCATGCGTGTACGGGGCGCTTTCAATTTTTTTAGTACTTTTTATATTTTGACACAACTTTTTTTTTATCACTTTTATTCCTATTACAAGGAATGTGAACATCCTTTGTAATAGGAATAGGGCATGACAGGTCCTCTTTACAGCAAGATCTGGGGTCTAGAAGTTCCCAGATCTCGCTTCTAGGCTGGAAAAGCCTAAAATCAAAAATAATCTGCTTCCCAGCTGAGGGAATGGCAATGTTTACAATTGCCAAGGCTTGACATGATGACATAAATTTGGTCTCGCCCTTGAAGGTCATAGAGCTGACCGGGGATCATCTGGTCCTCAGTCAGCTCTGCTAAACGGCAATCAAGAATTATCTGCATCTTATTGAAGTGTTTCTAAAGCTAAAACTGTTTTTTGTATTTTGGAAAGTGTAGGGAATGGTTAAAATACCGTCACTTTTTTGCTGTCTTTTTTCCCATTGACAAAAAAAGGCACTCGGACTGCTCGGTCTTTTTCTGCCATCACTTTTCTGTTGCTTCTGGTCTAAGGACACAAGGAAGTGAGGAGCTCTTCGGTGAGTAAAGTTCTCTTCGAGACAGTTGTCACCATAGCATTAATAGATCTCCTCTATTTCCTATCCAGTGACAAATTCGAATTTGGATTTTCTCTCATGGTAATGGTGGTCACCAGGACAGATGGAGGGTGACTCTCCTGATGGGGATATAGACGGCAATAAAGAATTGACAAGGGTTCTAACGGCCTACTTTATCCATCTTGTACTGACCTGACTTTAGGAGAGTGAATTCCATTTGGTTGCTACTGAATACTCGTAAGGATTAGCACTTAGAGGTTGTAAACTTAAAAAAAAAAAGAAAAAACCCTGCAAGACAAATGCATTGCATACCAGCTCATTATAAAATGCCTTAGAACAATGCCGTGGATCAGTGTCGGCACGGCCGACATGTCTCCATGCACGGGCCCTGAAGAAACGGCACCAGCGGACAGTTTCCGCATTGCGTATGCGTTGAGGATATTGGCACAAGCGTATACAGTGAATATCTCCTAAACTGCAAGTTTAGGAGATATTCACGGTACCTACGGTGCCTTATTATAGTCTTACCTGTAGGTAAGTGTTAATACGCAGTTTACAACCACTTTAAGAACAAGAACGAATTGTTTGTCGAGGATGAAAAACTATTGAGAAGCACCAACTATTAAGGAATGGCATGAGGCCACGTCTGATGCCTTCTACTTGTATAGGCCGTTTGGAAACCAGAGCAGATACATAATCTGATTTCCTGCATTTTCACTATAGTCTCCTAATTTTGTATAAATGAGCTCATCGGGGCTCATTGATATAAATCTTGCCAGTCTGTTTATCCAAAAGATTTACATGGAAAGCACCACTCTGACTTCACAGCTACTCATAACTTGAGAGGAATTACCTTCCTAGGTCAGCTGTTCTGGCTCTCGGGAGCCTTCCAATCCTCCGCATTCAATAACTGTATCTTAAAGGATGAACTGGCACTCTGAAGACTGGATACAATTACTTTATTCCATATCAACGGCTGTGAACAAGGCAGAAGTGCCAAAACGTTAGCCTGTTTTACCCATGGTTGATATGGAATAATGTAATTGCATCCAGTCTTCAGCGTGCCAGTTCATCCTTTGATAGTCTTTTTATACAATCGCCTTCAGATAAACCAACAACTAGACTTCTGATTTAAAGAGCGTACATAAGTGTACAAGATAGTAATGCGTGTTGCCAGCCAGGGATGCTGATAAGGGGGTACCACCTGTCCCCCCTGTACGGGGCCCAGGCACAAGGGGGAATCCAATGTGGGTAGGACAGGGAGGACTATCAGTACCGTGGCAATTACAGAAATGATGCCCTGTCTGGCTCTCTGCGTTTTTCAGCTGCTGGAGGAAGAGACTCACAAGGCACTGTTCCTATAGTTGCCCCCTGGGGTCGAAAACGCCATCCCTGCCCTGGCCACATCTGATTCCTCCTGCAGGTTGCTATGTGCCTCATGCCTTAGCGCTGCTGCGGGCACACGGGGATGTTCAGGATGGAGAGCGAGGTAAGAGGCAAGAGTGAGCTTTACCAGCCCCTTCCATTAGTGAATGAATACAGTGAGTGATCACTCACTGTGTTCACTCACTCACTGTGTTAACTCATAACTGAAGCATAGTAAATTGTTTACCATGTTTTATGAATGGGAGCCTGTCTCCATGGATCTGCAGTGCAGTTGAGGCTACAAAGAGGAATTGAGGACAGATTCTTCAATTCTTTTCTGTATTAAAGCGCCCCTCCCAACAAAATTGTCAAAAAAAGGAAACCATTTAAGAAACAAGTAAAACAATTCTAAGAAAACGAAGTGTTTCAATTGTAAAAAATTAAAAAAAATAAAATAAAGGGCTCATTCACACAGGTTCTGTCCCGTATAGTGTAAATGGTCCCGTCCCT
>BLSH010022066.1:870721-880876 GCA_018402905.1 Glandirana rugosa
TTTCCAACACTGGAAGCTTATAGAGCTAAGATAATGGGGTCCACTCTGTTTCGGGACCCACTGTGCGACCTGGAGTAAATACTTTTAACCCACCCTTATCTTCTATAACCATTCTCGTTGGTCTCCTTTAGAAGTCACCACTATCCACAACGTGTATACGACTTTCATACCAGTTAAGGTTACACGCTTCCCTCGCCCGGCCCACTTTGGTCTTCACAAAAATAACTTTTTCAAAGACGTTACTGTTTTCCGTACTGGAAAGTCAGACTCTATGTACTGTCGTTGACGATAAGACAAGGGTAGTCTTTGTTTCCAGACAGAGAGTTAAAAGTCTTTATGATAAAGCACATTTTGTTAACACTGCTAAAATAGCAGAGGGGAACCAAAAGACAGACCTTTGTTTCTGATGGGAACAGAATAGCAGTTGCTGTCATGTATCTCAGACTGAAAGGTCATGCCTTTTGTCATTGCAGAAACTTTTTCAATAAAAACACTTCTGGTTTCACCCGGCCCGCTCCCTTCGCACATTGGAATTGACCATACTTTCAGCATATGTGCAACACCTATCACCACTGAAGATTTCCTCTGGTTGCTCTTACCAATATCTTCTATTCCCACCCAATTTTCATAAATGAGGTCCAGCGTGTCACCCAGGGCTTTGTCTCACCTGGGGTAATAGAATCGAGATATTCGAAGGTCACAACCTTTCCACGCAGCCCCAAAGCTGCCTGCTGTAAGGCCAACCGTGAGATCCCTTGAGGAAATCCTGTTTCACGAATCTGTTAATCATGGCATAAATGCGCACATATCTGATGTATGTATAGTGCTGCACAGATAAAAATGAGAATTGATTTTGATGGATAGACAGTGGGGTACATTTTTTCTTGGCAGCAGATCTGTATATGAAAGTAGTGTATTCTGACATTCTAGTCCTAGGCTGTTACCTCTTTGATCACAACAAAGGGTTGTGATCTGTGATCATAGGCGTCCCAGAACTTTCATCATTTTAAGGCCATCCATGCTCCACCCCTTTATGACAATGTCATGAAGGGGAGGGGCTTATTCACAAAGCACAGGCATGCAAAGGTTTGAGAAACCTGATGAAAAGCTTAATAGAAGGATCAAGCTGGCATTGCCTGATTAGCAATTTCTAATCAATTTTTTTTTTTTTTTTAGAGGTTTCCACTGATTTATTTCTGAAAATGCCAGCACCATGGCTCTGTTCCAATATTTATATTCCTCAACCCGGAGGAGGTATGCAGAGAAGAATTTTTAACAAACTTTTCTGATGTGCATACAGGCTCTGGCTTAGAAAGCATTCAGACCCTTGGGCCAGCATTACAGCCAGGTAAAGAGCATTTTTAGAAGGTTAGCAATGATCTCTCCCACATCTATCATGAAATGAATTTAAGACCTTGACTGCAGTTATAAAAGTAGTGCAGTTAGATGAGTGCCGCTGCTGCTTAATGTAACAGTGATTGCCACAGTTTGGCGCCCCACCTTTGCGGCAGCTTCCGGGGGAAACTTGTGGCCCCCCCATGCAGACGCCCATGGTCGTGATGATAAACTTTTGGATGTTTACCGAGGAGTGCCTATGGAAGGACAGTAAGGGAAAGGAAGGGGAGCACTATGGGAGCTGAGAGGCACTGTGGTAGGTAAGGGGAACTGAAGTTGGCAAGATGTCAGGAAATAGGGAGGCCAAAGCTCGGGAGTGGGCCATGGCCTGGTGGTTCAGAACCACTGCATTAGGATATCTTTAAGACTTGATGAAGACCAGCATCTCCTAACGGCACTATGAACAGCCAACTGTTTTTGGTGCTGTTAAGGGACTTTATCAAGCTTTAACATGGGTACCCTAGTCTAGTGCAATCCATAGTAATTCCAATATCCATTGCTCAAGCCCTAAAGGGTAGGAATATTTTTCCCCAAAAAGGTATTAACTATTTAACTCTTAGCCAACAAACATCTCAAAAATACCTCTAAGCGATATGAAGATTTGTATTGGGCACTCAATGTAATTACATACATCTACAGTCATTTTTGACAAGCATGCATATTTGAGCACCAGACATCCATGGCCTTATTTTGGTTCAATGTTTTAGTAAGCTCTCCTTTTACCCCCAAGGTCAGTTGGACAAGGAAAGGGGGGGGGGGTGATTTACTAAAACTGGAGTACTCAGAATCTGGTGCAGTTGTGCATGGTAGCCAATCCGCTTCTAACTTCAGCTTGTTTAATTGAGCTTTGACAATTAAAACCTGGAAGCTGATTGGTTTCTATGCAGTGCTGCACCAGAATTGGCACACTCCACCTTCAGTAAATGGCCCCATCTCCTTTCTCCCCTTTTTATCCAAACTCCTTTATCCAACGACACAACAAAGCTCTTCATTCTCTGGTCATCTCTCACCTCGACTACTGCAACTCCCTTCTCAATGGCTTACCTCTACACAGGCTATCCCCCCCTTTAATCTATCATGAATGCTGCCAGACTCATCCACCTTCCCAATCACTGTCTGCTAATCCTGTCAGTCCCTCCACTTGCTCCCGCTCACCAAACAAATTAAATTCAAAATACTCAACCTACAAAGCAATCCACAATTTAGCCCCCAGCTACATCACCAGCCTAGTCTCGAAATACTTACCTAATCATGCTCTTCATTCCTCTCAAGACCACCTGCTCTCTAGCTCCCTCATCACCTCCTCCTTTGCTCAGCTCCAGGACTTTTCCAGAGCTTCTCCAATCCCATGGAACTCCTTACCTCAACCTGTCCGAGTATCTCCTACTGTTAGCTTTTAGACGATCCCTAAAAACACTCTTCAGAGAAGCTTATTCTACCCACACCTAACAAATGTATTCATTTTCTTCATCAGTTCATCCCCCAGTTACCTTTTTGTTTCAATTGACCCTCCCTTCTAGATTGTAAACTCTAATGAGCAGGGCCCTCCAATTACTCCTGTATTGTAACTGTACTGTCTGCCCTCATATTGTAAAGCACTGCACAAACTGTTGGCGCTATATAAATCCTGTGTAATATCAAATCTCCCCCGAAATGTCTGCAAAGGTTTCAGAATGGCAGTGGACAGAACGGTTTTCCAGTTTGATAGTGGCTTACAAGATGGAGTAAGTCATCTCATGTCTATGGCTTGCTAATCAAGAACAACCAAAAAATAACTATTCTTGCACTGAGCTGGAATCTGGGGTTGTAATCACCCCGATGTGATATGATTAAAAGAGCAGCCGTTAACATGCCAAAAATCATACAGAGTAAAGTAACAATGTCTTTGCAAAGGGCTTCCGATTACCATTTATACACTCCTTGCCTGCATTTCCTTGTTACTCCCTCTATTATAGCTGGCACAGAAATCGCAGCTAGCCGCTAGACCCAAGCACTGCCACAGCAGGAGGTCTCATGCCCCTTCATATCTAGAAGCACTGGGTAGGGTCTCCATCTGTGAAAGATTGGTTTAGGAGGACAGGCAAGGTTAGTATGAGGTCAGGGGGCCTTACACTAGAGCAGGGGTGACCAAACTATGGCTTCCAAATTCTCTAAGCAAATGGCCAGTTGACTGTCCTTTAGCCTCTAGAAGGGCTGGACTGTGGCCAGTGGGATTAGACGATGCCCTAGTGTTGGTGGGAGAAAACCATACCTCAGGCTTGGTCAGTGGGAGTAAAAAAATACATAACACCTCTGGTCAGGGTGAGGAATAGTGCCCCATCAATGGTATTAGTGGAAGGAATTTTGTCTCATTGGTTGTCAGTGGGAGATTTAGTACCGCATTGTAGGTGTCCGTAGGAGTAATGGTGCCTCAAAAGCTAAACTAAGTCAAACTAAGCCACATCCGGCCCTTGGTCCACAGTTTGGAGACCACTGCCATACACCATCACTTTGTCCTGTGTGGGCAAAGTGGCAGTGCTACATAAAGTGAATTTCACATTTTAATAAAGGCATTTTGTAAGATATCAGCCACTTGGGGATTGCATTGTTTACATTCAGTTGACTCCCTTATGGCGATCCTGTAGCACTGCAAAAGAGCCTACAGGATGTGGAATGTACTTAATTACAGGTAAGTTATTTGGTTACAGGTAAAAGTTGGCATTAAATGACACTATATATATTCACTGGCAAACAGTGGAAAATCTCTCTCCACACCAGTCCTCCATTGCTGACAAGCAGTGGCTCTTTTTTGGATACAGCTTTGAATTAGGATAGAACCAACAACTAGGTCAAAGGCAACCAGTGCTTTTGAATTATTATACAGGATCTATATAGCGCCAACAGTTTGTGCAGCTTTTTACAAGATGAAGGCAGACAGTACAGTTGCATCACAATTTGGTACAAGAGGAATCAGGGCCCTGCTCGTTAGAGCTTACAATCTAAGAGGGGTCAATTGATACAAAAGGTAATAGCTGTGGGGGATGAGCTGATGTAGAAAGTAAGAGTATTAGATAGAAGCAGGATAGGCTTCTTTCAGGAATGGTCTAAAGATGGATAGATTAGAAGACAGTCGGACAGATTGGGGTAGGGAGCTCCAAAGGATGGAGGAACTCTGATGATTCAAAAGCACTGGTTGCCTTTGACCTAGTTGTATGCTAATAGAATTCCAATGTAGGGTAGAATCATTGTGAAAGAAGACTACCATCTACCATGCAAGAAACTGAGCCCCTGCTGATCATCATTCTCTTTTAAAGGGAAAAAAACATTTAAATGAATCTTTTGCTAGCAGTGTCACCTTAACTTTTAATTTGTTAGTGTTAATCCTTGTATGCTTATCTTTCAATTGTAAAGTGCTATGCTGATACCATACACATAAAAGTAATAATGCTTATGTAATTTAACAGTCAGATTACAATTTGCTAAGAATGTTTTATTTTTGGATAAGGAAGGGTTAAAACCTGTGTTTTTGGTAGCTGCCCTGTTGGGCATTTTTTTTTTTTTTCGGAAGATGAAACAGGAAGTGAGAGAATCTGCCAAAAGTAGGGGCAATCACCATCTTGGCGCTAACCTGAATAGATTTAACCCATTGGTAGATTTCACTAACCTTCCAGATCTAAAGGCCATTCTAAAATTTTGGATTTCACACCACTGTCTCAGACAGTGGGCGACTCCACCAAGTAGTGATACAGCAACACAAATCTGAAATGGGTTCTATCCTTTATCCAAGACTGGTGATATACAGTATACACTTTAAGGAGGATGGTGTGCTGATTTACAATTTTTTTTTTTTTTTTTTGGAAGCCTTTTGATGCTATTGGCTAACCCTTCATAGGGTATTACATGATTGGACAGATTGAAAAGTCTAATACTGTTTACTCTGGGATAAGGCAGCTCATTGGTATCTGTGTATGCCTCTCATAACCATAGTTAACATGCCAAGTAGTGTTGCATATGCACCTTAGTGAATGTGACCAAGTGAATTCCCTATGGTTGGATCATGTGTACCCAAATGGCTTCACTCTTAAGTTTCTCTAAAGCTCAACTGATAGCAGCCTGCAATATATCACCTAGAATAAATTGAAACCTAAAGAATGAGAGAAGGTTGCAGACTGGCTGCAATGGTTTGCTGCAGTTTGGAATACAGCAATGCCTGAAGTCCATTTTGGGGGACTTATTGGACTGTAGGCAGTGCTATATTGGTTTGTCATTCCTCTAAATCAGGGATCTCCAAACTACGGCCCTCCAGCTGTTCCGGAACTACACGTCCCTTGAGGCATTGTAAAACTCTGACATTTAGACATGACCAGGCATGATGGGAATTGTAGTTTCTGAACTGGAACACCACAGTTTGGAGCAGTGGTGGCCTGTGCATTGTGGGCATACGGGCACATGAATTACAATTGCAGGGATGGGGTGGGGTTGTGTCTTTTGAAGCACTAATTAGAGGCGGAGGCTCTAATAGGCTTCAAAAGAGTGTGGGATCGGGGCACAGTGTGCACCCCGATCCCACCCAATTGTGTGACAATAGCAAATGGATTTTTGCTAGTCTCACACTAAAGTTCCTCCCCGCCAATCAGGATGCAGGGCATGAGACCTGTTTCCCGATTGTCCAAAGCATCAGGCTATCCTATTGGATGCCTAGTGTTTTGGGAGGAAGCTTGAGGAATGGACACCGAAGCTGCCACATCCTGCTCTTGGAGAGGACACCACAGCCCACTGGAGGAGAGGAGCAGGAGAGCCCTGCCACACCAGCGGATAAGTGCCACCGGACCAGCCGCGTGGGGTGCTGTTGCATGTTTGCCCCCCCAGAGAAGAACCCACCAGCCGCCACTGGTTTGGAGACCCCCGCTCTAAATACTGGGGCAAGCTTCACATTACTGTTCCTTTCTATACTTGTTGGTCACATCCTTGTGTTATCAGCTTTATCTTCCACTGTTTTAGAGTCATTACCCCCCCCCCCCCCCATAATTTCTAGATTGATGAATCAAAAGGTTGAGACACCCTTGAAATTTTGCGTCTTGGCTTCCAATCCCACCTTGGACACCATCTACATGGTATTTTTTTTTTCTTCGAATCTTACTGTAGTCCAAAACATACTGGACGTGTTACAGAAGTTGCTTTTCTTTAAGATTGGTTGTAGTTTGTGTGGGGGATAATGGCAGAGACATTAGACATAAGCTCCTTTTAAGGGACTTGCTTGAAAGGATTTAGTTGCTCTTGATTTTTGTGCTCTATAAATACTGGAAATAAATCAATAAAATATAGAAGAGAAATTGTGCCAGCCCAAGAGAAATGGACACCTTGGCTCAGTCTTAGAATGGCATTAGTATTGACTGCTTGGCATTGACTTGGAAAGATGGCAATATTCGAGTTTCCTGGAAGCCCTTTGCAAGTACCATGCTGCAATTAGTAAAAGCAACAAAACCCGCAAGTATCAATTACAAAAATATATACAGAAGATGAATACCAACTTGTAGGTTGTATTTCCACCTTGGCAGAATTTACTATGGGAATAACAGTCTCTAGTATTTGCATGCAGTTCGCTGAGTTGGAATAGCTGGGAAGTCCTAAAAAAAGAAACCTGTAGGAGTGTGATTGAAATGACTACTATGAAGACTAACAGACTACATGATTGGATACGAATTGAAAGGATTGTTTAGATAGGTCTCCATATTATATTTTACGGTTAACTTTAAACCTAAGGCAATTATAATTCTCAGTTGAATTAAAGCAAGCCTACTGTATAACTAAGATACATCCCCAATCCTGAGATTTGCAGTTCAACCAACAGAACAAAAAATGGAAAACCATAATATATACTATCCTTTACCCACAGTTGATCCAGAGATGCACTATATTACCAAAATTATTGGGATGCCTGCCTTTACACGCACATAAACTTTAATGGCATCCCAGTCTTAGTCCGTAGGGTTCAATATTGAGTTGGCCCACCCATTGCAGCTATAACTGCTTCAGCTCTTCTGGAAAGGCTGTCCACAAGGTTTGAGTGTCTATGGGAATATTTGACCAGTCTTCCAGAAGCACATTTGTGAGGTCAGGTACTGATGTGGACGAGAAGGCCTGGCTCAGTCTCCACTCTAATTCATTCCAAAGGTGTTCTATTGGGTTGAGATCAAGACTATGTGCAGGCCAGTCAAATTCCTGCACCCCAAACTCACTCATCAATCTCCTTTATGGACCTTTATGCACTGGTGCTCAATCATGTTGGGACAGGAAGGGGTCATCCCTAAACTGTTTCCCCAAAGTTGGGAGCATGAAATTGTCCAAAATGTCTTGGTATGCTGATGCCTTCAGAGTTCCCTTCACTGGAACTAAGGGGCCAAGCTCAACCCTTGAAAAGCCCCACCTCCACCAAATGATTTGGACCAGTGCAAGGTCCATAAAGAGATGGGCAAGTTTCGGGTTGAGTCCTGACCTCAACCCAATCGAACACCTTTGGGATGAATTGGTGTGGACAAGAAGGCCTGGCTCGCAGTCTCAATCGGTGCCTGACCTCACATTTGCTTCTGGAAGAATGGTAAACCCATTCCCATACACTCCTAAACCTTGTGGACAGCCTTCCTAAGAGTCAAAGCTGTTCTATGTGCAAAGGATGGGCCAACCCAATATTGAACTCTATGGACTAAGACGCCATTAAAATTTGTGTAAAGGCAGGCGTCCCAATACTTTTGTAAGTGTGTCATTTTATTTTCCTAAATAAGCTGACAAATCTAGAAATAATGCAAAAAGTCCTAACCACATAAGCCAAAAGTGATAATTATGAATGAATAACAAATCTTCCATCTGATACTTTACTTTAGGGCCAAATCCAATGTCCTCACTGTCTGAATAGCAAGAATGTTCACATCAAGTATCCTGTGCATTTGTATCAATATCTACCTGGGGTTCAGTTTTAAATGTTAGGTTTTTCTGTCATGTTTAGCCTGATAGTGGGCTGCAGTGGACACAGGGAAGAGTCTGAGTGGAAGGTGGTCTAGAGACCCACAGAGTAAAAGATGTAACAGATGTAACACGTTGCAATGTAAACTCCTAAGGTCCTGTCACAAGGGTTGGTAAAGCCCCTATTAATCAGAATGTCAGGAGCATGTTGAAAATTTCAAAGGCCTGTTTTAAATGGCATCAGCCCTGAAATGACCCATATAACACCAACCTACCATGCACATGGTTGTCAGCACCTCTACTACATATGTTCATGTTCTTGTGAAGGACATAATGCTGTCACAAAGTCAGTGTTTAGCTGAAAGTGTAGTGGGCTGTAAGTCAACAAGACCATCACAGCTCAGATCACTTGAAAGAAAGGCTAGAAAAATGTATGAACCTTAAGATTAGAGTTGCCGAATCTTTATCAACGTATTTGAAGGTAGCCAATTGCAGCCCATAACAAAATTTAAAAATATGCCCTGGCCTTTTAAAGGTGAGAACAAACTAATAGATCTTTGCAAACACCATGCCAATATATGCCATGCTAATAGATAAATGATAAAGGTCTACATTTTAATGGAATATAGGAAAACGCCAAATTACCAAATGGAAATGGTAAAATAGGTTGAATTTTGACATGAGGGAAAAAAAAACGCCAAACCAACCTTGCTTTCTTACTGACCCCTCACTTCAAAAGTGAGTTTTGGTGAATTCCAAAAACCCGTAAGATAAAACATCCAAGGTTTTCACCATCAAACTCTAAAAGGAAATATCCAGATGACTTCCACTGGGATGCAGAAGTACAAAATCCACTGTTACATGGCGGGTATAAAAGAATTGTTTGGCAATATTGGCAGAAGAGGAAACGAAGTTCAGTGTGTGTGGCCTCGGAGCTTTGGGTTAACAAATATTGGTTTAAAGCAAGAGCCGACAGGGCTGTCCTTAAAAAAACATCTCATTAAAGCGATCCGTTTCCCAACTATACCCACTAGCCTATGTGCGGAAGTATAACATGTATACACACCACACAATAAAATGAAACCCACAAAGCAATAATATGCACTTTCCCAGCCAGGGTCAGAGAAATATAGATCTGATCTCTATAGATTGACGCTATGGTAAGTTGAGTTCAACTTTAAATCGTCATTTTTCTAGTACAGGCTGGAGTGAATTAAAGCTCATTTTGGATTGGTTAATTAATATCCTTACTATTTTCTTTGCTTTAGCATTTGACAACAGAACGAGACTTCATATGAAAAAAAAAACTGGATGGTAGAGGTGCCTAAGCGTTAAATCAGCTGTTAGAGCTAATTATGTAATCTATTAATGAAATCTTGGACGGTTGCTGCAGGCATCCAGGCACCTATATTCAGATATTCTATCTACCATAACCATGTTTCATTTTTTATTAATGGAAAACTGGAAAATTTTCAGTCTGCTTTTGATTGTCCTATTGATACGATTACTACGTATTACGATTAATGTCCTTACAGGATGTCTCCAACCTACAAGCCAACTTCAATGCACTGTTGGGCAACTGAAGTCATGTGGCAAGTGAGGTTTAATGTTAAATGTAAAGTTATGCATTTGGGGGCTAAGAATATGCATGCATCATACATACTAGGGGGGTACAACTGGGGGAATCCATAGTGAAGGATCTGGGGGTTTTGGTAGATCATAAGCTTAATGGCATGCAATGCCGAGCTGCGGTTTCCAAAGCAAGCAAAATCCTTCTTGTATTAAGGGAGGTATGGACTCCAGAGACATCATTTTGCCCCC
>BLSH010022066.1:920071-932593 GCA_018402905.1 Glandirana rugosa
ACAATGACGACAACCCACTCCGTCATGATAGACGTCCAGTCATCTAGGAAGTTATTGACTCTCCACGGATATTTAAGAAATCATGCTAAACCCGTAAGGTCAAAAACACCTCTTTTTTTTTTTTTTTACCAGACAGAATATTACAGAGACGTGGTAATGATAAGATGTCTGTTCATTTAACGACTAGTCCATCATGATAGATCTGTACACATGACAGTTTTTTTTTTTTTTTTTTTTAAAAAGTAGAAACAAATATAATCCAAAAAACCACATCAAGAATTTTTGGATTGTTTTATCGGAATTTACATCATAACAAATGACCTGGAAAAACTACACCAAAAAACCTAATATAAACAAAGATGAAAAATTTTTTTTTTTTTTTTTTTTGACAGTACACATGTCTAGATAGTACTACCTGATCAGCAATTTACTTGTCTGTAGAATAGTAATGGTGCAGAGACATTATAAGACAGACCATTTTTTTTTTTTTTTCTCCACAAAAACTGGAATGCCCAAATCGTACTAAAGAATTTATAGGCACCTCTCAGTTATTGAAGGATCTACTGACCTGCAGATAGTACTGCCTCACCCAACAGCAGTAACAGAGGATTCCGAGACGCAAACATTTTCAAAATGAACTACCATATGGTACCATCTGTAATTGAGGATTTGGGTATAGGAAGCACTGGTCTAAGGCTGGGTTCACACTCGTGCAAATTGGATGCGGATTTCCCTGCATCCAATTGGCATGTCAGGAGATGGTGCATCCTCTGGTCTGAATTCGGACCTGAAACTGAATCAGGACGCACCGGACCCCTGCTGGGAGCTGCAGTGTGAATCCAGCCTCAGTCTTCATGTGAGTGCAAAGCTAATCATAAAGACACCCTTGCAAAAAAAAAAAAAAAAATATGACATGCCACTTCTAATGGTGCAAATTGGCCAAAGCACAGAACCAACTTTATTATAGGGTTTAAATTTGCCCACATTTGAGTTTCCAGACTGAGTACAGTCGGCAGTTTGGTAAAAGACTATATAGCCATTTGTTGTGACAAACAGCAGGAAGAACTATCCCAGCACTCCTTCCTGATTATTTTTATATCATTATTATTTTCTGAAAAACATTTTCCATATTGAACTAAAAAAAAAAAACATACAAAATCCATTGTTAATCTATTTTTTTGCAATTTTAATAGGTTTTATGGTGATTAAGAAGATCAAAGGAAACGGTTTGCTGCAATTTTGAATTTTGTAGCCTTATCCTTTCCAACTTTTTCAAAGTGATGGAGCCATTTTGAGGCCAAAAACCAGTAATCGAAAATCTGCATGATGTAGGACAATGGTTCTCAAGCCTGTCCTCAAGTACCCACAACAGGCCACGATGTTTGCAGGTTTTCCTTTATCTTGCACAGGTGCTTTAAATCAGTCATTGGCTTGGTATTTTGGACAGCTATTTTATCTGAGACATTCCAAAAACATGGCCTTATGTGGGTACTTAAGGACAGGTTTGAGAACCACTGATGTAAGAGACACCTTCCTGGCTCTTTGTTAAATAAATGTTTAATGACACTGATGAAAAACACACTAGTGAGAGCCTCTAAATCTTTGGATGAAATAAAGAATAGTGGCATTACCAGTCATTTAAATCAATTTTTATTAACCTATAGTGAAGAATGGTTATTGTGGGGAACATATTTTTGCTTTATCATACATAAATGAGTAATTCATTGACATGCCCCCTTAACATGAGTGAGCTAACGCTCCATTAGCGAGTAAGCTCTGTGCTTGGCCATTAGAGGGTTAATAGATTGTCTGTCAGGCGTGGTACAACATGTGGAGACAGTAATTAGTTAAAAATAAGGTCGGGAGGGGCGGTGGAGGTGTGAAGTTGGAGGGGCACTTGGAGGCAACAAAGAAGAAGCTTCCTGCCCCTGTGAATGGTGGATGTAGTGGCATGGCGGTTGGTGGCTTTCAAAAATGTTCTGCGTAATATCAGAGTAAGGGCCCATCTATGGTATGGCATGCTATAGTTAATCCCAGTTATGGAGGTTTAACGGGAATTGGCAGAAAATTTGGCATGGTCCTCAAGCCAGTGTCCTGCAGCTGAGGACCCTTAATGGTTCCACCGATACAATTTTTGTGTTGAATCGGTAGTGCCTCCAAGGATCAGCAACCTGGGGGGTGATGATTGTTCTATATTTCTGTTCTAAGGAATGTTTAAATGTTCTGTTTAATAAATGGCCACTACAGCCAATTTTACTCCATAAGGTGTGTCTGTCGTATCATTTTAGTTGTAAGTGGGGTCAGAGGGCTATAGCAATCTACGGGAGCACATTTGGCACTACCTGTGGTATGCCTTAGTCATGACAAAATTAGGCTTTTTATGTGTTTTCTTGACACCTACCAAGCGCTCCCTGCCCACTGAAGGCAGAATTAATGCATTCAGTATAGTGGCTCCCTACAAAAGCAGAGCAAAGCATTTGTTTTATTGACCTAAATGCTGGTTGTAGCTTTTGTGGGCTTTGATGGTGCAGAATACCCTTACCTAAATGCCCTCAACAAAAGTGTGCCACTGCTTGCCATGTTCAGGATTGAAAATTAAATCCAGCCATTCCAGCCCATGTAAGTTAATCTATTCAGGTTTATTCACAGCAAAGAGCTGAGTGAGTCAGAGGAAGGACACATCCCTGCCTGCTTATACAGACCTGCATGATTTTCAGTTAGACAGAGGCAGTCAGTAAGTGAGCAGACAGCACTGCCCTTTCTGGGCATGTCCTGTAAACCCTGTACATAATTACATAACAGAAAAATTTATACATTTTTAAATGTTCAATTTTTAAATAGAATTGTCCAAAATCAAAGTTTTAAGTGCTAGAAGTGGATACATGTTATCTTAAACATATTAACCACACATAAAACAGCTTGGAAACACTTTAGTGCCCTAAGCTATTACATTTTCAGTAAAACAGGAAAATTGATAGCAACATGCACCTCCCAAGTGCTGACCTTTTACGTCTTCTATAACAAGGCCATGATATAGCTCGGGAAATGTATTCCCCAAAAAATGCACAAAGTGCAGCTAATAATTCTGGTTAGTGGGCATCCAGGGAGTATCTATGTGCCATTTGTGTGCAGTCCAGTTTAAAATTCAGAGTTGGGTTGGCAGTGCACAAAGTGTTCCCTGAACCCTACAGGGAACACGTGTGTAGGAGTTATAGAAGTCAATAACATCTCTCCTGTGGATTGGTTACCAGCTAACCTATACCTCCCACAGAACAGAGCTAACAGCCAGTGAAAAGCAGGCACATAATAACTTTGTGAAATCTGGTTATGTATTTACCTTACAGGGACTATGCCAATTGCCTGAATAAAGCATACTATATGGCTAACAATTTGTGGGCACTAAAGCCTTGTACACAGTTCTTTTTTTTTTTTTTTTTTTCTTTCAACCAAGTGTGTTGAGGGAAAAAAACCTAGCCGCTGTACTATACAGCCATCTCCCCTTCTGTGCTATTGTGTTCTGATAGGGGCCCTCACTAGAACATTCCGGTCTGCAACTGGGAGCTGTTTTGCAGACCTTTTCCGGTCATGAGCTTTCAACAGAAGCTGGCCAAACGGTTGGCAGACCAGCTACCATACGCACGGGCCGAACATCACCAATTTCTATTGAACTGGCTGACATCAGGCCCATGTGTTCTAGGCTTTACACTTACTCTATATGGGCAAAGGTATGTAGAAACCCCTCCATATTACCTTTTCATCAAAGGTTACTACAGCATACCTGGTCAAATGTGCGCTTCAAACCTTGAGACAATAGCTTGGGGGAGGCTTCTTTTTGTTCCAGCATGCCTGTGTCCCCATACACAAAGCCAGCTCTAGAGACAAGGTCTGATGAGTTGGTGTGGTAGAACATCACATGGCCTGCACAGAGCCCAAATCTCAGTCTACCATTGAAATGAATTGGGATGCAAATTGTGAGGCAGATCTTCTCATCCAACACCCCCAGCACCAGACCTCTCAAATGTGCACAACTTCCCACAGGCATACCCCAAAATCTTGTAGTAAGCCGGGGGGTGAAACTCCATATTAGGACCCAAGGTTTTGGAATGGGATGTCTAACAATCTCACATCGGTGTAATGGTCAGGTGTCAACAAGCTTTTAGCTATATAGCGTATTTTAAATTCTTTAAACAGCAAAGTGTCAATGGGGTACCTACAATGGCTTTCAACTGAGAACAGTTATCTCTACAATTAAATATCTGGGCACTGGTTACAGTATAGTAAGGGACCCTCAGACTTTGATAAGCATTCCCAAGAAACATCCACTGGTTGAACGTCTACCGCCATCCAGGGATACCGCAACAATATTTGCCTCATAACCTCTAGTTCATTATCTCATCTGAGTTGTATATAATAACCACCACTGAATGTGGCTGCAATGTATAATTTATTGCTTATAAACACCTAGGAATGTAACGGCCTTCAGTTTTTCAGATAATGGTGATGCCAGCTCAGCAAAAACAATGCCAGGACAAAACTATATTGTACTCAGCAGGTAGGCTGTGCTCAATGAATTTAAAGTATAACTAAAGGCGAAACTAAACATGTGCGGTTAGTTTCGTTTGGAAATTCGTCTGAATTTTCGGAAGTATCCAAATTTCAATAGTACCTAATTTAAACGAATCCGAAATAGCGAGAGAAAAAAAAATTCGGACCAAATTTGAATTCGTATTCAAATAGTTTTCAAATTCGAAATTGAAAAGTCCTTGAATTTGAATAATAACAAAATACAACAGAAAGCAAAGGAATAGAACAGAAAAAAAAAAACAATAGACTAGAAAAGAATATATCAGAAAACAAAAGAATAGAATACAACAGCTCTGTTCCTCTCCACCACATTATATTCTTTCATTTTTCGGTTATATTCCCCTCTATTTTTCCATTCTATTCCTCCACTTTCCACTCCACCCCATTCTCCTTGGAAATTGGAAAATGATTCAAATTTGAAAACTTTTCTAATCGATTCGAAAACAAACAAAACTAATGCAGAAAATGAATGAAACAACTAAACAAATTTATGTAAATAATGAATCAAAACGAAACCATTTTTTCCCTCAGCACATGCCTAGGCCAAACCCTTTAGTTTTCCCTTTAGTTCTACAATTTTATATTTGAGAAGAAAACACCTTTACTCTGTAATGGCAATACATACCATAGTCTGTAAGAGCTACGAAGTTCCACGATGATTGCCTGTTGCTTTATTATCTGGATTGCTGCAAAGTTTATCTTCTAGAGAAAGTGGGAAGTTTCTTTTTGCCATCTGTGCCCAATTGGGGAGATTTTCCTTCACTTCCTGTCCTATGGCCAAAACAGGAAGTGAGAGGAAACGCCTTGTTATCAGAACTAATGTCCCCATTGAAAGATTTCCCCTCTATCCCGGTTGTGGTGACAACTCAGAATTACGGGTTTTCTTTTACTTTCACAGCCGGTGATAACAGCAAACGTGAAAAATAGGATGAATCTCCTTAAAGGGGGCACAGACAGCAATAAAACCCTGTCAGGTATTGTAATCCCTCTCCACTCAATCCAAAACTTAAAAAAAATACCTTTTGTTCCACTTTAAGGCTGGATTCACATCTATGCATTTTTAGTCCATTTAACATGGTTTCCTATGGAACACGTTCTGTAGTGCAAATCTGCAAAATGCACTAAAAAATGCATAGGTGGGAATCAGGCCTAAGGCTCGATTCACATCTATGCATTTTAAATTTCACTGTTTGTGTAGTGCTTTCTGCATGTTTTTGTCACGATTTGTGGTTTTCTTTTGTTGGGGGGGGGATTTTGTTGCTGGGCAGATTTAAAAACACAAATCATGGCAAAATCACGGTATAATCGTGTCAAAAGCGCAGCACTTGCGTTTTTCTCCATGCCCATTTAAATCTATTATATGCAAAACACTGCATTTTGCGGGGGAAAAAAAAAGTCCCTGACCCTTCCCAAAAACGCAGAGGCGCAAAAAAGCATTGATGTTAAAAAAAGCATGTTCCATAGGAACCCATGTTAAAAAAAAAAATCCCTGCATTTCTGCAAAAATGCATCAAAAACGCATTCAAGTGAATGGAGCCTTAGACTGGACTCACACCTATGCATGTTGCTTTTGAGTATTTTTGCTGTGGTTTCTGCGTGTTTTTACTGTGGTTTTTTTTTTTTTTTGGGGGGGGGGGAGACTTTGTTGCTAGGCAGATTTAAAACCGCAAATCCCTGCAAAATCGAGGTAAAAAAGCAGCACTTGCGTTTTTCTTGCATGCCCATTGAAGTTTATTACATGCAAAACGTCCGATTTTGCGGGAAAAAAGTCCCCGGCCCTTTCCAAAAATGCGGAGGCACAAAAATGCATTAATGTGGAAGTGTTCCATAGGAACCCATGTTAAAAAAAAAAAAAAAAAAAAAAAAAAAAAAAAAATTCCCTGCATTTCTGCAAAATGCATCAAACGCATTCTTGTGAATGGAGCCTTAGCCCTTGTTCACATTGACTGCGGCTGACACTTCATCTGAAATTGCACAATTTCAAAGCTGCATGTCAGTGCGACTTCGGCTGCAATTTGGAAGACATCTGTGAGGCTTCATGCCAAGAGGTCTATGCAAGTTGCACACAAAATCACCAAATGCAGAACAGGAACTACCTTTTCAAGTCAATGTGGCACCGCAAAGTCGGCGTCGCATTGATTTGAAGAATGCGATTGCCGGCAATAGGGTGCGACTTGTTATGCGTTTTGATCTGTCAAATCGCAGGACAAGTGGCTCCAATGTGAACCAGGGCTAAACCTTAAACATGTACCATTGTAGCAAAGCAACTACAAGGCAAACCAAACAACCCATAAGCACGCTCACAGTATTTACTACGCACCCACAATGCATGGGGACATGTGCCCATGCGTTGCAACATACATTCACTTACAAATCCTACCAGCTAATGTGTGTGCGCTACGGGACTACAAACATTACATTTATTCTCAGTGGAAAGGGGATAATATACAAATCTTTAACCACTTCAGCTCCCGAAGATTCACCCCCTTTCATGACCAGGCCATTTTTTGCGATTCAGCACTGCGTTACTTTAACTGGTAGTTGCGCAGCAATGCAACGTTGTACCCAAACTAAATGTACGTTTCTTCCCCCCCCCCCCCCCCACAAATAGAGCTTTCCTTTGGCGGTATTTGATCACCTCTTCTTTTTTGTTTATAGCACAAAAAAAATGCAAACAAATTTTGAAAAAATAAAAATCAAAATTTTTAATTTTCTGCTATAAAATATATTCAATTAATAAAATGTCTTCATAAATTTAGGCCAATATGTATTCTGCTACATATTTTTGGTAACAATATCCCAATAAGCGAATATTAATTGGTTTGTGCAAAAGTTATAGCGTCCACAAACCGTGGTATAGACTGTATACTGGTGTTTTCATTTTATTTTTTTTATACTAGTAATTGGCAATTATCGACTTATAGCGGGACTATGATATTGTTGCGGACATTCAGGCACTGACACTGTTGACGCATTGCCCGAAGCAGTGACACTAAGACCCCCTTCACACTGGGGCTGCAGCCACGTCAGCTGTAAAGAGCTGCTCGTTTTAGCGGCGCTTTACCGCTGTTTAAGCGGCACTTTTCGAAGGCTAGCGGCAGGGCCGTCTTTAATATTGATTGGACCCTGGGCATATATTTTCTTGGGGCCCCCCTATGCAATTTCACTTTCCACCCGCTCTGAGCCATACAATAAATAGCAACTAGACTCAAAATCAGTTTAATGAATCAGATGATTTTGATTGGTTGCAAGAAATTACAGCATATAATTACCAGTTACTGACTGGTTGCTAGAGGTTACAGCACATGCTTTCTGCTTGTTTGGTTGCTAGAGATTACTGTACATCAATACTGCTGACTGATTGGTTGCTAGAGTTTACAGCATATCATCTCCTCACTGCCTGCACACCATGGACTGGGGAGCGCAAAGTTGCTTCCCTGACACCACAGAAACATGCTGCCCTTTAGCAGATACAAAGCAGTGGCATCAATTATTGACACCCTTACGCATCTGCTGATGTGCTGTGGAACTTTAAGCATGCCTTTGTCTCCCCAGTGGGCAGCATCCAGTATAGGCGATGGTGAATATGACCTCAGGGGGGGCATGATATACATATGAATGCCACCTTTGTTTACATATCAGTACAGCTGGCTGCCACCATTTACATATCAATGCCCGTTATTTACATGTAAACATAGGGTCTGCAGGTGAGTCATCTGTACACAATAGGGCAGAGTTGGGCAGCTTTAGTAGCAGCACTTAGATATCGGGACACAGCACAGGTCTAAAACTTCACATGGATCACGTGCTAGGTAGCTGCAGTATATGTACGGTGGGTGGTCTGTAAGCAGTTAAATGGTGACGGTATCTTTGGGAGGAAAATCTGTTTAACATAAGGTCTCTAAAGAAGCCACACAATGAAGTGGGAGCAGAAGTGGTTCAATATTAAATTGCATATGGGGTCCTTCACTGTTAGAGCAGTAAGGATGTGGAACTGCCTTCCACAGTTAGTGGTTTCAGCAGGGAGTGTAGATTAATTTTAAAACAACTTTTAGATGCGTTTCTTAACGAACATATTGCTCAGGGATACTGTCTATGGGAAATGGTAGGGATATAAACACACACTCAGGTTGAACTGGATGGAGTGGTGTCTTTAGTCACCTTACCAACTATGTAAAAGTAAAAATGTCATAATCCACGCTGCATGGAAGGAAGGCATCAGTGTGCATGCATGCAACATAGTACACATCTGCAGTAGTGCAGGCTTGAACGGTGTGTGCGCACAGCTTCATAGGCCACTGCTTGGGAAAGGAGCTTCCAATCATAAATACCTGTAATGAGTACAGGAAATAGAAGCATAGAAAAGTGACAGCAGATAAAGACAGATTAGTCCATCAAGTCTGCCCTTTTTTTTGTTTGTTTTTAGTTTTTTTCTTTTTTTCTTACACTTTATTTTGTTTTTTAGTTTATTTTGTTTTTTTGTTTTTTTCAGTTTATTTATTTTTTTTGTTTTGTTTGTATGTGTATTTTGTAGGATCATTCAATCATCTGAAGATAGTAAAACAGATGTGCAAAAAGATTGTTTGTCCAACGGAAAAAATTCAAATAAGTACCAATTTTTTGGTGACATGATCAAAATAAAATCTTATATGAAGACCAGTGTTAATTTCGCCAACTAAAATACGACTAAAACTAAAACAATTGAGATGACTAAAATACGACTAAAACTAACATGGCATGTTAGTCAAAAGATTAAGACTAAAACTAAATTGAAATTTGACTTCAAAATTAACACTGTTCTGTAGTGCATATTCATACCTCAATACCATAGATCAGCCTTTCTCAACCTTTTCAACACAGAGGAACCCTTGAAATAATTCTAAGGTCTCAGGAACCCCTGCTAAAAATGAAAAATCTACAACTCATGATACATTAGTGTGATGGTCAATGGGAAGATTGCTCCTTACACTTGTGGTCATTGGGAAGAATTCCCCTCTTACAGATAGCTAAAAAGATCAATGGTATTATTGGGAATTTATCTGAGAGGTAGAAATTGACCATT
Organism: Glandirana rugosa; assembly: GCA_018402905.1. Taxonomy (NCBI): domain Eukaryota; kingdom Metazoa; phylum Chordata; class Amphibia; order Anura; family Ranidae; genus Glandirana; species Glandirana rugosa. Next base: position 929,718 of record BLSH010022066.1, read on the forward strand.
GCTCAAGGAACCCCTAGCAACCTCTGGAGAAATTCTAGGGTTCCATAGAACCCTGGTTGAGAAACCCTGCCCTAGATAATAACATATTATATTTTTCACTCCAGCAGTATATAATGAGTTTGGAAATTGTCATAGGTGTGCACGGCCCATTACATTAGGGTGTGCATTCCAAAGCTTAAACCCACATGCCTTTCTCTGCAGCCTCAGCTGCACTGCACAGTGAATGAATGAGAAATGCTCTGTGCTGAACGTTTCCTCTTCATTCACAAACCGAAGCATAGTAAACACCTACTTAGGCCCCTTTCACATGGGTGCCTCCGTTTGCCAGACACTGCTTGCTCAGTAGGGAATCGTTCCACTGATCCCTGCTGAGCAGAAGGAGGACAGGTCCATCTCCACTTACTGAGTAGAGCAGAGATGGACCCAGTCCTGCCCTCCTCTATGGGGAGATTGGATGAAAACCGACCACCTATCAATTTTCATGCGATCATATCCAATCCACCAGAAGGATGGAAAATAGGGACCGGCGTTGGATTGGATAAGGAGGATGGAGGGTTCAAGGAGGTCCACCTGAAAAACTGACAGGTGGACCTGATCGGACAGCCTGTGTGAAAGGGCACTTAGTAAGTAAAACACTTTACTATGCTTCAGCCATAAATGAAAACAGTGAGTGAACGTGTTCACTATGCTCATTTAGAAAAGGAAGGGACCGGTAAATTACATATTGACTAGCCCCTTTCCCTGCTCTCCATCCTGAGACATCCTCGCAGCATCCGGGGGGATAGGAGAGGGGGGAGGCCAGCAGCACTGCGGTGGGCCCAACACAGGAAAGCCCAAAGAGTAGGAGGAAACAGAGTGATTAGGGTGTGCCTAGGCACACCTATGGGAGTTGTAGACTGGAGCAATGCTTAAATAATGCATTACAATTTAATTATACCCATTCGATTTTAAACAACTAAAATGAGTTTTAGGTGGACTAAAATGTCCTGGAGATTTAGTTGACTAAATACAACTAAAACGAAAACAATTGCAGACGACTAAAATGGGACTAAAACTAAAATGCCATTTTAGTCCTAAGACTAAATCGAAATTTGCTGCCAAAATTAACACTGATGGAGACCTACAAGGACATAAACTACATGAACCCAAAGAAGAGACCGGCAGGACGCATTGCCGCACAACCACGGGGCGCGCACGCTCTATATGTTCCCAAACCAGTAATCCGGGGTGTGAACCAACCTGCCGACATTCACCCCAAACTGAAATACGAGTTCTGTGAGAACTGATCCTTTAATAATAGGATCGCTATTGTTCTCTGTTTCCCAGGTCCGTCCTTTCACCGCAAAGCTTGTTAGTGCCGTCCGCTATTTAGTAGAACAGGCCCTGCGGTTTTAAGGCGTCTATATAGTTTGTGGTGAAGCAATTTTTTTTTTTTCCCCCCAGTAATGGAAATTATGTTGTTAACTTATTCTGAAGAATTTTTTCTCCTCTAACCATGCGGTTATATTTCATACCACATGCTGGCCTAGCTGGACTTTCTCAAAAGCTTTTCTCAGTCTCATTTGGTGATCATCATAACATTCCCTGACCTCATATCACCGTCTCCCTCATCCTCTTACCAACACTTAAATGTGGTTACAATTAGTGCCTTCTCTAATCCGCCTTTCTTGTTTAGAACGCAGAGTCCACCTTTTTCAAGCTATTCCTCCATTTCATATCTTCAGATGTCGAGCCTCATAATCAGTATGTCTAAAAAAAAAAACACTGTGCTTATTGCCCATAGCAACCAACGCTATACTAGAAACAAGGACGGGTCTGGAGGGGTTTGATGGGCAAACAAAAACTCCAAGCGACCTGTTTTTGCCCTTAGCAACCAACGTTAAACTAGAAAAAAAATGAAGTGTTGGAGTTCTGGTTGCCCATCGAAACCATTCAAACACTTCCTTTTTTTTCTAGTTAACGTTGGTTGCTATGGGCAAAAACAGGTCGCTTGTAGTCTTAGAGTTTTTGGTTGTTCATCAAACCCATCCAGACCTTTCCTTGTTTCTAGTTTAACATTGGTTGCTATGGGCAAAAACAGCAGGTTCTCTTTAGGTCGCTTGTAGTCTTGGAGTTCTGGTTGCCCATCAAAACCATTCAAAGACTACAATTGTGGGCAACCTGTTGTTGACAATAGCAACCAATTCTATTTTGCTTTTCTAGCTTTCATACTGACACAGAAATATGAAAAGCAAGTCATGACAAGGTTCTTCCTACGGAGGAGGCTTCGCCCTTAACATCAGATTCTCAATTCCTACGCTGCATTAAAAAGAAATCTCAGCGTTTGGTGTAGTCACTAATGGCCGCCATACGCATATTTATTTATTTCAACACATTTCAACCAAATTTGATTGGGCATATGGAGGCAACCTACTACCAACATAGCTACCAAAAACATACCCCCATTTCTGCAGAACAGTTCCCCTTTTAAGCAAATGTCCCCTACCACCCCACGTGCTTTTGAATGCGCCCCAGGCAGGGATTGTACATACACTATATTACCAAAAGTATTGTGACACCTGCCTTTACACGCACATGAACTTTAATGGCATTGCAGTCTTAGTCCGTAGGGTTCAATATTGAATTGGCCCACCCTTTGCAGCTATAACAGCTTCAACTCTTCTGGGAAGACTGTCCACAAGGATTAGGAGTGTCTATGGGAATGTTTGACCATTCTTCCAGAAGCACATTTGTGAGGTCAGGCACTGATGTTGGATGAGAAGGCCTGGCTTGCAGTCTACGCTCTAATTCATCCCAAAGGTGTTCTATCGGGTTGAGGTAAGGGCTCTGTGCAGGCCAGTCAAGTTCCTCCTCCCCAAACTCGCTCATCCATGTCT
>BLSH010022066.1:990769-1017802 GCA_018402905.1 Glandirana rugosa
TTTATAGTGGGGAAAGTCGTCATCGTCGGAACTTTTTGTGACCTTAGTTACCCACAGAGAGAAACGACTTCGAGCCACCCACCTCAACACTACAGTGTTCAGAACGGTGGGTGGAGATGTGAGAGTGTGAAACGACAAGAACTCAAAACTCTTTGTAGGTCAGTTTTGAGTCCTTTCCGTGGTGTACTGAAGTCGTACGGGTCAGTACGACTCCACACTTTTTCGGTTAGGACCCTCTCGACCTCCTCTTTCATCCCACCTCCCACTTCGAGTGTGTCGTACCCTTACTTTACAGATAAAGAGGGAATAAGCCAGAAAGAGAATGACTTTTTTCTACTCCCCTAATGTTCCAGTGTTTTTCAAGGCTGCTACTGCTGAAAGGGGTGATATTTGCAAGGTAGGGATACATGCAGGAGACTTGCATGTATCTATACATTAATACTGTGCCATTAGTTTTTTCTGGTGAATGGCGGATTTACATGCACTTTAAGTCTCCGCTTAAAGCCGGCCATAGACGGAGCAATTTTCTTTCCTGCAACCACGGGTCGGTATTGATGAGGGGATCCCTGCTGCTGAGCTATTGTGAGAGAACGCTCTCAGTCCTCTCTCTCAGACACAGCAGTGGGAACCATTGGCTCCCACTGCTGTCAATCACAGCCTCCTCTTCTCGGGTCTCCCATCGGTGCTCCTGGCCCCTCCCCCTTGCTGAGTGCCCCCATAGCAAGCTGCTTGTTATGGGGGCAGTTATGCAAGCTCGCTCCTGAGCTGGCTCTGTGTGTCCATTGAAACACAGAGTACGGCTTGGCCCTGTGGGAGCAGCAGCCAGTGTTCAGAGAGAGAAAGCGGAGAGAGCTCCTGCTCATCGCTGGATCGAGATGGGGCTCAAGTAAGTATAAGAGGGAGCTGCATGCAAAAGGTTTTTTACCTTTATGCATAGAATGCACTAAGGTGAAAAGAAAAAACCTTATAAACATAACATTAAAAAAATCTTCCCAGGATTTGATTGACAGCAGCAGGAGCCTATGAACAGTGCTGGGTTGGGCAGGATTCAGGTAAGTATTTGGGGGAGGGGGGGGGGTAAGTATTGGGAAGTTTTTTACCTTAATGCAGGGATTGCATTAATCTCACTTTAAAGTGTTTAATATTGTTTAATGTCACTTTAAAGTGGTTATATAGTCAATGCATTCCCTGCATTAAGGTAAAAAAAACTCTCCACCACTTGTTCCCCCCTTCCTTCTCAAACAGACACTTACCTGAGTCCATGATCCAGTATTGTCCTTGTCTGCAGCACCCCTCCTCTCTTTGACTGGATTCACAAGCTACACTGAGACCAGTGAGAGCCATTGATACCTGCTGCTGTCAATCAAATGCTGTCAGGAGGGAACAGGGGGTGTGGTCAAGCCATGCTGTGTGTGTGTCTATGGATGCACATAGCCCGGCTCAGGAGCACCCCCGCACAGGTGTCCCTTAGCAAGCGGATTGCTGAGGTGGCACCAGGGCTGGCCTAAGACATTGTGCTGCCTGGGTCCAAGAATGAAATGCTGCCCCCCCCCAAAAAAGAGTCGCGCCCACCAAAAGGCCCCCACATCCATTATTTTATATCATGATAATTAAAACTAAAATTTAATTGATCAGGGAGTCAGATTTACATGCAACAGCATCTTGTCTATATGCAAAATTATATGACATACCATTATGTTCAATTCCTAGGGGCAGGCTAGGGGTGGTAAAGGGACAGTCTAGGGCAGTATGGGGGCAGGCAAGGGCAGTATGGGGGCACGTTAGGGTAGTATATAGACAGGTTAGGGTAGTATATAGATGGGCTAGGGCAGTATAGGGGTAAGCTAGGTCAGTATATAGACAGGCTAGGGCAGTATAGGGGCAGTATAGGGGCAGGCTAGGGCAGTATATAGACAGGCTGGGGTAGTATATAGACGGGTTAGGGCAGTATATAGACAGGCTAGGACAGCATAGGGGTGGGCTAGGGTAGTATAGGGGCAGGCGGTGAAGCCCGGGGGCAGTTGTCATCATGACACACAAAACTGCTGGAAAAAAAATCTTGGTCGTCAATTTGCTGGGTAAATAGAAGAGAAGGAGAGGTTCAATTTGCTGCCCCTCTCAAAGTGCTGCCTCAGTCCAATGGACCCACTGGGACCCATGGTAGGGCCAGCCCTGTGAGAAACAGCAGAACACTGGACTTCCCAGTGAAAGGTTGTACAGGGGAGGCATGTCAGGACAAGTTCTATCATTGGAGAAGAGCAGGCTTAGTTCCCAGCACAGCTAGAGAATTGACCACGCTGTGTTCCTCTACTTAGTGTGGTCAGTTTTTAATAGGAACACTAAGGGACTGGTAGGATCACCAGGGATCTCACATAAAGAAAGCAATACAAAGAGAACAGGATACTTTTTCATACAAGTACGTGGTACAGCAGCCACTTATCTAGGGTTGCCACCTCATCCCTTTAAAACCGAACACATTAATTACACAGATTCTGTGGCTGATTAGGGTGGTAATGAAACTCACTTGGTGCCTTATCTGCATTAAAAGTAGCCTCAGAACCTGTGTAATTCATATGTGTTCGGGTTTAGAGAGATGAGGTGGCAACCCTACAAGTATCGGGGATATGAAATGTTGGGGTAATAAACATCTCAAGATTGTAAAATTTTTTGCATCAGCCACTTCCGGGTGTGTCATAGCCCTGGTCTCATACTGTTCTTTCATTACTCCAGCTCCATGTCACTGCTATTTGTTGTCCGTTTTCCATTCGTGAGATTTCCCTTTACTTTCTATCTCAGAGACGTAACAGGAAGTTGAAGGAAATTTCTCCAAGATAAAAGAAAATCACCTCTTAGCAGTCATGGAATAGATGTCCTCATTGAAACATGTGCCCTCACCTCTTGTTTTACTGGCAGCATGCCACTCGGGTGGCCCCTGTGACTGGCTGCAGACAAACTATTTGGAGACCACCATTATGGACACTGGACATTAGCTGGATAACTCCGGGGACATCCACCCATTAAAGATTAGATTTTTTTAATTTGTGTTTTTGCAAGCTCTAAACAAGCCCATAATACAATGCCCAGCTAATGTGACTTCTAACTTCCCTTGGACATCAGATAAATTGGATGACTGCCTCCGCATTTACTGCTCTTCCAGTTGGCCCCCATGAGAGCTGCACAATTCTGGATAAAATGAGAATTGCAATTTTTTTGCTTAGAATAAAGGTCACAATTCTCGGAGTAATATCATCTTTCACATTTTACAAAAAAAATTGGGCTAACTTTACTGTTTAGTTTTTTTCTTAATTCATTGAAGTGTAATTTTTCGAAGAAGAAAAAACGCATTTGAAAGACCGCTGCGCAAATACAGTGTGTCATAAAATATTTCAAAGACCGCCATTTTATTCTATAGGGTCTCTGCTAAAAAGTATATCTATATATATACATATATATGATTTTAACTGCAACAAGTGTCAGAAAAAGGCTTAGTCTTTAAGTGGTTAAACCAGGGTTTCTCAACCAGGGTTCCTCCAGAGGTTGTTAGGGGCTCCTTGAGCAATGAACAATTTTCTGGCTCTAATATAAGTTCCCACTGACACCATTGATCTTTTTAGCTATCTGTAAGGGGAGGATTCTTCCCAATGACCATCCCACTAATGTATCATGAGATATAGTAATTATAGCAGAAATTCCCTGAGACCGGAAAGTTATTTGAAGGGTTCCTCAGTGTTGAAAAGGTTGAGAAAGGCTGGGTTAAACTGACCTCAATTACGGGCCGAAGTTCATCCCTTCGATCTAAAACAGTGATTTCCAAACTTCGGCCTGGGGGCCAGATGTGGCCCTTTGCTTGCTTTTATCCGGCCCTTGGGGCATTATTCCCAGGCATAGTTCCTGCCACTGACACTGACAATAGGGCACTATTCCTCCCATTGATATCAACAATGGGGCACTATTTATCCCACTGACACCACCATGGGGTAATATTCCTTCCACTGACACCAATGATGGGACACAATTCCTTCCATTGACACCAATGATGGAGCGCTATTCTTCCCAATGTTACCAACGATGGAGCACTATTCCTCCGACTGACACCAACAATGGGGCACTTCTCCTCCCACTGACACCAATGATGGGGCACTATTCCTCTCACTGATACCAATGATGGGGCGCTATCCTTTAAATTGTTATCAACGACAGAGCACTATTCCTCCGACTGACACCAATGGTGGGGCACTTCTACTCCCACTGACACCAATGATGGGGCACTATTACTCCCATCAATACCAACAATGGGGAACTATTCCTCTCCCTAATACCACTGATGGGGCATTGTATACTCCCACTAACGCTAGGACATTTTCTACTCCAACTGGCCACAGTCTAGCCCCCCTAATGTTGGAAGGACAATAAACCGACCCTTTGTTTAAAAAGTTTGGAGACCCCTGATCTAAAAGAACCAAATGATACAATGCTTCTTTTTATTTCAGCGCTAAGTAATGTTGTGATAGGCTGCCTTTTTTTTTTTTTTTTTTTTTTTTTTTTTTTACAGTTCTGAGCAGAGAACTGCTCTGCACTTGTTACATGAATCGTGGAAATGCTGGATTAAGATCGTGAGAAGGGTTGAATCGAGATAACATTTTTTTTTTAACGATTAATCATGTAGCTCTAGCCCCCATGCTAGTAATACAGTCTCAGAGTTGCTACTATGATATAACCCTTGCTTTAAGCTCCTGAGGAAGTGCAGCAGCGTGAAACATGTAAAGCTTGAATACGCTACATAACCCGACACCAAGCCCGTCTGGATATTTGCAGCCATATGATGGTTTAGTTGTTGACAATAACTTAATATGGATAACAAGTTGACTATATGATCTTAATTGTATTGAGTTTTTAATAACATACAAATGCGATGGGGATATAATCATTCCCTACGTAATCCAAAACTGGACATACCCTACACACCATACACTCTTGGCGTCTGGGCCAGGATTTTCAATCTTTTTATTTCTGGGTGAACAAACCCTGAATATTACTGAGCTTGTGTGTTTCAATGGACAATCAAAATATATTGGCAGATTTTGCATAGTCTCACTTTGAATGAAAAGGAAAAAAAAAATCAACTTCTAAGTCTTAGAACTGTGACAAAGATACATGGAGAGCCAGGATGGTAATCATCAGATGAACAAGTGTACAGTATCAAGTTCAACCAAATAACACACACACACACACACACACACACACACACATATATATATAAAATATATGTTTACGGAGGGTTTTACCCCCTTCATGACCAAGGCCATCTTTTGCATTACGGCACTGCATTACTTTAACTGATAATTGCGCGGTCGTGCAACACTGTACCCAAATAAAATGTATGTTTTTTTCCCCCACAAATAGAGGTTTCTTTTGGTGGTATTTGATCACCTCTGCAGTTTTTATTTCATGCACTATAAAACAAAAAAAGGCCGACAATTTTGAAAAAAAAAAAACTATATTTTTTTACTTTCCACTAGAATACATATCCATTAAAAAAAGTTAAAAAAATCAAATTTCTTCATCAATTTAGGCCGATATGTATTCTGCTACATATTTTTGGTTAAAAAAAATCCCAATAAGTGTATGTTAATTGGTTTGCGCAAAAGTGATCGCATCTACAAACTATGGGATATTTTTTCATGGCATTTTTATTTATTTATTTTTTTACTAATAATGGCTGCGATCAGCAATTGTTAGCGGGACTGCGACATTGCGGTGGGCAGATTGAACACCTGACATTTTTGACACTTTTTTGGGGACCAGTGACATTATTACAGGGATCAGTGCTAAAAATATGCACTGTCACTGTACTAATGACACTGGCAAGGAAGGGGTTAACACCAGGGGCGATCAAAGGGTTAAGTGTGTCCCTAGGGAGTGCTTGCTAACTGTGTGGGGGGGGGGTCTGACTGGATGAAGACTGCTTAGCAGGAACACAAGATTTCCATCTTCTCTCATGTCAGAACGGCGATCTGCCTTGTTTACATAGGCAGATCGCCGTTCTGCCTCTCCCGGGAACGATTGCAGGTGGCCAGCGGATATCGGGACCGCTGGACCCGCTGATTGGCATCCCGTGTCCAATTGCACGCCCCTCAGTATCTATTGCATGAAATGACATAGAAGTATGTAGTTGTGTGCAATAGAGCCAACCTGTCGCAGTATATCTGCGGTAGGCGGTCAGCAAATGGTTAAAGTATAACTAAGGGCAAACAATGGTGAAATAGAAAGCTCTAGCACAGTCGTATAACTGAATGTATAACTAAGGGCAAAACTTTTTTTTTCAGTTTTGAATAGCGTTGGAATGGATTTGAACACCCGTCAGGTTTTTATCGCGGTCTGTGTCCCTGTTAGGGAGATTCACCCATTTGTCCTGTTTACTTTTATCACCAAGAGTAAAAAGTGAAGCAAAATCCCAAATATTGGGTTGTCCCCACAATATAGGGGACATCTTCCAATGGGGACACTAGTTCTGGTGACATCCAGGGATTTCTTCACTTCCTGTTTTGGCTATGGGACAGGAAGTGAAGGAAATCTCCCCAAAGGGACACAGATGGCAAAAAAAAAAAAAAAATGATGGCTTACAACTCTCCCTTACTCTATCCAAATTTTTTTTAAAAATCCCTTTGGTTCTACTTTAATCGCCTTATCTTGCTCTCATCTCACCATTACACACAAATACACAATTAGGTAGTTATCTGAAACAACTGGAATGTGTTCTTGAACCTGAAAAGTTGTCACCTTTATGCTGTGCACTGCAAATGAAAATAATTACTACTTACCTGGCCCACTGCCTAGGTCACCGATCTCTTGACCGCCTAAGCTTGCTATAGAATCTTCTGCTTCCAACACTTCGGGGTGTCAAATTTGACCAAATCTCACACTGAATGAAAAAGAAAAAAATCATCTTGTAACCATAAAAATATGGTCAACCATAAAATTTATATATAGCTTAATTGTGTGTGTCAGATGCCTGGTTCTGTTCTTTACACCAGCCCCCATGTAACTATTTATTTTTTATTCTCTATGTTCCTTTGAGGAGATTTCCCAAGAACACAACAGGAAGTAAGAGGAATTTTCTTCAAAACAATAGAAAAGGTCTCCTTAGTTGTCACCAAAACAGGTGTCCTCATTGAAGCAGTACCCTCACCTCTATTACACACAAATACACAGTCAGATAGCTACAGTATCTCACAAAACTGAGTACACCCCTCGCATTTTAGTAAATATTTTATTATATCTTTTCATGTGACAACACTGAAGAAATGACACTTTTCAACAATATAAAGTAGTGAGTGTACAGCTTGTATAACAGTGTAAATTTACGGTCCCCTCAAAATAACTCAGCACACAGCCATTAATGTCTAAACCGCTGGCAACAAAAGTGAGTACACCCCTAAGTGAAAATGTCCAAATTGGACCCAAAGTGTCAATATTTTGTGTGGCCGCCATTATTTTCCAGCACTGCTTTAACCCTCTTGGGCATGGAGTTCACCAGAGCTTCACAGGTTACCACTGGAGTCCTCTTCCACTCCTCCATGACGACATCATGGAGCTGATGGATGTTAGAGACCTTGTGCTCCTCCACATGCTTGGCCAGTTCTTCATATTTACCCTGCGCTTCTTTAGCAAGGCAGAGATCATCTTGGAAATGTGTTTGGGGTAGCTATGTTGGAATACTGCCCTGCAGCCCTGTCTCCAAAGGGAGGGGATCATGCTCTCCTTCACTATGTCACAGTACATGTTGGCATTCATGGTTCCCTCAATGAACTGTAGCTCCCCAGTGCCGGCAGCACTCATGCAGCTCCAGACCATGACACTCCCCCCACCATGCTTGACTGTAGGCAAGACACACTTGTCTTTGTACTCCTCACCTGGTTGCCGCCACACACGCTTGACACATCTGAACCAAATACGTTTATCTTGTTCGCACCAGTCCACAGGACATGGTTCCAGTAATCCATGTCCTTAGTCTGCTTGTCTTCAGCAAACTGTTTGCGGGCTTTCTTGTGCATCATCTTTAGAAGAGGCTTCCTTCTGGGACGACAGCCATGCATACCGATTTGATGCAGTGTGCGGTGTATGGTCTGAGCACTGACTGACAGGCTGACCCCCCTCCCCTTCAACCTCTGCAGCAATGCTGGCAGCACTCATACGTCTGTTTCCCAAAGACAACCTTTGAATATGATGCTGAGCACATGCACTCAACTGCTTTGGTCGACCATGGCGAGGCCTGTTCTGAGTAGAAGCTGTTCTGTTAAACGGCTGTATGGTCTTGGCCACCATGCTGCAGCTCAGTTTCAGGGTCTTGGCATTCTTCTTATAGCCTAGGCCATCTTTATGTAGAGTAACAGTTGCTTTTTTCAGATCCTCCGAGTTCTTTGCCCTGAGGTGCCATGTTGAACTTCTAGTGACCAGTATGAGAGAGTGAGAGTGATAACACCAAATTTAACACACCTGCTACCCATTCACACCTGAGACCTTGTAACACTAACAAGTCGCTTGACACCGGGGAGGGAAAATGGCTAATTGGGCCCAATTTGGACATTTTCACTTAGGGGTGTACTCACTTTTGTTGCCAGCGGTTTAGACATTAATGGCTGTGTGTTGAGTTATTTTGAGGGGAAAGCAAATTTACACCATTATACAAGCTGTACACTCACTACTTTACATTGTAGCAAAGTCTCATTTCTTCAGTGTTATCACATGAAAAGACAGAATAAAATATTTACAAAAATGTGAGGGGTGTACTCATTTTTGTGAGATATTGTATATGAAATGACTGGAATGTTTTCTTGAACCTAAAAATGTGTTCTAGATGTTTCTATACTATATACTTAGGCAATGCTGATGCAATTTTACCTACTTCCAAGCAGTTTTCAGTCATACCCCCTATGAAGACAAGGCATAACTCCCAACCTCCCCTCATTTGGAGAGACTGTCTCTTTTTTTAGACCAAATCCTTGTGTCCCTCATGCAGTCTCAGCTGTCCCTTTGTTGTCTGATGCATGTTGAGTATGAGGCAGTGTAGCCACAGACCAGTCAGGGTGACCATGCTGACCCGTGTCCACAGCCAAAAACACCTACAATGGGCATGTGAACATCAGAACTGGACCACAGAGCAATGGAAGAAGGTGGCCTGGTCTGTTGAATTCACATTTTCTTTTACATCATGTGGGTAGACGGTTGCGTGTGTCATTTATCTGGTGAAGATATGGCACAGGGATGCAGTATGGGAAGAAGGCAAGCCAGGGAAGGTAAAAGTAATGTTTTGGGCATAATTCTGCTGGGAAACCTTGAGTCCTATTTATGTGGATGCTATTTTGACACAGACCATCTACCTAAACATTGTTGCTGACCAAGTACACCCCTTCATGGAAACGGTATCCCCTGATGGTAGTGACCTCAGCAGGATAATGTGCCCTGCCACACTGCAAAAATGGTCCAAGAATGGTTTGAGAAACAAAAGAATGAGTTTGAGTTGACTTGGACTCCAAATTCTCCAGATCTCAATCTAATCAAGCAACTGTGGGATGTGCTGGAAAAACAAGTCCAATCCATAGAGGCACCACCTCACAACTTAGACCCATTTCACATGGGGCGGTATGTGTTCTGATCAGCAAGGGATCCATTCACAGATCCCCTGCTGATCAGAGCAGAACAGGGAAGATGACAAGTCTAAGGCTGAAGAGTGGATATGAACAGAGCATGCTCTGCTCTATGGGTGGCCGGGTGTAAAAGGACTCCGCTGTCCGTTTACACCCGACTATCTCCAATCCGATCCATGTATAAGGAGGGGGATGGATCCACTTCCATTTACGCCCACATGTCCATAGGGATAAAGGACCCATCAGATCAGATCTCGATTAGAAGGCTCTTGTGAAGGGGGCTTTACAGGACTGACAAAGGATCTGCTACTGATAGCTTGGTGCCAGATAATACTGCATACGTTCAGAGGTCTAATGGCATCCATGTCTCGACTGGTTATGGCTCTTTTGCTGGCAAAGGGGAAACTTACTCAATACTAGGTAGGTGGCCACACAATTATCTCTGATCTGTGTACAGCTCTATACAAAATGTACAATTTTACTACTAAAAGTGATATGCTGCACTAAACATTTCATATAAACTGTATTACTGCATTTGTAATTTTGAAAAACCAATATAAAGGAAAAGTAGAGCACAAACAGACTTGTTTGGTTTAGCCAATCATTTTCTGTATATTAGTTATGGTGGTATTTGTGGTCTGTGTAAGTGGTTCTCAACTCTGTCCTCAAGTACCCCCAACAGGCCAGGTTTTCCTTTATCGTGCACATCTAAGAGAAATTCCCAAAACATGGCCTGTTGGGGGTACTTGAGGACAGGGTTGAGAACCATTGTAACCGGGGCCGTGACAGAGATGAGTCCTTTTCCTACATACTGTGTGCTAAAAGGTGTCCCGCTTTATCATTTCAGAAAGTTGGGAGGTATGTATAAGTTAGCAAACCATAAACGATTTTGACTAGTTCACAGTTTCAACAGATACAGTTGGTGGTAAGTTGCCATCATGTGTTCAGTCGTTTTTATATGTAGTGCCCCATAGTATAGGTGCTTTTACTTTTGTAGAGGTTTGGTAGGAAAGGAAAAATCTAGTCAGGCCTGACTGTAGGTGCAGGCCTGAATGTTTTGATCTGGGCTGGGAGGGGCTCAGGGGTGGGGCTGGAGATGGAGGACAGTTATACACCTTGGAGATTTCCTCCCCTTGAGCTGGGAAAGCTCTAGAAGGGGGATGGATGAGGAGGTGTCACTTCCTGATGTATGACAAGGAGTTCTGACCAATCAAGAAGCTAGATTGGCAGGGGGCAAGCCTCCTTAAATAAATCTATCTGACAGCAGGTGTCAGGAGAGTTCGGGTGGAAGAGTGAGGATGTAGTCAGGAGCTGCAGAGCAGGCATCATCCGGGAGGGGATCCCCCGGGCAGGAAGGCGTTAACTAGAGGCCTGGGGCTTGGGTGCAGCCAGGAGCGGGAGTCGGCTCCTGGGGTGGCACAGGAGAAGCAGGAGAACAGCTGAGGTCTACATGGAAGGAGACTCTTTAAAGAAGCCACTATATAGTCGGAGCCAACCAAGGGGAAGGAGAGCCATTGGACCGCGGGACAGACCGGATGGGTCTGGAGGATGGATGGGCTGGGAGTTGTAGTTCATCCAAAGGCCTGGCTAGCACCAAAGTACTTTGCTACACTAAAGAGATTGCAGGGTTTCAGTGAAGGAAACCTGCAACTCTTACCCACAAAGGGTGAATCTGAGGCCTTGCAAGCGGCTGCAGCAGGCCTCACCATGTTCTAGCTGTGGTGAAGAAGTGTCATGGAGGTCTGATACACTTCCCTTCAGACCAGGAGAGCAGGTGTAACGGTCAGCAAGTAGTGTAGTGGAGCGAAGTACAGGAGAAGTGTAACGGTCAGCAAGCAGTCTGCTGGAAGAGAATAAGTGTATATACCGGAGGTGTATATAGTGTGTCTCATGTTTAATTACTGGGCATCCTACAGTCATCCCTAATCCCTATCCAAGTTCAAACTCCTAAATAAAACAACAAAGTACCGGACAGTGACTTTGGGTGTGTGGAGTTGGGGTGACTGAGGGCAGCGGGCAGGCGGACCACAACTTTCAGCCACTCTTAAGGTAGCACATGGCTACATGTACATGAAAGCTGAATGAAAATTGTTGAAAGCATTGCCATGTGTATGATCTGCAGGAAAGGCCTGTACTGTTCAAGGTTTTAGGCTGGGTTCACACTATTGCGAACTGGATATGGGTTTCCTGTATTCCAATTCGCAATAGCAAAAGATTTTGACCAGCTCTCTATGGAGACGGTTCACATATCTCCACTGTGGCTCCGGTGCGAATTTGCACAGGGGTCCTGTGCGTCTTTTGGTCCATTTTAGGTCCATATTCAGCCAAAAATTTGGGCACATATCGGACCTGAAATGGTGAACCAGGAAGCACCAGATCCCTGCTGGGAACCGCATGCGGCGATAGTATGAACCCAGCCTAAAATAATTAAACCTACCCAGAAAAGCTCAATGTTTAAAGGGAACCTGTCATGATAGAATGGTTCTGGTGTGTAGGAATCATTCTTATCCTTTATTTACTGCTCAGTGATTCATTGACCCAAAACAAGCATGTGCACATCATGTGTTCCTTTGAACACATTTGGCGGTACACACATTTGGCCATATCTGTGTGATCTGAACAGTTGGCTCTTCCACTAAATATCCAGAACAAGCAGGAAAACAATGGAAACAGTTGCATGATGATAGCATGAGCAGGCAGACGCAGTTACTGTGCAACAAGAGTTTTCAGCTATTCCCTATCTGAGTGTTTACCGATGTACTGAGACATCTGTACCCCATCTGTACCCCTGACACAGCCCAATGATATGTGCCTCCCAAATGTCTGAGATGGGAAGGAAAAACCCTTTTAAGCACAATATATTTAGGAAAGGACGCAGTCCAGCCACACTATGGACCATAAAGAATTTATCTGTAATAAATGATCAGTTAAACCCACTGGATATTTTTCCATCAACACTTTTCCATAATACTGTGATTTTAAAATGCCAGTGCAAAATGTGGAGGTTAAGTTGGTTGTAAACCCTTTCATATACCCAGTAAAGGGACTATCCTTAGGTAAAACCACAGAGATGAAACAAATCCTCCTACATAAATTGTATTTGTCTATCTGCACTCTTCTTTTCTCCACGTTTGTTCAAAGTTCTGAATTTATAAGCTTGTCTAAGAGTTTAGAAAAAAGGGGGCGGAGATCTGAAGTTACACTCTAAAGAGCTCAGTGAGGAGAGGTCTGAAAGCTGATAGGAGGGAAGGGACACACTCCCTTCACCAGCACACAGGAACAGAGCTGAGGCTGTCAATAAGCTGGAGGTTCCCCTCCCCTGTCACCTATTTTCTCTTGGTGTCAGGAAAATTTGTCAGAAGTGATTCATGCTGATAGAAGAATAACGAAACAGCAGACAAAAGTGACACTTAGGGGTTGATTTACTAAAATTGGAGAGTGCAAAATCTGGTGCAGTTGTGCACGATAGCCAATCAGCTTCTAACGTCAGCTTGTTCAATTAAGCTTTGAGAAAAAAACTGGAAGCTGATTGGTTTCTATCAAGAACTGCACCAGATTTTGCACTCCCCAGTTTTAGTAAATCAACCCCATTGTGCTTTGGACTGATAACGTCTGAGGTTTACAACTACTTTAAGCAGAAATTTTAGCGAACATTTTTGGCAGTTTGAAGCAGAATTTCACCCTTAATGGGAAGTTTGGCTTTTAGAAAGTTTGTGCTGTGACCATAGAGCTTCTTTAAGACATGGCAGTTTTCTGAAAATCATGTCGCTTATGTCCTATAGCAGGGGTCTCCAAACTTTCTAAGCAATGGGCCAAATTACTGTCCTTCAGGCTTTGGGGGGCCAGCCTGTGGCTAGTGGATGTAAAAAATGCCCCAGCATCAGTGCCCCTGCTTTTGAAAGGAGAAATGGTGCACCACTGGGAGTGTTAGTAGGGGGAATGGTGCCCCATCATTGGTGTCAGTTGGTGGAATAGTGCCCCATCATTTGTGTCAGTTGGTGGAATAGTGCCCCATCATTGGTGTAAGTTGGAGGAAAAGTGCCCCAAAGGCCAGATAAAGGCAAGCAAAGGGCCACAAATGGCCCCAGGGTCGCAATTTGGAGACCACTGTCCTATACCATAACAATCCCTTTTTCTTGTTATATAAACATGATGTTCCACGATCTGCTCCAAAAAAGGAAAAATAATCCTTAACCTTTCAGGTGCAGGTACTGCATAGGTAATGGATAAGCAAGAAAGTCACTGGATAACCGCACATCCAAACGGAGTTGCTTTATTGAAAAATCATATGGTCCATGACATCATAGGCATAGAATCAAACAGTAAGCTAAGCGTCCGATGACAACGTGAAACGCGTAAGCTTTTTGTCCCAATTCTGGATGTCTTGCACCTACTGTTTGATTCTATGCCTATCATGTCATAGACGGTATGATTTTTCAATAAAGCAACTCCGTTTGGATGTGCGGTTATCCAGTGACTTTCTTGCTTATCCATAGGAAGTGCTGTTACTGGCAGGATCTCCAGGAAAAAAAAATTGCACAAATTACTTAACAGTGATCCATGAAGTCAAATATACCAAAAATAAAATGAATCACAAATGAGCATGAAAATGAACTTTTGTTGGGACCACACCAGAAAATAGTGGGTATGGGTAATAAGGCATCAACTACTAGACAATATATGATCTCCTGTATAGCAAGTGTAAGTGACCATCGCACAGAAAAATGTTGTCTATGAAGGACAGAGGGCCTAATCTAATGCTTATGCACATTCAACAGCACATGGATGGTGTGCAGACAACCATATTGTAGCCTCACAGTTTTTACTCTGTGCCCACGCATAGGCTACAACATGCATATGGAGAATTTACTTAGAAGTAGGTTTTCCTAGGGAGTGAACACTGTAGCATGCAAACATACTCTAAGGGGTGGTGTGCCTAAAATGTGATTTTTCTGTGACTCTTTTGGGTCTATTTAACCACTGGTGGGGATTTTACATACATTTAATTTTGTACAGCTTTACGCCCGTAGAATGCTGGTGTGCAATAGCCCTAAAGGTAACTGTAGAAAACGACTAAAGGGTAAAAAAAGCAGATGTGCAGTGCTTGCCACATTTGGACAATTCCATTTTTTTTTATTTTTTTTTATTCTCTAGTAAAAAGTTGGTAATCACATGTTGGAAGTTTAATGTACACTGAAGTCTGGGACCACACCGTATGCAGAGAACACCATGTGTGATTTGAAGATATAGGCTCAAAGTTCACGTTCAGTATGTACATATATACCCACACACTCAATACCGCGATGCAAGCGTATCATAGCCATTTGTGCCTGCTCTTGTTCCATTTTCCTTTATTTAATTAGGTCCACAGTGCCTGTTCTCATGAATCCTTTAACCAGTGTAGCATAAGTAAAGCACAGCAGCACTATAAGCCTGCGTTCACACAGGGGCGATCCGACTTCGGCGCAACCTTCCTACGCAATTTTAACGGCGACTTAAAGCAACCTCTTTGCCTGTGGTCACTCAGAGAAGGGAAGGAGGGGGTTGCCTGGGAATTCACGGTGTAAATTCTTTTCTTTTTCCTGTTAAGTCGCTTCAGTATAGATGGGGATCCGACTTGGAGGCGATTTCTATGAGCACAAGTCAGATAGAAGTTGCCTTGAAGTCGTTCAGGAACCTTTTTTTTAAGTCAGAGCGACTTCAGTAGTGTACATTAAGACGCCTCCCATTCATTTCAATGGGATTTCAGATGTCAAGGGACTTGGGGTGACACAAGTCAGAGCGCAAGTCGCCCCTGTGTGAACCGGCTCTAAGAGTTAGTGAGTAATGGTAATGTTATAGCTACCACAATAGGTGGCCACTTAGACACAACATACCCAAAACACATACATGCAGAAGTCCAGTCAAAACCATAGATCATATAATAAATTGGGTAGTATAGTCTGGTGCCCATCCTACACACTGCAAGGGGCCCAGTTGTACTTCGTGTGCCTGCAGGCATCATATATTGATGCCACCCATACTGCACTGCCCTAGTACCACATGCTGTCATCAGCAGTAACAATCCTAGACTAACTATTCCTGATTTGGAATGACATAAGGACTCATTGGCTGCCATTGCTGAGTGATGCATGGAACACCATACTTGCTGAATAGGGAGTTAAGATAAACAACTTAGCAGTGGCAATTCCTATTCATTCACAGGGTGACCAAAGCACAGATCTGAATACTTAAAATTGCTGTAAAGGTTTTTGGCATATTTGGCTATATTCATTTTTGCATCACATGCGTGGAGTATCAGTTTTTTAGGGGACTGTAGAGAACATGATTGCGAGATTGTTACTTCATAAAAAGGCTGTATATAAAGTAATAGCAGTCGCCTGTATCTTGACCTCAGTCTGATGTCTGTACCAGATCTGCAATCACTGATCACTCCAAACAAATCTTCAGTCTCTGGCCACCTCCACAATACCTTGCAAATCTTATGCAGCATATGCACAGTCTCTGTAGCATGTTCACAGTCTCTCACAGTTTCTATAAGCACATTCACAGAGTATGTAGCACCCTGGACCTAAACAAGGCTGCTAACAAGTTTAGGTGTGCTAGGTGGTAACTAGCCTGGCTAATTGGTAGGGGATCCAATGATTCTGCCCTAAGCCTGTGTCTGGTGTGTAGTCCCTCTCTTTTGCCACAAGGTGGCAATGCTGCTTCTGACAGAATGATGGAGCACAGTTAACACAGGTTATGAATAGATATGTTATCTCAGCCAATCAGCAGGGGGTTTATTTCGGCCACCAAGCATGCTGGGATAGACTATTTCTTCGGATGGAGTCAGGTGCTAGGGGTTCTTTGCCACCCAGACGGCTGCCTGGGTGGACGTGTGTCACATGGCTCCGGGTTGCTAGGCCAGAAGCCTGAGGCCTACTTGGGAGAACCTGGCTGCTAGGCCTGACCAAGGCCTATCCAGGAATCCAGGCAGCAGCAGTGAGTTGGGCTTTGAGACGGAAGCCTGACCAAGTTGAGGAGGTTCTGCCTGAGGGAGAACCGGATTGGTGCCAGCGGTAAAGGAGAAGCAGTTGCCACAAAGGGACGACCACTCCTGTTATCAGAGGCAGGTGCAGAGATGAGGTCTGAAGAAGTACCACAGCAGGCCTTTCACTAGCCGGGGACAGTAAAGAGGTGGGAAAGCATCAATAGTCTTATCTGGGAACCCTGCAGGAGGTGTGGGTGCACCTTGAAGATAAGTACAGCGGGTAGCTGTGAGTTAAGTCGGGGATCCAGCAGTATAGCATGGGTGCAGCTTGAGTGATCTACAGTAGGATACTGTGAGATACGAGTGAATATCTACAGGGGGATACTGTGAGTTACGTGTGCAGATCTTATTGAAGTGTTGCTATAGGAGACTGTATTTTCATAGCAACTGCTGATTGCTGCATTCAGCTTAAAGGCCTTTTTTCTGTATCGCTGTCAGCCTATTTTTATTTTTGTCTGTGGAGTCTGCCTGTTTGCAAATTGCATTTACCTAAGGGTGTCCTGGCCCTAACCCTCCCTCCCCCAGTTCTTGTCATGAGGCAATAAATCTCTTTTTGTTTATTTCAAAAGTGACTGGCAGTGACATCCAATTATTCCACCTTGCACTACACCCACCAAGTCTAGTAACCTGCACCCTGAGGAGGAATGTCAGCTGTCCCTGACTCTGGAGGTCACCATCAGGCCTTTGGAGCATCGCTACAGTGGCAGACTTAACAGTGGCAGACTTAAATTTTTAAAAAATAAATTTCATAGAAAACGAGGACTGAATGAGTGCAGTCCTTTGTTGATGATTAGGCCTGTATTTGAAGTTGATCTTTAACTACATGTGCAGGCAATGACTACAATCTTATATTTTACTTTTCCTATGGGGCCTCCCCTTACTGCCATACTCCTTATTAAGATTCCAGTCACCTGGCTCTTATGCTAACCCAGTGGTCTCTAAACTGTGGCCCACGGGCCAGGTGTAGCCCTATGCTGGTCTTTATCAGGTTCTTGGAGCATTATTTCCCCCTCTGATATGAGGCACTATTCCACCAATGATGGGGCACACTTCCCACCACTGACATCAAAGATGGGGCACTCTTCCTACCACTGGCATCAACGATGGGGCACTCTTCCTACCACTGGCATCAAAGATGGGGCACTCTTCCTACCACTGGCATCAAAGATGGGGCACTCTTCCCACCACTGGCATCAAAGACGGGGCACTCTTCCGACCACTGATATCAAAGACGGGGCACTCTTCCTACCACTGACAACGACGGGGCACTCTTCCTACCACCGGCATCAACGTCGGGACACTCTTCCTACCACCGACAAACGATGGGGCACTCTTCCTACCACCGACATAAACGATGGGGCACTCTTCCTACCACTGACACCAAAGATGGGACATTATTTCTCCCACTAATACCAATGATAGAGCATTGCTTTTGCCGACTCATGCCAGGGCATTTTCTACTGCAATTGGCCACAGTCTGGTCCCCCTAAAGTCTCAAGGCCAGTAAAATGGTCAATCATTTAGAAAGATTGGAGACCCCAGTGCTAATGCACTGGTTGTGGCACAAGCATGCACGGTAGGAAAGTTGAATTCCTCATCTGTATCTTTGTCCCAGGTTCGTGTAGTACCATGTAGTTGTAATGCAAGGCATAGCCAATAGACAGCCATGAGTTCACATGATCACTAATAGAGATTTTACCAGGGTAGCTAAGCTACTAAAAAATAAATGTTGCCTGAGCCTATGAAAGGACGGCTGCACAGCATAGAATCATGTACTATAAGCGCACACTCGTTATTAAAAGTACCAAGTAATGCCTGCTGAATCCAGAGGTCCCAGATTATATAAAACATAGATGACCGCTCAATGCTTGACTTTACTTGAAAATGCTCTTTAAGAAACTCGCCTCCATGGCACGCCGATGAACTTTTTTTTATTTTTTGAAGAATAACGTCATGCAAAAATGCAATGGCACATTAAGCGAATGTAAATTGTAGACAGTTGAAAGGTTACTGAGAAAATTCCATCCCTGATTGCTGTAATATAGATCTTTTGGTATAGGTGCAGAGGATGCCAGAGATCAGACCGGGGAAGGGGTCTGCAGTGTTTAAGGTTTGGTGCAAGGCTTGTGCAACAGGCACTGGGCTTCAGAGGCACAATCAGATCCTAGCCGCCTAAGTGACTCCTCCACTGAGCTCCAGGTCAGGACCCTTGGGAAAACAGATCTCCTCTTAATGAGGTAATTAGGCCCCTCTTTGCAGTTACAAACGCCACGGTATGCATCCAGTGTGGAGACTTCTTAATGAAAACCAGCCCTGCACAGGGGGGAAAAAACAGGAGCCTTCAATCTTGTGTCAGACTGTGTAGGTGAAGGAATGGATGAGTTTGGCTTAGGGATCAGCTTGAATAAGTTAGATTATGATTCTTGTGATAGTCTAGCTGTGCAGGCAATTACGACAGCGTTCTTTAATTTAATTTTACCGCCAGTTAATTCTGCTGGACATGTAGCTTGAGTGGCATCTATACTTTGTCTAACCTTTGCTGTTTGTGAAGATGTGCCTCAATCAAGAAAATAAACATAAGTCATATAAATGCCTTCAAACTAAAAAAAAAATGTAAAAGGTATACTATACCTCTAAACCTACCCTTTTTTAGAAGGACTATCTCTGGTTTGGATCCAAATCCCTCTTTATTAGTTGTCCCTCTTTTGGCCTCCTATATGTTCCTCTATTTGCAATGTACTATATAACTATCAAAAGTATTACACCACACTAAACCTTTCATTCAACCCCAAAATAGTTGTTTTTGTTGTTTCGAGCTGCTATAAAAAGGAAAAAAAAATGGTGAAAATGGGTACTTGTGGGTTTTTCTCTGTGATAATTCTTCACAATCCAGTCCTTTATCTACATACTTTGTGATAAAATATCTCCCTCTTTCTCAGACAGTTGGTAGGTATGGTGCACCACATTAGGGTCCACTCATGCTGGTAGTTTTAACTGTACCTGGGCATGGTTCACCCCCTTGTTAAGTTTCTTTTGTGTAGTATGAGTTATCCAAACCATGCCCAGGTGTCGTTATGTGTACCATACCAAGGATCACGTGGAAGTTGTGGTCTGGGGATTGGATATGGTTCATTTCAGTGTGAGCACAAACTGTACCTAAGCATAGCACTCTCTATAGATCACAGAGTACAGAACAGGGATCTCTATGAAGTGGCTGATAGAGGTGATGGCATAAGCAAACCCAGTAAAGTAATCGTATGAAAAATATTGATTTCAAAACTATCGTACAATAATCTGTCTGCTAGTACACAGCTTTCAAGACCCCATCACAATTCATTCATGCAAAATTATCCCATGGGACAAGCACAAACATTTGTCTCGTACGATACCAGATCGCACGATTTTCGTTTAATCAGAACAGCTGTCGTTCAAAAATACAATGCAAATATGGAAAGGTTTCTTCACAGTTAGAGCTGTGAAAATGTGCAATAGACTCCCTCCAGAGGTAGTTTTGGCCAGCACGGTTGATTGCTTTAAAAAAGGCCTGGGTTCTTTCCTTAATGTAAATAATATAACTGGGTACTAACATTTTTAGGTAAAGTAGATCCAGGGAGAATCTGATTGCCTCTCGGGGATCAGGAAGGAATTTTTTCACCATTCTTAGGTAAAGTTGATCCAGGGAATATCTGATTGCCTCTCAGGGATCAGGAAGGTTTGTTGTTAAACTAAATGGACTTGTGTCTTTTTTCAACCTAACTATGTAACTACAGTATGGAAATGCAATATAACACATTAAATCCCCTCTAGAATTTTTATTCTGTAGTACGAGAAATTTCATCACTTTACTAAGCTCTTTATTTTCGATATGAGACTAGCGATCATTTGTCCAATAATCTCACAGGCATAATGTTGCTTTTAAAGTACAGTGTGAGCGTAAGGCAGCTGGGGAGTGGGGAGGGGACAACTGAATTCAGGCATGGGTTGGTTCAACCATGCCTAGTATAAGAATGAAATGGACCCTTAAAATCCATACAGAGAACAAAGACCCCATGTTTAGTTAGTTTTTCATTCAAGAATTGCTAAAACAAAGGTCTAGGCCAATCACTTTTGTTATAATCTGATGATCCATTAACCTATTTTGCTTGCATGTGTGTTATGCAGGAGAGGTATACCTAAAACATACCTTCTGATTCAAGGCATTCTTCACCTACAGAATGTCTGATGTAGGAAAGTATAGGTGGAAAAACCCTTTGGAGATATGAGATTTTGAATGCAGATGCTCAATCCAACCACTCAATGAAAGCAGGACCATGGACATAACCTACCTTCATAATTGTTCATGTGAATGTAGAGAGGCAGGAGTTCACTGGTTGTATGTGCATGACCTTCTCAGTTGTTTATAACATTGAAGAGGAAAAAGGAGATGACTGGTTGGACTTGAATGAGCTTCTCAACCATTCATGTTAATGCAGAGAGAGAGAGAGAGAGAGAGAGAGAGATGGTGACCAGTTGGACATGAATGATCTTCTCAATCATTCATGTGACTGCAGGGAGGTCACCTGAGCTGGCAGATGCAGCAGAATGATTAGAGCTAGGTTACAAGAACAATTTAAAAATTACCCTTTCACTTGAAAATAAAGTTCCAATAAAAGTAGCCTGTAATATATATTAATAATTATATTTACCTGACCACCGCACCCGATTTTAATCTTCACTCTCTTGCAAAGTTACAGCTGCTACTGGGATCTGGAGATTTCAAGGTATGTCGGACGCCTGCAGGCCCTCTGCACGTTTTGGTTCTACTCGCTGGCTGCCATGCCACAAGTGTGGCCCTGTCTAATGAAAGGTCACTTGCTGTTAGTCCCTTCATTTTGCTAGAGTTACACAGATTTTTAGTTGCTGGGTCATGCTGCTAAAATTGCCATGAGTAGCAACTCATCACAAAATAAATGGATAAAATGGCTTCTTTACGGAGTAAGGAGCTTCAGCAACAAGCTCAAGGGTGAACAACAGTGATCACACTGGTTTGTAACCTATCCAATCGACCCCTCTACTAACACAGCGGCCATTGGGTCATAGGCTCCTCACAGACATCACATCATTAAATCCAACATAAAATGGCCAGACTGATTGACTTTCATCTAATACCTTTGGATATCCAAAAAAATGTTTGGAGTCACATAAAAGCTCACCCGACCCGCTTTTCCTCACCTCAACCATGCTTCCACATGGCTCTGTTCCTACATCAGAATAAAACCCTGTGTAACCTCTGTGTCATATGTTTCCCCTTAAACGGAGGCACTACACATTTACAGAGGATGTGGGGAAGTGCCAGGAAGGTAAGTATATGTGGGTTGGAAGGTGGGCTTTTAGGAAATTCTGTAACTTTGTCCTAAAGTGACAGAATCTATTACAGCCACTAGTGAGATTCAAGAATGCCTTGGAGAAAAGACAGGAGGAGCGTAGCACACCCCCTAAGAATCCACTGGTGAATGTGGACCCATTTCCCCCTTAGAGCACACACAGCCAGGCTCACTGCATTTTCTGCACTCTTCCACCTGCGCCAAAGACCAGTCTAGTGATTCCTTTTTTTTTTCTTATGTATTGGGAACAATGAACTTGGATAGGGAGCTTGGGACATTGTAAAACTGAACAATTTGAGCACTTCTCAACTTATAGCTGCGCTGCTCAAAAACCGATGTCCCACAGGATCTCTATATGCTGTTCGTGACCTGTACCTTCTTCCAGAGTCAAAAGCTACACATAGTCACTAGTCTTCAGCAATGGGGTCATCTAATAACATAGCCACATGATCATCAGTTGCCTCCTGCCGATATCCACCAGGCTTTTTCTAGTGAGGAAGATGCAGACTCACACCACCATAGGATAGTTGGATTTTTTCCCACTGACTTCCTCCTGGCTCTCTCTAGTGAGCTTATCCAAAGCAGAATTTTTCCCCAGGCACATATTTGCAAACAGGCCCCCCAACTAAGCCTAGCTGGGACCTCAGTGTCTTCATGAACACTTCCTCTTGGATCCTGCACCAGGGGCAGAGCTCTTGCATAGGGGTCTCCTCCTGAAGAACTGGACTCAGGAACCCTGCAAACTGCTGCCCAGGCCTAAGACTAATTATGGGCTCTCTCACCACCTACTGGGCACACCTCCCCAGGGATTGGTTAGAGTTCCATAAACAGGCTGCATGCTCTGTCCTTCCTTCCATTATGCTTCTAGAAGTCCCCCCCCCCCCCCATTATGCTTCTATAAGATGGGGGAAGTAACAGAGTAGCCAAACTAAATTTACCTAGCACCCTACTTTTCACTAGGAGGGTGCTACAGAAGATAGATAAGGGGTTACCCAGGCAAGGAGCTATGTGGAATCTGGCTGCAGCAGAATACATACAATTCTGTAAGCTTAAAAGATGCTCTAACTTTATTGTGGCACTGATGTTTCCTGGCTAGCATTGCCAGTTCAGCGAATTACTCCACTTTTTACTTGGAATTGCTCTTTGAGGCATATCTCCTAGTGTGTCAGAACACAAACTGCATTTTTCTATTTTCGATAATCCCCCTCCTACGCTTTGTTACATCAGTTTATTGCAAGATTTGGTCCAGAGATCTTTTCTATGATTTGGCAGACAGGCCATGATGAGTCGTAATAAATATTCACATCTGACATTAAAGTGTATCTAACCCCAAGAACAAAAATTAAATATATTGCAGCTTACCAGTCCTTAGATGTGGCGACTGCATTCATTTTCTATTTTTATGGCTTTTTTTCCCCTTCATTTTGAATTGGTGATGTTTCCAGTAACACTTTCTGTACTGAGAGGACATTGTTCACTCACTGTACAAGATCTATGGAGGAAGTATGTCAAAACACCTCCCCTTATCTTTTCTCTATAACATAGGGGGGAGTGTTCTGTAGTCCACAGAGAGATCTGGGAACAATGCTAACTGATGCTAGTGCAGTACAGGCAGAGAACACGGGTGATAAGTGTTTTGTATATTGCAAATGTGTTCCATAAATGCAAAAAAAAAACCTGTTTATTCTAAAAGAAATCCAGTGCTATCCTGTATCCTGTGCATTTTGCAGTACAAGCGCAAGCAGCGTTGTTAGCCTTTGCCCAGTTCTTTCTGTGGGCTACAGATCCCTCTCATGCTTTAGAGAGGGGAAGGTGTTCTATAGTCCCAACACATTTCCTGCCCCTAAGCTGACAATGCTACTCCTCCATAGATACAGTACAGCGAGAGTTGTCACCGTAGGATAGGAAATGTGTTACTGGAAAAAAAGAGAAAAGGCCTACAAAGAAAGAGAAATAATGCAGCCATCACATCCAACGACTGGTAAATTGCAATTTATTTGATTTTGGATTTAGATATATTTTAAAGGTATTTCAATATTTATGCAACACTTCTGTTTCCAAATAAAGTATATAGTATATACTATGCAGTCATCCTCAGTTAGTTTCAAATTACTGACTGGAGGAGACTAGCTGCAAATGAAGCCATATATTGTGATGATGTCATCTTCCTGTACCATCTCCACCTATGTCTATGTAAACTTTCACACATGTCCCGGTCCCCGAATGGGAATTTTAGGATTTCTGCTCTCATTGCATGCCATCAAAGGCTTTCTTAGCCAGTCGTGTGTGCAAGCTCCTATTCTCCCGTACAGAGGCCACAAGAGTTATGTGTGGAAGTCCCCAGGCTCCCTACAGAGGCCACAAGAGTTATGTGTTGAAGTCCCCAGGCTCCCTACAGAAGCCATGCTTTGAAGTCTCCAGGCTTCCAACAGCAGACACAAGGATAATGCTTGGAAGTCGCCCGGCTTCCTACAGCAACCACAAGAGTCATATTTGGAGGTCCCCGGGCTTCCTACAGCAGCTACAAGAGTCATGCTTGGAGGTCTCCATGCTTCCTACAGCAGCCACAAGAGTCGTGCTTTGAAGTCTACAGGCTTCCAACAGTAGACAAGGATAATGCTTTGAAGTTGTCCGGCTTCCTACAGCAGCCACAATAGCAATATATGGATGCCCCCAGGCTCCCTAAAGCAGCCACAAGAGTCATGTTTGAAAGTCCCCAAGCTTCCTACAGCAGTCATATATGGAAGTCCCCAGGCTTCCTACGGCAGCTAACACTGAATGTAGGCCTTTTTAGTGCCACATCCTTATATCATGAATCAAAACACCGCCGAGGGTATAAACCCCTAGTTATGGGTGGTATTTTTAAGGCACGACCAAAAAATATATTTTTTTTTTAAAAAAAGTATAACGTTTATTACAAAATTCCATTCCTTAAAAACATACTTATTCATAAAAAAAAAAACAAAAAAAAACATTAGTTTCATCATACAGAAACCTTTCCCAAAACAGATGGGTTTGGGGTCCAGATTGCATTTATACAGAATTCTTTTCAGTTTGAGTTGTGAAGACACAATTAGTGTAGAAAGCTCCTCCATACACTCGAGACGTTTCTTGAATCTTCCAAAAATAACACTGCACATCACCAAAAAAACACCATACCCAAAGTGAAGCATGGTGGTGGCAGCATTATGCTTTGGGGCTGTTTTTCTTCAGCTGAAACAGGGGCCTTGCTGAAGGTAGAGGGATTTATGAACAGTTCCAAATACCAGTCAATATTGGCACAAAACCTTCAGGCTTCTGCTAGAAAGCTGAACATGAAGAGGAACTTCATCTTTCAGCACGACAACAACCCAAAGCATACATCCAAATCAACAAAGGAATGGCTTCACCAGAAGACGATTAAAGTTTTGGGATGGCCCAGCCAGGGTCCAGACCTGAATTCCATTGAAAACCTGTGGGGTGATCTGAAGAGGGCTGTGCACAGGAGATGCCCTCGAAATCTGACAGATTTGGAGTGTTTTTACAAAGTAGAGGGGCAAATATTGCCAAGTCAAGATGTGCCATGCTGACTCATACCCAAAAAGAGTACTGTAATAAAATCAAAAAGGTGCTTCAACAAAGTATTAGTTTAGGGGTGTGCAGACTTATGCAACCATACTATTTTAGTTTTTTATTTTTACTTCTCTCCACCTAAAATATTTCAGTTTGTTGTTGAACTGTGTTGTACAGTTTATAGGTCACATTAAAGGTGGAAAAAGTTCTGAAATGATTTATCTTTGTCTCTTTTTTTACATCACAGAAACCTGACATTTTAACAGGGGTTTGTAGACTTTTTATATCCACTGTACAATAGAGTAGTTATGTGTGGAAGTCCCCAGGCTCCCTACAGCAGCTACACAAGCCCTATATGGAAGTCCCTAGCCCCTAGGCTCCCATAGCAGCCACAAGAGTCATGTATGGAGGTTCCAAGGCTCCCTACAGCAGCCACGAGAGTCAGTCCCCAGGCTCCCTAGATTAGCATAGCGGAAGTGCCCACTTGGGTTTTATCCAGTGCCCAGGTGGTACACACCCCAAAATAATTATTTTTAGACTTATTACTATATGCTTTATTTGGTTCCAATGAGACTCACAGACACCATTCCTTTTATCTTGTTTTTATAAATCAGCCTTGACGTGGACCTAAACTTTCTCCATAACAGATTTACCTTATTATTGGCCCTTACAGATCCACTACTTACCTTCCCTAAACTTCACCATTGCCCAACCCACTGCCATCCCACTCAAGAAATACCCAGAACTTCTGGTGACACATCCCTTGCCATCCACAATGTAGCATGGCCGATCACCAGGTCCTGGCACTGCCACATGAGGGGGCAGAGGGGAAATGTGCATAACCCTGTGTATTATTATTATTAATATAAAGGATTTATATAGCGCAAACCGTTTAGGCAGAGTGAAGGTATGTTCATGTTCTGTAAGCTCCATACAGTAACGGGAACCTGCTAATTTACCCAATGACAGATTCACTTTGATGCTCTCAGGCATGCAATAAATGAATGAGTATGGGCCAATTTTTTGGATCAACAAAGAACAAGAAGGTGCGCCTCTAAGTGAGGTAGTGGTAAAAAGACTGTTTATTAAAACAATATAAAAACTACTCACAAAGGTAGTATGCAGGTAAGCATTGCAGTGTCAGCCACTGCTGGCTTTGTGGGGGTCCTTGCGGACGTGCTGCTGGGATGGAGATGGGACTGCCTGGCGGTGGTGTGCTGGGGAGGAAGCGTCGGTGGCTCCCAGCGTCTCCTTCTCCTGATCACTGGTCGAACGACCGTTCAAACGTCCCTTCGTTCCGTGCAGTCCGGGCATCACACCCGCTTGGCAGCTGAGAGTGAGTGGTCCGGCGACGCGTTGCATGTATATAAAAAAGACATTTATAAATATACATACATAAATAGAGAATCTGGCTAGTATTCTTACAATTAAGAGGGGG
>BLSH010022066.1:1048918-1060105 GCA_018402905.1 Glandirana rugosa
ACATTTGTTTTTGAGATGAACAATGGTCCCCACGACCTTTAGGTGGAAGAAATGTTAATAATTTCACCGACATTTCCGATTTTCCCTCCTCGGTCCTCGTAACCGTACACATCTCTCCTCCCTTTTAGCCTTTACAGCCACTTTAATAATTGTAAAGAAGGTGGATTTCCAGCACCCCTGGTAACAAGTAGAGTTTTTGTTTACACACATTTCTGCAAAATTAGGATTTCTGCAAAATCAACTGGAATCAAGAGGAAGATGAAAACTAAGGTGGTTTTTAAGGGTGCATTGGGCTTTAAATGGCTCCTGAGGGTTACAAAAGCTCCATTCAACAATACTGGACCTGTCCATGTGCCAGAAAACTGCCCCTCATTAGCGACAATATTTTAAAGAAAGAACAAACCATAAAAAGTATAATTAAAACATTTAAAGCAAAAGAAATAACAAATAAATTGCCAAAAAAGGAAATAGTGCATAAATACAAAGAACACTAAAGGAAACAAAGTAAACTTCTTTAAATAAACCAAAACAACATTCTCTAATAATAATAAAAAAGCTCCATTTTCAAGCAAATGTTGCCTAACTAGCTTAGTGAGCGGAATTAAGAGTTTCTATTTTAACAAAATTCCGCCAATGATAAAGTAATTTTGTGAGGAAATTAATTTTGCTTAATATCACTGGTAACAAGCGACCAATGCTGCTCACTGCTTTCCAGATGCATCTTGGGAGATTGATGGCATCGAACTTCCGCCATCTTTCATAAAATGAACCATCTCCTAAGCTCTCTGTCCTATTTCTCCCAATCCGCACCTGACGGTCGGACCTCCAAGACACTCAGGTCCAAGGCAGACCCCAACAGAATCTCTATACAAACAGCACCCCTGAAGAGTCCTTAATCCCCCGAAACGCATTGCCTCTTGTAGAACACCTGTACCATTATTAAAGCGGTTTCCTTTCTTAATTATCGCAGTCTTGGGCGCTCCTTTACATTTACCACCTATTTTTGCTATTGGTAGTTCTACTGAAAAGTAATCGTAAACCAACAGAAAAGATCCCAAAGTAATCAATTATTACATATTGAACAGCGGCAGTCAATAGTTCTGTGTTGAGATCCTTTACCTATAGTAGAGCCCCATTCAGCCTTAATCCATTTCTGCTTCTTGGGGGTAAGCTCCAGCCCTATCATTCCGTAAAGTAGCACCTTTGGTTCCCTCATCACTTAGTTTGACATTGACAAGGATTGCAATAGGCATAGAGAAGTTGCCCCATTTGCCTAGCCGATAAGTGATCAATCTCCTACAACTACATCCTTCATTGTGAAGGGCAGGTGCACAACTTTGGCCAGTTGTGCTATTTTTCTGATATTACTGCATAAAAATGAAGGTTGTAGCTGAGCCCTGGATATCCACTGGGCTCCAGGCTCCAGTATAGGTTGGCTTATGGATGATTGGGCTCTACTAAGAAGGTCTATGGAATGGGGACACCCCAGGCACACAGAAAACAGTCTCACGATGTACAAAGGTACTTGCAGAAACCACAGGGTGTCTACTTTTTGGTAGTATATATCATTTGAAAATGTTTGACCTTACAGGAACGATTAAAGGTGTCACCCAGAATATGAAAAATTCTCATATTATATCACAGTGTTCATACTCACAAGGCAACTAAAGCATTAATTTTGTGTAGAGTGAAATATGCCTGGTTGATCCTGCCTTTGGCTGTTCCTCCCATCTTCTCTGTGTCCCCACTGCAGGTTGAAATTTTGTAGACCAGCTGTTGCCATCTACTGAGCATGCTCTGTTTCAGTTCTAAGCTATTTCCTCCTTCTTCCTATCTGTGCAGCCGATATGACTATAGAGTCACACGTATGGGCGTATACACATTGGTAAAGGACACTCCTCTCCCACCCTTCTCCTCTATGGCCTCCAATTGCTGAACTCTATAGAGGTAGCAAATAGTATGCTGGTTGATTACATTCAACAAAAAACTCACAAAAAAGCGTAGTTTTAATATACATCAGTATTAAATATAATACATGTAATTGCTAATACCTGTAACGTAAAGAAAAGAAGCCTTGACTGTAGATGCTGTCTCAACAAAATGAAAGCTAGCGCCAGTCATCTCCTTTAGCCTACACCACATTAAAGTGGTTCTAAAAGCTGAAGGTTTTTTACCTTCATCCTTTCTGTGCATGAAGGTAAAAAACCTTCTGTGTGCAGCAGCGCCCCCATCCCCCCTCCCCATTACTTACCTGAGCTCCCTCTTGATCCAGCGATGTTCACAAGAGCATCGGCTCTTTGGGGACTCTCCCTCCTCATTGCCTGAGATGCAGCCCCCGGCTCTCTCTTTCGTCTCTACCCGGCGCCAGAATTGCAAGTGTGGGCACCCAGCTGCACTCATCAATAGCCAGGCAACCTTCTGGGACCTGTGACATGTCCCAGAAGATTGCAGGGAGGGAGGGGGAGAGGAGAACTTCCACTCGAGTCACCTAGGTGGCCCAAGTGGGAGCAGAGTACCTTTCAAAACTAGGTACCTGCTCCCCCCGCAAAAAAATGACATGCCAAATGTGGCATGTAAGGGGGTAAGGAGTGCTTAAAGCGGAACTCCCACTTTTGAGTGGAACTCCGCTTTAATATCACTTTGCCCAGGTTCAACATTGGTGCGGGAATGAAATGGTGCCAGTTCAGCTGAAGTGGCACCATTTCATTCCCGCATGTCAGTTCCGACTTCAGGTGTGATTTCTGTTATGGTGGGTTGCTGCACAGATGTCAATGGAAATCGCCAAAAGTAGTACAGAAACTACTTTTGGAAATCGTTGCGGTGCCGCAAATGCAGCATCGCACAGATTCGGGCGGTGCCAATGCCGGCAGTAGCCGCCAATTTGCCATGCGATTCCACATGTAAAATCGCATGCCAAAATGCACCAATGTGAACCAGGGCTTTAATGCACAAAAAATACACATCTGATGTTCAATAAAGATCTATAGGGAACAGTTATTTGAGATTTGTGATCTAATTTGTATTGTTCTTCTACTTTTTTTTTTTTCAATCATATGACTGGCAAAGCACCAATCAGGGCTGGCTAGACACAGACTCGCGCTGCGTAGAGAGTATACATAAGCCCCTCCTAAAGATCTTTCCCTGCAAATGCCGAAGAGCAGGGAAAGATCATGCGACCACACAACAATGCTGCAGAAATAAGGTACTTAGAGGATTTATAAAAAAAATAAAAAAAAAATACAGTGGCAATATATATATATATATATATATATATATATATATATATATATATATATATATATATATAAAATTTATGTGAATTAATTATGGAAATGAACACTTCTTTGTTTAGTATCACCTTAAGTGCTTTACAGAACCTTACTAAACCTCTGTTTTTATACCCGTTCTTCAGTCTTTGTCCTGACTGCTCCTAATTTACTACACCTTTTAACCCAGCTAAGCAAAATCCTTTGGCATCACTCAGCTGTAATTTTCTGTCACTTTTTCTTGTTTTTTTTTTTTTTCATTCTTTGACTCACCATCTCCTATACGGATGTATTCCATGGAACTGCACACTGGCAAAAATCTGCCTTTAACAAGCAAGGTGACCACAAGTGAGACAAGTCTAAGAATTTGTCTTCAGGCTAAAAGATTCCTGGCGCATTAATCTACGGACGGTCCTGGACTCGTCTTCAGATACAGCCAATAAGCATAATTTGAGAATCAAGAGTTAGGATATAAAAATGATTCACGTTTATAATAAAGCGACATGTCTTGCAAAAATAAAATGCTTCAATTAAACCTCAGCTTCAAGTGCTTGTCAATTCGTGACAATCACTTTAACCTACAGGTAAGGCTATAATAAGGCTTTGCTGTAGGTGCCCTGCACATCTCCTAAACCTGCACAGTTCAGGAGATATGCAGTGTAAGAGATGTGCCAACGTCATGTCGGCACATGCACAGTGAAGCATGCGTGGGAGTGAGGTCACGCGACTCCAGCCAGTCACAGAGCCCCGGAAGGAAGAGGGGCTGAAGATGGACGCTGCCAACACAGGGGACATCGGTGGACATCGCAGGCTTCATTTGCAGGTAATTGGCACATAATGGGCTACTATGTGATGCATAGTAGCCCATTATGCATCTACTTTGCAGGGGAATATAGAGGAAGTAAACCCCATCTGGGTTTACTTCCTCTAACTGTAAACAATAAAATAAAACAAGTAAGCCAGCATTGCTTAAAATAAAAAAAGCATGTTTTGGTGCTCACCTTCTTTCTGGCACTGTCACCTGAAGGCTCCCTCTTGCTGCAACTCTTGATCTTTTGGGTTAATCATTTTCTTTTTTTCAGAGGTGGTGCTGAAAAAATAAAACAGAAAATCGCTAAGTGAACAAAAAACGTGCATGTGAAGCACACAGTAAAAAGTGCACCTAAAGTGATTGTAAAGGCAGAAGCTTTTTTTTATTATCTTCATGCATTCGAATATTTATCTGAGCCCCATCTAGATCCAGCGATGTTGCACGAGAGACTCGGCTGTTCTGGACTCCCCTCCTCATAGGCTGAGACAGCAGCGTGGCGCCATTGGCTCCCGCTGCTGTCAGAGTCAGTGAGCCAATGAGGAGAGAGGGATGGGGCCATGGCTCCGTGTCTGAATGGACACAGGAAGCTGCGGCTCAGCTCGAGGGCCCCCATAGCAAGCTGCTTGCTCTGGGGGCGTTTAATGGGGGGGGCCAGGAGTGCCGATGAGGGACCCCGAAAAGAGGCGGAAGAGGGCTGCGCTGTGCAAAACCATTACACAGAGCAGGCAAGTATAACATTTTTTTTTATATTAAAAATAACAGACGACGAGACTTTAGTTTAGGCCAATATGTTTTCTGCTACATATATTTGTTAAAAAAAATCCCAATAAGCACATATTGATTGATTTGTGCAAAAATTATAGTGTTTACCAACTATGTGATAGATTTATGGACTTTTTATTTTTTTCATGTTTTTACTAGTAATGGCGGTGATCAGAGATTTTTAGCGGGACTGCGACATTGCGGTGGACAGATCTGACTCTAAGTGACACTTTTTGGGGACCAGTGACACAAATACTGTGAGTGCTAAAAAAAAAAAAATGCGCTGATCACTGTGTAAATGACAGTGGCAGGAAAGGGGTTAACATCAGGGGAAATCAAAGGGTTCAATGTGTTCCTGCTAGTGTTTTCTAACTGTGTGGGGGATGGACTGACAGGAAGAACACAGAGATCACTACTGTTCCTGATTACTAGGAACAGACGATCTCAGTGTTGTCTCGTTAGAACAGGGATCTGCCTTGTTTACTTAGGCAGATCCCCATTATGCCTCTCTGTGGAGCGATTGTGGGTGTTCGGCGGACATTGGGTCCACTGGACCCGTGGATTGGCTCCTCCTCCGTAAAGCAGGTGCTCGCCCACAGTATCTTGTGCCCAAAACAACTTACAGGTATGTTTTGCACAGTAGAGCTGCCCTGACGCAGTATATATGCAGTGTGCAGTCTCTAAGTGGTTAAGGGTGTGCTTTGTCCACCCCTTGAAGGGGTAGGACCTCTCCCTGATCCCCCAGGGCACAAAGCTCCTGACAGGGACAAGGGGCGCAACATGGTCTGCCTAGCCAGAAGGCCTGGCAGACCCTTGTCCTCGGTCAGCTAAAGCCAACCGGTAAGTGCTAGGTCGAGGGGCTCTCCTGGAGACCCCCCAGGGTCAGAGGAGGAAGGAGCCTGAGGGCCACATATCCTCACTCCCCCTAGATGTCAGGGCAAGCCCGAGGACTCACACCCTCCATCCTAGTGAGAAAAAAAATACACACATAAGTGAAAGTCTGGGTTGATCAATGCCCTGCATAATTCAACCAACTTCCGTTGAGCCCAGGGTGTCATGGACACACCTCCAGGGGCTTTATTATTCCACCACCACTCATAGTGACACTCCCATTACAAAGCTGATCTAGTTTAGTAGCAAGGTAACAGGTTCACTTTACATGAGAGACCGTAAGCAATGTGTATTTATTTTGCCCACGTTCTCCTGCTACAATAATCTGCCTGAAGAACTCCTAAACTGTTTTTTCTCAAACATTTTACCCCAGAGGAGCCCTTGAAATATTTTTCAGGTCTCAAGGAACCCTTTCTTAAACTAATTCATCTGGGGTCAATGGGAAGTATGCCCTTTACATTGGTGGTCAGTGGGAAGAATGCCCCCGTTTCCAGTGATGGTCAGAATGACTCCCTTACAAACAGCTAAAAATGATCATTGGCTTGGCTTTGCCAAGTAGTTTTGGTTCTGGAGCTATGCAGGCACCATCAAACGGGAGGTCAATTATCCATAATTCAAGGAACCCTTAGCAACCTATGGAGGGACCCTAAGGTTTCACGAAACCCTGGATGAGAAGAGCTGTCTTGGACTCTAGAAAAGCAAGTTGAATCCTACACAAGGCTGTGTCAGACTACTGCCATCACTTTTCTGTTTCTATGTTTCAACAAGTGCTCAGATCTGATGGTTGGCCACTGAAGCATCCCTGAGGATTTAGAGAAGATCTGTAAAGAAGAGTGGATCAAAATCCCTCCTGAGATGTGTGCAAACCTGGTCACCAACTACAAGAAACGTCTGACCTCTGTGCTTGCCAACAAGGGTTTCTCCACCACTAAAGCCTCATACACACGCTTAGATTTTTGGACAACAGAACGTCCATTTTTTGTTGGATTCTAGTCTCTTGTCGAAAGTGAAGAGCGCACTAACAATAAGAAAATTGTCGTACGACCGTATTTAACGTCAGAAGTGACGTAATGTGTTGTATTTTTTCATTTCTGAGCATGCATAGTCTTGCAGGGATGATTTTTTTCGGGCAAAAACTGCACTGATGAAATTAAAATCAAATATTGAGTTGTCATCTAACAAAAATTTTATAGTCTGCACATCCAGCTTTTGTCATCCAAAAAAAAAAAAAAAAATCTGCTGTCGAAAGCACCATACTAATGGTCCGAAAATCAGAATATCGGTCATCGTACGAAAATTCACGTCCAAAATTAGCTTAAGTCTTGTTTTGCTTGGGAATCAAATACTTATTTTACTCACTGAACTGCAACTCAATTTATAACATTTTTTCTGGATATGTGGTTGATATTCTGTCTCTCTCATTAAAAATACACCTATGATAAAAATGAAAGATCCCGCATTTCTTTGTAAACCGTCAAACTTACATAATCTGCAGGGGATGAAATAATTATTTTCCCCACTGTTCAGGTAAACCTCATCATAGGCTTACCTATAGGTAAAAATCATACATGGGAGTTTACTCCCACTTTAAGCAATTCTCATCTAACGTGCCAATGGTGGCTTTTGGACAGATCTCTATAAGTAATACACATTAGTAATACATATCAATAACATGAAAATGTGAAAGTCCTATAACAGTACAGTGCAATGATAGGTCAAACATGGACTCACTGCAAATACACTATAGTGAACTTCCCCTGTAATAAACAAGCAGATGTTCAAACCAGGCCAGTATCCAGCAACACCCAATCAGTGGGGTCGGAAGAGTACAGCAGATCCTGCAATATTGGAAGGTATAGATCACGGACACACAGACATCAACTGGCAATCTGGCAATATTTATGGTGTATGGAATGACTGTTGGCCGATACAAGCTCAGGTGAGCCCAAATGGCCTTACAGAACACAAGCCAGGAAAGGTGATAGCAGTTATGTGTTCAGGACTGCTGTTAGAAATCACAGGGCCCCGTACAGCCTACCTGGCAGGGCCCCCTCCCCCCGAAGATATCACAAAAAGAATATTTTCACTAAAAATACACCAAAATCATTATTAAAGCGGTAGTAAACCCGCTGACAAAAAAAAAATTTAAAAAAATCCTGCAAGACAGTAGCATAATATGTTAGTATGCATCGCATACTAACATATTATGAAATACTTACCTTAGAACGAGACCCCCGATGCCCGAGTCGGTCAGCGCTAAGGACGCTGACATGTTTGTCCTCTTCTGTCTTCCGGGTACGCGGCTCCGGCGCTGTGAGTGGCCGGAGCCGCGTGACGTCACTCCCGCGCATGCACGCGGGAGCTCTTCGCTCCCTCAGCCAGCTCTGAGTTGCCGGCCGCCTCGGCCGGATCGTCAGAGCGCATGCACCGCTAATGTCAGCGGCTGCATGCAGGGCGAATATCTCCTAAACCATGCAGGTTTAGGGGATATTCTTTTTACCTACAGGTAAGCCTTATTATAGGCTTACCTGTAGGTAAAAACAGCTTTTAGGGTTTACTACCGCTTTAACAGACACAAACATAACAGAGAAACTGTGTGAATTAGCCCTTTTTTTGTTTGTTTTTTTATATTTTAAAAAAATTATTTTATTTTTTTTGAAATCTTAAAATTATTTTATTTTACACTTTTTTTAAATGAATAATTAAAATGTTTAATTATAATTTTTGTATAATCTGTTGTTATTTATAGGACAGGGAAGCCTGTGACTGGGGGGGGGGGGGTGGCACGCGGTGGGGGGGGAGGGGAGTAATCAGAGACAGGCAGAACAGGGAAGGGGAACAGTGCTGGGGAAGCAATTACAGGGACAATACCCTTGTCTGTCTCTCTCCCTGCAGCAGCTGAAAACTGGCTGCAGGGGGTGAAAATGGCTTTCAGCTGCTGCAGAGAGCCACACAGGGCATCCTTTGTAATTGCCCCTCCACCCGACCGCACAGATTCCCCATGCGGTTTGGGCCCCCCTTTGTGCCCGGGCCCCCTACAGGAGGACTGGTGCCCCCCCTATTAGGACAGGAAAGACTGCAGCAGGGAACCCTAGGACTGGGAGGGGCACAGTGACAGGGGGGCACGCAGTGGGGGTTGAATCAGAAGCAGGCGGAACAGGGAGGGGGAACAGTGCTGGGGAAGAAATTACCGGGACAATGCCCTGTGTCTGTGTCTCTCCCTGCAGCAGCTGAAAGTTGGCTGCAGGGGGTGAAAATGGCTTTCAGCTGCTGCAGAGAGCCGCACAGGGCATCCTTCTGTAATTGCCCCTCCGCCCGACTGCATCGATTCCCCATGCTGTTCGGGCCCTCCTGTGTGCCCCCCCATCAGGACAGGGAAGCCTGAAGCAGGGAACCCTGGGACTGGGAGGAGCTGCACAGTGACAGGGGGGCATGCGTTGGGGGGGAATCAGAAGCAGGCCGAACAGGGAGGGGGATCAGTGC
This sequence comes from Glandirana rugosa, assembly GCA_018402905.1. NCBI lineage: Eukaryota > Metazoa > Chordata > Amphibia > Anura > Ranidae > Glandirana > Glandirana rugosa. Next base: position 1,058,132 of record BLSH010022066.1, read on the forward strand.
TGGGGAAGTCATTACAGGGATGATGCCCTGTGTCTGTCTCTCCCTGCAGCAGCTGAAAGCTGGCTTAAGGGGGTGAAATGGCTTTCAGCTGCTGCAGAGAGCCGCACAGGGCATCCTTCTTTAATTGCCCCTCCGCCCGACCGCACTGATTCTCCATGCTGTCCAGGCCCCCTACAGGAGGGCTGGTGGTCCCCTCCTATCAGTTGCCCTGTATGTGTTGCATGAGATAAAAATACTTCTATTCGTGTGTGTGTGTGTGTGTGTGTGTGTGTGTGTGTGTGTGTTTGTGTATGGCCTGGAATTTGTTACAAGCCAGAACTGCACTTTACTCACTCTGATGAGGCACGCTGTGCCTCCTGCCTCAGTGATGTCAATTCAGAATGTTTGTTTAGCTTGCAAGATGCCATCAGAGCTCATAAATGACTGGTAATAAATAATCAGAATTTGTGTTGGTCTTGCAGCCAGGAGGGTTATTCTCATTCTGGAGACAGGGCCTCAGACTAAAAAACATGGCAGGCTTTGTGAATTTGCTGGCCCTGCAAGCATTGCGTCTTAAGTGATTGTATTTATTTACATCTGTAAGTGAATGCTTAACTGTCTCCATAACCGCACAGTTCTACCAGTAAGTGGTGGCTCAGTTTCACCAGACAGACCCACACTGCTTGTTTGTTATGTATGGGGTGCAGCCAACACGGGACACAAACAGACAAAACTTCAAATCACGGAATTTGGAGTGGAACACAAACTTAGAGCTGCCCTATGGCAACTGTGGCCGGTGGCAGACGTAGTGGAAAATTCAGAGACAAGAATACGCTGACCCTTCAAGAAGACGCCTGAAAGAGTTGTATCCTAGATGATCCGGGAAGGATTCTGGAAAACAATGAGTTTATTTTCCGCAAACTGGGCTCGTAAAAATATTCTAAATTCTGCATAATAGGACTGTATTCATTTATAGAGCATTTCATTGGCAAACAGCTAAATACACAGAAAAAATTAAATACATAAACTGTTACATAGTTAAGCTGAAAAAAAAAGTCCATCTAGTTCAACCAATAAAAAAACACAACCATACTATCCCATATACACAATCCTATACCCACCATTGATCCAGAGGAAGGTGCATAACTTCAGGTGAATGGGTAGGGGTATGATGTACCCCATATTCATTCACATAGGGTTGGAGGCTCCCTTATAAAAGTGGCCTTCCAGATTCCAATAAGCCCCCGCCCGCAGACCCTGACAATTAACGGCCAGGGTTGTCGGGAAGAGGCCCTTGTCCTCATCAACATGGGGACAAGGTGCTTGGGGGTTGAGGCGCAGAGTCCCCCCTGCCCCAAAGCACCCACAACCCCCATGTTGAGGGCATGCGGCCTGGTATGGCCAGGAGGGGGCGCTTGCTGGTATGCCAAGCTGTGTGCTCGGATAAGGGTCTGGTATGGATTTTGGGGGGGACCCTACACCCTTTCTTTTCGGCGTGGGGGTTCCCCTTAAAATCCATACCAGACACTTGGGGGGGTACCCTACGCAAATATTTTTTTTTTTGAGGGGGATCATCATGATCTGACTTCTGGTGCGACTTCTATTCAAATCAGTGGGCTCCCATAGGGAACTATTGACTTTGAATAGAGCCAGAGAAACGCCACTGAAAGATTGCGCTAAAAAACATGCATTGACGCCAATGCAAAACGCTGATAAAATTGTGTTTTTAACGTGTTTTTTTTCCTGGCGACGGTACTAGCTTTACAGCTCGTTCTTTAAAATGCCTGTGTGTATGAGGCCTAAATATTAGTACCCAGTTATATTATGTACATTTAGGCAAGAATCCAGGCCTTATTTAAAGCAACTTTCTTGCCAGAGGATTTGTAATGAAGTTTCAGTTATCAAGGGATACCCTCGGGTGACTAAACTTATCTTCAGCGTGGTCTTCAGTCTAGTACTACTAGGGGGAGTTTTTTTTTTTATAAACGCATCCCA
>BLSH010022066.1:1080393-1099952 GCA_018402905.1 Glandirana rugosa
TTAGAAGAATATCGGATCCGGTAGAAATACTTCTCGTTGTTAAGACAAAAAGTCTAGGAGTCTATCAAGAAACGGTACTCCACGGTACAACTTGAAGGTCACTGGTCATACTCTTTCACTCTCGCTATTGTGGTTTAAATTGTATGGACGAGGGGTAAGATACTGGTCACTGGAAGTTCAACATGGCACCTCATGGCAAAGAACTATCTGAGGATCTGAAAAACAGAATTGTTGCTCTTCATAAAGATGGCCTAGGCTATAAGAAGATTGTCAAGACCCTGAAACTGAGCTGCAGCATGGTTGCCAAGACCCTGAAACTGAGCTGCAGCATGGTTGCCAAGACCATACAGCGGTTTAACAGGACAGGTTCCACTCAGAACAGGGCTCGCCATGGTCAACCAAAGAAGTTGATATCCAAAGAATGTCTTTGGGAAAAAGACGTATGAGTGCTGCCAGCATTGCTGCAGAGGTTGAAGGGGTCGGGGATCAGCCTGTCAGTGCTCAGACCATACTCCGCACACTGCATTGAATTGGTCTGCAGGGCTGTCATCCCAGAAGGAAGCCTCTTCTAAAGGTGATGCACAAGAAAGCCCTCAAACAGTTTGCTGAAGACAAGCACGCTAAGCACATTGATTACTAGAATCATGTCCTGTGGTCTGATGAGACCAAGATAAACTTGTTTGGATCAGATGGTGTCAAGCGTGTGTGGCGGCAACCAGATGAGGAGTACAAAGACAAGTCTTGCCTACAGTCAAGCATGGTGGTGGGAGTGTCATGGTCTGGAGCTGCATGAGTGCTGCTGGCACTGGGGAGCAACAGCTCATTGAGGGAACCATGAATGCCAACATGTACTGTGACATATTGAAGCAGAACACGATCTTCTCCCTTCGGAGACTGGGCCGCAGGACAGCATTCCAACATGATAACGACCCCAAACACACCTCCAAAATGACCACTGCCTTGCTAAAGAAGCTGAGGGTAAAGGTGATGGACTGGCCAAGCATGTCTCCAGACCTAAACCCTATTGAGCATCTGTGGAGCATCCTCAAAACGGAAGGTGGAGGAGCGCAAGGTCTCTAACATCCATCAGCTTCGTGATGTCGTCATCAGTGGAAGAGGACTGCAGTGGTAACCTGTGAAGCTCTGGTGAACTCCATGCCCAAGAGGGTTAAGGCAGTGCTGGAAAATAATGGTGCCCACACAAAATATTGACACTTTGGACCCAATTTGGACATTTTCACTTACGGGTGTACTCACTTTTGTTGCCAGCAGTTTAGACATTAATGGCTGTGTGTTGAGTTATTTTGAGGGGACGGCAAATTTACACTGTAATACAAGCTGTACGCTCACTACTTTACATTGTAGCCAAGTGTCATTTCTTTACAAAAATGTGAGGGGTGTACTCATTTTTTGAGATACTGTGTGTGTGTAAATATATATATATATATATATATATATATAATCATATCTTTATTAAATTTTCAATATATTAAGTGTAAAACATTAAAAATCTTATAATTGGCATTTTTATAATTACTCAATCTCTTCCTTCTTCCTCTACCTTCTTGTCTTATACTTCCCCATTCGCACATAAACTTCAATGGCATCCCATAGAGTTCAATATTGAGTTGGCCCACCCTTTGCAGCTATAACAGCTTCAACTCTTCTGGGAAGGCTGTCCACAAGGTTTAGGAGTGTCTATGGGAATGTTTGACCATTCTTCCAGAAATGCATTTGTGAGGTCAGGCACTGATGTTGGATGAGAAGGCCTGACTCGCAGTCTCTGCGCTAATTCATCCCAAAGGTGTTCTATCTGGTTGAGGTCAGGACTCTGTGCAGGCCTGTCAAGTTCCTCCACCTCAAACTTGCTCATCCATGTCTTTATGGACCTTGCTTTGTGCACTGGTGCTCAGTCATGCTGGAACAGGAAGGGGCCTTCCCCAAACTGTTCCCACAAAGTTGGGAGAATGAAATTGTCCAAAAGGTCTTGGTATGCTGACGCCTTAAGAGTTCCTTTCACTGGAACTAAGGGGCCAAACCCAACCCCTGAAAAACAACCCCACACTATAATCCCCCCTCCACCAACTGATTTGGACCAGTGCACAAAGCAAGGTCCATAAAGACATGGATAAGCGAGTTTGGGTGGAGGAAATTGACTGGCCTGCACAGAGTCCTGACCTCACCCCTATAAAACATAGTGCTTAAGCGAACTAAATGTCATTCAGTTCGAAGTTTCATCCACTTTAAAGTACTCCACAAGCCAATTTTTTTTTTGTTAGAAAATGGGGGAAAGAGTTAAAATATATAAAGTTTTAAATTTCTGTTAGCCCCAATAAGGAGAGTTTGCCACACTTGATGTCTTTGTAATTCCCTTAACAAAAATTTAGGGCAACTGTTGCTATAAAACCTAAAATGTCCAAAAACTTGAAAAAAAAAAATGCCAAGAGTTTTAATCTTTTTACATTAATAATGTGTTATTTGCCTGTGTGCCCCTGGAAATCTCCCAGCGATTCATGTTCTGGAACTCTCAGGATACAGATGGCAATAAAAACTTGACAGAGGCTCTAAGCCTTTCCTGTTCAGTCCAATCAAAAAGAAAGTTTATACTAGAATTGGGCAACAAAATCTTTCTTAGCCAGCTTAAAACAGAAGTTAGAAGGGAATGCTTCTCAGCGGAGACAGACAGCATTTATTATTATATAGGATTTATATAGCACAAACAGTTTGCATAGCACTTTACAAAGTTAGGGCAAGCAGTGCAGTTACAATACAATTCAATACAGGAGGAATCAGAGGGACCCGCTTGTTAGAGCTTACAATTTAAAAAAAAATATAACAGAGGTTCTAACCCTTCCCAATTTACCAGTCTCAATGGACCCACAGTAAGTCAATATTCCCCTCTTCAATGAAAATTGAACAGAGGTGCTAATCACCCCATCTAAAAGAAAGGGCTGGAGTCGCCCCTTAACCTTTTCGCTGATTAAAATAATTTTAGGCCTTTAGATTACACAAAACCCACAAATATATATTTTCTGAAAGCAGACACCCTGGAGGATAAAATAGCGGTAGTTGTAATTTTTTTATTACCGCAAAGGTCTAGGAAACGCAAAATTTCAGTAAAAAACACACTAACGTGAATTTTAGGGCAAACAAACGCAATAAATTACCCAAATTTTTTGGTAACATATAAAAACCCCTTTCACACTGGGGCGGGCGGGCGGCAGCAGTAAATCCCTGCTTGTTTCAGTGGGGATTTAGCACCATTATAGCGGCGCTACGCTGCTATGCTGGCGGGTGCGAGGCGCTTTTAACCCCCCACAAGGGGTTAAAGCGGAGTTAAAAGTGGTGGCGCACTGTGCTACCGAGGCGGTGTGCAGCCTCTTCGAAAGCGCTGCCCATTGTTTTCAATGGGCAGGGGCGGTGGAGGAGTGGTGTATCACCGCTCACCGCAGCGCCCCAAAGATGCTGCTTGCAGGACTTTTTGTAACGGGGCGGATGGGGAGGGATTTTTGAGGTGCTTTACAGGCGCTATTTTTAGCTAAATAGCACCTGTAAACATGGGCATCCGCAGAACTTTTTTCAGGGGGGGGGGGTGAGGTATTAAGGTCACCCATGCTCCGCCCCTTTCGACAATGTCATGAAGGGGAGGGGCTTAGCCGCAACTCACAATTATTTATTTTAAAGGGGGAAACGGCAGACTTTATTCCAGGCTTATGTACAGGGTGCAGGATTCCAGGTGTGTGCTTTGTACAGGGTGCAGATTCCAGGCATGTGCTTTGTACAGGGTGCAGATTCCAGGAGTGTGCTATGTACAGGGTGCAGATTCCAGGCGTGTGCTATGTACAGGGTGCAGATTCCAGGTGTGTTCTATGTACAGGGTGCAGATTCCAGGCGTGTGCTATGTACATGGTGCAGATTCCAGGCGTGTGCTATGTACAGGGTGCAGATTCCAGGCATGTGCTATGTACAGGGTTCAGATTCCAGGAGTGTGCTATGCCAGTATACATATCTAATCCCCCGCACAGAGCTCTCTTCCCCCCACAGAAAAGAATTGTCTATAACTCACATTGGCAGGTCAGGCTCCTGGCACAGGCGCAGGTTCTGCAGGTCAGCGCTGTCTTAACACCGGACGATGGAAAGCCCTGCCGGCTGCCGTCCACAGTGTAATCTTCCTTCCTGTGCTGGGAGCTGGTACATGGAGTGTTCCAGCACCTGCTCACAATCTGCGCAGACACCTTGCGATCCCTGATTTCAGGGGGGGGCACTTGCCCCCCCTTGCCCCTACCTGCGGACGCCCATGCCTGTAAAGCACCTCAGTGTGAAAGGTGTCTTAAAGACGAGTTGGCACAGAGTAAATAGATACTCAACATGCCAAACCTTAAATTTTTATGCGCCTGTGAAATGGAGTCAAACTTTAGCACCCTATATTTTCTATAGGCGAAGCTTCAAAAGCCCCCTATAGGTATCGGCTTAGTGTTAGTGTTACGGAGGAGGTCTTATGTTAGAACATGTAGGCGCCCCGACGCATGCGTTTACGTTCGTGCGTGTGTATATGTGGGGGTGATCTTATGTGTTTGGGCGTAACAATTTTTTTGCAAAAAGATTTTTTTTTTTTTTTTACAATCACATAGGGGACAAACCATCCCTTATGTGATGATTTTTAGGTGAGAGGTTCACTTTATTGAGAAATGCAGGACCCCCAAAGTCTCCCCTGTACTCCACTGAATGTTTATGCAAATCGAGCCGGTGACGTCACTTTCCTGGATGTGTCTCCTCTCTTCTCCTTCCCCTCCACCCGCCGCCACCCACCATGGAGATTCCGGGCCTGCCGATGGGCAAGCGGAGCCCGGTAAGCATGACGGAGAGCAGCGGCGGGGGCAGGGCGCCGGTACCGGGGTGTGTGGGAGCGATCGGATGGCTGTTCCCAGGATCCCTGTGTGCTTCCCTGGTCGCCCCCCCCCCCACACAGAGCTGCTGTCTTCCCCCCTGTCTTACCGACTCCTTCCTTTTCTGAATGGAAAGAGTCAGTGATTGGTACCAATTGATTCACTCATAACTGAAGTATAGTAAATGTTTACTATACTTCCGTTGCGTGCTGCAATCAGGCGCAGTGCGTACGCACCACAACCGGCCTCAAAACAGCATTGTGGCGTGAAGAGGGCACATAGAAAACAGTTGTTTTTTTACATGCCACCGCATTAAGCCTGCCATGATCTATACAGATAAACACAGTTCAACTACATGTGTAGGATTAGCTGCCTGTGTTTGCAGGTGGCTAGGCCTCTGCAGAGAGACTGCTGCTTACACACAAAGAACAAATGTCCTCCTTTGCAGCATGCTGGCAGGAGGCAGGCTTTTCTACAGTGGCTGTTGCTACTATGGAAGCAAACTAAGATTTTTGCACAGCTTTTGGAATGTATTTAGCCAATTTAATCCTTTGCTTTCAACAGAAGCTGGCCCTTTAAGAGGGCTGTGAATCTAGAGGCCGATAGGAAGGGCTCCCGTTCCTTCGTTCAGTGTGATAGGCTGTTCAGTTAGGACGTCCTACTGGCTCCCAAAATTCAAAAACGATAGGACTTCAGACTATATCTGTGCCCATCGCAAACCTAGTTCAAGTATAAAGAGAAATATAATGTATGGCAGGGTATTTAAGGGCACCGTATCAAACAAAATACTTTTAAAAAGTAGTTTTTCAGGTTGACCTGATCGGACGTTCCATTCACCCCTATGGAGCGGCGAATGTCAGTGTTGACATGTCCGCTAACACCCGCTGCTATCTGATCCGATCCTGTCCACCAAATCCAGACGGATGGTGACCCTATTTTCCATCCGTCTGGAGGATCAGAGAAGATCGGGTGAAAAACGGACAGGCGGTCAGTATTCACCCGATTTCCCCATAGGGGAGAGCAGGACTGTGCTCATTGAGCGGAGACGGACCGGTCATCCACCTGCTCAGCAGAGATCAGCGGTGCAATCCCCCACTGAGCCGAGCGGACCACCCGTGTGAAAGGACCCCAACACAGCTTTATTGTTTCAAAGATAAAACCCATTGACACATGCCCAAAAATAGCATACCCCATGTTGCATAAAATCAACGCAATCATGAATCCATACACATTTCATAGAGTACACAATGGTTCTTAAAGCACCCCAAAGAAAAGAAAGCATAGCAATACTTCTTATACAGATTGTATCACGCCCAAATCCCAATGAGTTTTGAGACTTACTCATCTTTAGGGGAAATGTGATGGACCTTCATAATAAAGATGGAAAAATGTAAAGATTATACATATACATGAACCCCCACACATATGTGATCCACATAGTGTAGTAGATCTAACTATTTACAAAGTGATGACGTAAGCAATGACCAACAATCTACCGGCTCCTGATTGTTGGTAGTTGATCGTGAGCTGTTGGTTATAGTTCCATCGTAGTTCTGGAGGCATGGATTAAGCAGGCCCAAGAACAACACATATATGTGACAGCTGGGCATTAATGCCCACCCTTTGTACCTCTATTTCAACACCACTATTTCTCATTGGTGGTTTAGGATGGCTATAGACAGGCAGATGAATATGAAAGAATCCAGGAGTGCTCGCCGCTCAAGGTGAGAATAATGGAGCCCAATGGACCTGTGTGGGTGCTGACCCCGGCTCGCCACCGCACACAATAAAGAAAAAGAATGGTCGCACACCACTGTAAGGTCCAAAGTCCATTTAATGAGACATCACAAGAAACATCACAGGATCAGAATGCATAGGTAGACGCATCCGAAACGCGTCCACCTATGCATTCTGGTCCTGTGATGTTTCTTAGGATGTCTCAATAAATGGACTTTGGACCTTACAGTGGTGTGCAACCATTCCTTTTCTTTAGATGAATATGAAACGTTGGTCTTGCTGCAAACCTGCTGGGACCTCTGTATTTTAGCAGTTCGAGAAAAGGACTGACCACTTCCACTGTTTTTTCATTGTGGAGAGGAACGATTTGATGCCACTGTACATTGACTTCCAACAAGCTGGGTAACCCCTCTTTTTCAGGGCCATTTGCCCATGCAGTTTAAAGTCATTGCATGCTGTATTTCTGGTGCCTAGGCTGTCCTATTGCTGCATATAGCCACCCATATATTTGAATGAGCGAAGGCGATTACATGCGACTATTTGCATAAAGTAGCGCATGTGCACGGATGTACCCTAAGTGCGTCTGATGCATTGCGACTGTGCGCATGTGCTAATTTCTGCAAATAGCTGCAGAGAGCCGCGATGTCCATGGTCAGTTGTATGCAGCTCTAGGACATCCCGGACACCAGAGATACGCAGTATCTTTATGTTGCGTAGGCAAATGTGCCCATGTGCATGTAGCCTTAGAGCACTGTACTCTTATATAATTACTATACTACCAGGGTTATATTATAAGAAGAAGCGGTCATTTCTAAACTTCAATAACCTATCAGATTTTAGTTGACTAAAGTCGGATCAGCTAGAAAGCTAATTTTTCATTGGTTCACATCGCGCTGCCTAGTGGGTTTAACATATGTAAAAACAAGTTAAGCTCTTCAGGTCGAAGATGAGCTAAGCCGTGTGATGCGCCACGTTTCCATTCCATATGCCACCCCTGCCAAGGAGACCCCAACCCCTGTCCTCCTTGTCTGACATGTCTCTTCTTCCCCTCTTCCTGGAATGTCTCTCTCTCTGCCGATATCCTGATACCTTCCCTCCCTCCCCAGCAGCGAAACAGGAAAAAGTACAAGGAAGAAGAAAAAAAAAATATCAAAGTCACACATATTGATTCCAGATGTTGTGCTCGCTGCACCCCCCACCCCCCTTCCTTGCAATTTAATTAAATTCCCCCAGACAGCCAGGAGGAATTTTTTTTAATGATCAAATTTCCCTGGCTCCACTCCTAAAGTGCCCCCTCTCCCCGCCCTTCTGATAAATGGCCAACTACATTCTTCCTGAAATCACCAAAGCCAAAGACCAGGGAGGGCAGCTCCATCCCAGAATCCTCTCTAACAAAAGTTCTGGAGTCTGACAGCATCGTTTTTTCCCAGCAGACACTATTCCCTGTACCATTAACTATTTCACCCCTCTCGTTAAAGCGTTTCCATCGGAAAGCAGAAGCCGGTGGTCTGAGTCACTATCCTGTCACTAGAAAACTATTCTAGAAAAAAAAAAGACAGACGGAGGCCGCACTTTTTTTTTTCTATTTAATGCGTTGTACGGGCGACCCAGGCCCAAACGCCGCGCGGGACGTCACTTCCTTAGGTCTGCGCTTTGAAGTCGCAAGAGCTTGTTAAACGCTCAGCAGGCAAGACCTCCGCTCACCTGGATAAGTGATTAGAAAGGAGTTTTAAGCAATCAAAAATAACGAACAAGATCATTAGAACCTTGACACGTATAACACTTACACGTTCCTAAATTGCCTAAGGTTCACTGAAGGGTCAGACGCACAATCCGATGGCAGATAGAAAACACCTGACCGTAATGGTCTAGAACGTATAATTAGCGCTTGTGCCGCCAGGGCGAGATGGCTTTGAATACATTTCGGGAAAACAACTTAGAAGCGGCGTCACTGTCTTATTTGTCAGCGAGAAACCTAATCCCTTCCCTAATAGCGGCACACGGTAGACATTACACAAGCCTGACATCACCGGCATTTTTATTTTAATTTAAAATATCGGCTGAGGGGGTAGTGTCAATGGGCATTTGTTGAAAGGCCGGGGCGGTGGAATATCTTATGTTTAGCTGGTCAGGTATAACTCCCGGCATGCTCTGGTGGAGCTAACTTTTTCGAGAGGCCACCGCGTCTTGCCGATCCCTGTTCTCTCGGCAGGTCATAAACAAATCTTTCCGATCTTCAGAGCCTCGCATAAAACTCCCAACTTCCCCCCCACCCCACTCCCAATCTGGCGCCTTCACCCTCTCTGCTCAGAAATGACTTTGTGGGTTACAGAATTTAGTCGTTGGCTTATACTCTTTCAACAATTAATCATCGAGTTGTTATTTGCTGAGACAGGGGGAAGTAGCTTAGGCTTTTTAGACCTGGCCGGAGCGTGCGGTGAAAAATGGTAAAATCTTTCATTCGGTCTTACTGGAGGTGGGGGGGGGGGGGAAATCGCTCTTATTTTGCCCAGGAGTTGGCTCCGTCAGACATGCAGACATGTGACTGACCCCCTGGGAGTCGAAACAAAAAAAAAAAAAAAATCATATCACACCTCGATTTCTAAGCAGAACTCAGACGTTCCCTCTCTGCCATTTCCGCTGCTGTCTCCTCATTTCCATTTCATGGGATAGTGCCGGCTGGACAAGCCATCTCCGCCTGAGATTAAATGAGGTTACAGTGAATTACTGGGGTTTTCTGCAATCACCAGAACCCCCACCACACTCTGTGTAAACTTGTAGAATTTTCTTACAACCAGCTGACGAGGGTGGAAAGCTGTCAGAGCGAGGTCCTGCCATTCTACAGAGACGGGCAGAGGGACTCAACACACATTTGAGAAGCGTTACTGTAGCTTTAAATGACTGGTTGCCAAGTCAGTGCCAAACAAGATTTACCGTCATTTGCGGTTAAAAAGCAAAACTGCACTCTGGCACTTTTAGGGATCTTTTACACATGCGTCTTGAATAGCGATCAGCGGTGGGTTGCTTATCACCAGGGGCAGCCGGTCCATAAGGGGCGCCGCCCCCAATCTCCATGCGGGGCACGGACACATGGATTTCTATGGGTTTTTTTTTTCTTTGAAGAATAGGATTAAAGCCTGAGGCTCCAATTGGCTTCAAAAAGGTTGGGCTCGGGGCCCAGAACCCACCCACTTGTGAAATTAGTGAATGTGGATTCATTATGGTCTTCCTGCTTCTCCTCCCAGCGGTAAACAAACCCCCACCCAACCGCTCACCTACCGGTCCGCCAGCCCAACACTTGCCCCATCCAGGTGGCGGACAGCTTCGGCGGCTTCTATTCCCAGCCAATTCGGTCTTAGGACCCACTTCCCATCTTGATTGGCCGGGAGGAGAAGCCGGGCAAAGCCGCCAAAGCTGCCCGCCACCAGGTTGGGGCAAGTGTGGGACTGGTGGGCCGGCGGATGAGCGAGCGAGTGGGTTGGGTGGGAAATTCTTTGCTGCCCCCCCACAAAATGGAGCACCAGCTGCCACTACAGAGCGGTGTAGGTGATACTGCTGCCCACTGAATGCCCTGAAGGAGCCATTTGAATTGGAATACCATGTGGCCCCTTCATTTGAATATGTTGTGTTCTGCAGCGGTAGAGCAAAGCATCGCGGCCATGGCATGTGTACTCCCCTATCTGGCTGCCTTTGCAACTTAAACCGAGACACTCACCTTCGCTCCAGCGATCTCCACATCTTCAGGCGGCTGGCTTCCAGGTCTCTCATTGGCCGGGCAGGGATGACGCATGCTCAAGAAGGAATACAATCAGATTCGGCATTTGTACAGTGAGCTGTGTCTGTGAGGTTCACTGTACAAAGGGCAGACATGCAGGTAAGTATATGTAGAAAGGTGATACTGCGCAGCCTGATAATCTATTATACAGTGTAAACTCCACACAAATAAAGTGCCAGTGTAATAAATAAACAAATAAAGTGCTTCAAGTGCAACAAATATAGCAAATACTGCTATAAGGTGCTGTGCTAAAAAATAGGAAATAATATCAGTAGTCCATGTATAAATAAGTCATAAGCATCCAAATCTCTATAAACGGTGCAATTGTGCAATACATGCAAAAATAGTCTTCAAAGATGCATTCAAGTGGTGCACTCGTGTGGTGTCAGCCGGTTTTGGAGGAAGTTCTCAGCACTCCACCAAAAGGACTGTTGGGGGCATGCCTCAATCCTCGTCCCGTGCTCACAGAACTCTCACCTCCAGATGGTAGGGTAATCGCCTGTATGTAATTACTCCTCTATAAATTGGAGTGCTTTCCCCTTTAAGGCAGGTCCTCTTTATCCTCCTATTTGCGACAGTCAGCGTCCACCAATATGTTGCTCATTCATATACAGGCCCGACAGGAATAAGAATAAAGACCCTCATAGTGCAATACAATCAAGTACAATTGTGCTGTTTATTGTAGCCAATTGTCTACTCACATATATAATGGACAATAATGCAGTAGAACGACAGGTTGTTCCTTGTTGTGTCTCACACTTCGTGTCCAATAACGTACAGTCCGGTCACTTCCACCTACGCGTTGTGTCACGTCACGTGACTTCATCAGGGTCCTGGTACTTAATCCTGCCCGGAACCTATTGTTTTTTATTTTTTTGGCGGTTTGCTACCGCTCTATAAATCCTGCCTGTGCACCAATTATAACTATATAGCCTAAAGTTCCAGCTTAAAGCAGAAATAAACTGAAATAAATACTCATTCCAGCAGTTAAATCCAGGGCTGGTGCAAGGATTCTTGACACCCTAGGCGAAACCTCATTTTTGCGGCTCTGCCTTGGCCCCACCCCTAACTCCACCCCCTTTCCCCTGCTCGTATATACCCCACCTTGTTACGGTGCTGCCAGGCGCGGCTCTCGGGTGACATGATCGAGGAAGAGCCTCTGGGGGGGTTACCAGTCATGACTCTCTTGGCTGTGATGACATGAATGAACCATGCAGAGCAGAGAGTAGTGACAAATCAACAGCGGCCGGGCACCCTTGGTGGCAGTGCGCCCTAGGCGGCTGCCTATTCCGCCTAGTGGTAGAGCCGGCCCTGGTTAAATCCCTTGCTGACTGCTGTCATCTTCCCCCAGGCCTCCTGATTGGCTGGCAGCATTACGACGTCATCATGCTCAGCTCAGTGTGCATTCAAAAGAGGACTGTGAGCAGACAGGTAAGTGTTTGCTATTGCAGAAGAGACATTGCTGACATTGCATGTGTCTTCTGCAATAATAAACTGCCCGTTCACAGTTTTTATTAGTAATCTTTAGTTCCGCTTTGGGGAGAAGGTTTGGGGTGTTAAAAATACTCATCAACCACCCATGTTTACCATCCCCCAACTGCAAGTGTAAACTAAGCCTTTGCCTACTTCCAGCTTTAGTGGGCATTTTTCTGAAGCATGGGAATAAATGGTAACTCTAAAAAAAAAAAAAAAAAGACATTTTTATAGCACACCAAAGAGACGGAAATGCCAAAATACATGTAGGAATAATGGTGGCCATAAAGGTTTTTAATTTTTTTTCCCGATAGTTGTGCAATTCGTTCAAAAATGATCAAATCCAAAAACAATCAAATAGACATAACTTCCCTACTGATCAATTTAGACTCAATGATTTCACACTGAGATGATTGGCCCGGGCAGAAAATTGTCGATCATTTTGCATTAAACGTAAGGTCTGAAATGCTTTTTTCATTAATATGATCATATTTCGACACCAGCCAAGGAGGAATCATTATGTCACCTCCTCACTGTCTGTTTTAACCCCTAAAAAACTATGGTGTATCCTCAGGTATTTGTGGTGTGACCCCATTCAGGTGACTAGGTCATATCTGGTGGGCGGTACTCTCCGGCTGAGCATGACGGGGGGGGGGGGATCATTTTCACCCCTGCCCATATATGGTTTGAACCTCGGCTGGTCCCTGCTGAAACGATCAAGATTCAAACCGTCTATGGCCTGCCCTCTTCCGTACAAGTGCCCTCTCAGCAAACCAGATAAGGGGGCACATATAGGCTCGCTCCCAAACCAGGTCACTCCCTTCTCACAGGATTTGCCTGACAGCAGTGAGAGGTGTCAAGTAAGTGGTTAGGGATGGGGGTGGGTAAAAACATGGTTCAACTGCCACTGCTCCCCACCGCAAATGTAAATGAGGCCTTAGGGCCACCAGTCCAAAATATCTGTACAGGCCTGGGAAACACATGCCCCTTTGCCCCCAGTTGTCTCATGTCACTGGGGGGAGAATGCAAGGGGAATTCCAACATTAAATAATGGTCACAAGAACAGGTGGTGAGGGAAAGTCCAACCATGGAAACACCTGTTTTGGTGATAACTGTTCTCAATTTTGGAGGGATTTTCACTTATTTCCTGTTGAGTTTTTGGGACACAAAGTGAAGAGAAATCTCTCCAATGCTTCAAAAACAACAAAATGGAATAAAAACAAAAGTTCTAATCCTTCCCTAATTTATCTGCAACTAGAGTTCATCACCTAGTACTTGTTAGTTGGCTTTGGCTAACCATGAGGAGTGGGTTCATCGGGACTTTTGGCTAGGTGGACCTAAATGGGCCTTGCCCCCATCAGCAGTTTGCGTCTCGAGGCTGGGTCAGGGAAGGGTCCTCCCACTTATGCATTTGTCTTTTTCACTTTGAATGTAGGGTGAAGACCCTGAAGTCTAGACCCCTTGGGCGGGGTCTCTTTTGGGAGAGCCCATCACGTAGTCCTCGTTGGTCAGCTTCACCTTATCATGAGGAGCGGGTCTACTGGGGCTTATGGCTAGGTGGACCTAAGTGTGCCTCCCCTATCTGAAGTCCTGCACACCGGGGGTCACAGAAGACTACTTACTCTTTGTGAGGGGACCATTATTTATCTTTTCTCCACATGTGTGTCCCCTGCACTTATGTATGCATCTTTTTTCACTTGTACTGTTGGGTGCAGATCTTCGGGCCTATCCTGAAGTCCAGGACGGGGGATGTGTAGCCATTAGTTTCCTTCCTCACTTGCCTTGGGGAGGGTTTTTGAAGAAACACACTGTATGTGTGAAACTTTGTTACCCCTTGGTCCATTGTCATAGTCCTGATGGCAGTCTATCAATAAACCTGTTGGACGGATGTTGGTGTGCAGCTAATTTTTCCCAATTTGTTTATATGTTCACAGTTGCAAGCCAGAGCTAGCACCCAGCCCTTCCTTCCTGGTGGATTATCATACTCACCTGGAGCAGCCATCTGTCTCATTGTTCCTCTCTTTGGGAGAGCCCATCACCTAGTATTTGTTGGTCAGCTTTGGCTGACCATGAGGAGCAGGGTCCATCAGGGCTCTTGGCTAGGTCGACCCAAGTGTGCCTCACCCCCGTCAGGAGTCTTGGGCCCTGGGGGTCAGGAAAGAGTCCTCCTACCTCGAGAGGTGCCCATATGACATACCCTAGTGCACTTTTTTGTGTTTGTTCACACGCACTTCTAAGCATAGCACAATTCTGTTTAAAATACAACTCTTTGGGCATATTTGATACAGAAAGAAAGAAAGACAGCATTGAAATGTTTAGCCTTGAATGTAATATTTAATATCTTTTGAAGTTACAGCCAAAAACAGAGTTTTCAGAACACCCAATATCCCCAGTGGAAAATGTTCAGAGTGTTCTTGTTGCCATGGGAAACGGTCTGCGTAAACATTCTGCTGTCAACTGTAGTTAACATCTGGTGACAGGCCCCACCCCATGACAGCGGGCAAAATGTCTCTTATCCAAATATCACTATTTATTTAGTCAGCCTCTCCTTCAACCCAACAAAACAAATAAAGCCCCCTTCACCTCTCTACGGCCATTTGAGGTAGGGGCTTACTTTCTGAGGTGGCACATGGGGGAAGCCTAGTTATACCTAAAGGCTCATTCACCCAGGTTGGGGCACGTCATCTTCTGTTTAACTTGCCCTGCTGCTGTGTATTGTGTAGGGGCAGTATAATGTTTTGCTACTACCCTTTTTTCTAACTGTATTGAAATTTCAAAAAATGACATTTGGTTCAACCATAGTAGGTAAAAATGAGAGTTTACAGGTGCTGTATGCAGCACCTTGGATTTCTAGGTGGGGAAATATGCTGGAAATAACATTACACAGGCTCAGACATTAAACTTAAATGACTTAAAGGCCAAGTTCCCCTTTTTTTTTTCCTAAATTCCAGCTCCCCTATGTACCAATATAGCATCAATGTACCTGTTTTGCAAAAATAAAACAGCTTTCCATTTATTCTACCCACGCTTACCTCACTCTTCATGGATGTTTAAAAACACTTATCCATTACTTCTGCCTTACTTCCTGAACAGACTTTAGGTCATAACACAGGAAGGAGTTGACCAGCTGAGGGTAGATGATGCAGGGTATGTGCTAATGAGATCAGCTGGTCAACTACTTCCTGTGTCATGACCTGAAGTCTGACCAGGAAGTAAGGCAGATTTATTGTATTTTACAAATTGTTGGCGCTATATAAATCCTGTATAATAACAACATTCTCTCAGCACAGCTTTACCATAAGGATTTCTATTGGGGAGCGTTTGGATATCTGAAGACTGCATCTGACTTTGGCAAACATTCCCTGCTCGAGGGCCAGGTAGGATTTTTGTGGTTTTACCTTCAAATGGGTGTACATTTATTGAAAATAGTACTCTCCCTGTATGGCAGATATCTTAAAAGTGAATTGAAAAATTGCATAGTAGCTGCACTGAGCCACTGAGAGCTCCCCCTAGTGACCAACCCTTTAAATCTCTATATGTGATGCAATAACAGAAGTATGGAAGAGCAAGCAAAAATGTTGCCTAAAAAAATGACTTCAATATAAACCCTGCAATAAGAAGTCAACCTATGCGCTCACTGAGAATACACATTACTTTCCCTTTAATGGAAGGCATGCTGAACTCTTGACTAGAGCAGTTACATGTCTGTAAATGTTTTCCTGAGTTGACTAATTAGGCATGCACCTAATTTCCGCGTCTCTCAGATTCTTCGCGTTGCCCGTCCAATCCTAATTTAGAGGCGGCTGTTAACACCTTACTGCTGCTGCTAGTAATGACCTATACAGTTTCACAAAATCTCTGTGTATTGATGCTGGCTTGGGGCAGTGTGGTAACAGATTAGGCAATCAGCACAAGTATGCCTTTATTTAAAATCTAGTTCCGTAGAAAGCTTGGCAACAATTTAATAATAATTTCCAGGGAGATTTTGGTGAGTCAGTGCAGCTCAACTCCAGCAAACAACTAAACACATTTGAAATGCTTATATGTGAACTGTCTTACATGCCAAAATATTTCTAATTCTATTCAGCCACTTTTGTGTGCTAGGCACCCCTGCCAGACAGCATAACAAGGCTGGTGACCTCACTTTTCTCATCTGCAGTTAAGCAACACAGCTTGGTCAGCAGCCCACCCTCAGTGGCCAGTGAGGGAACAACACACCTCCAGCAAGCATGTGTAGAGCCTACCCCGATTCTCTGGGGGCCTGATGGTGACTCAGAGGCGGGGAGGGTCACACATTCCTCAGGGTGTAGGGTATTGGGCATAGTGGAGGATGAGCAAGAAAAGAAGTTGAGCGCCAGTAACTTTTATGCTTTAAAACAGGAGAAAGCTTATTTCTCAACAGGAGCAATATGGGAGTAAGGAGAAAGGGCACAGGACACCCGTAGTAACGATCAACAGGTAGGCAGACTCCTTAGAAAAAAATTGGTGAGAGAAGGTGAACAGCAGTACAGGAAAAAAAGCCTTTAAAGCTGAACCAGCACATCTGTACTTTGTAGGACAGGCGGTCTCCTCAAGTAACTAAGCTCTACTCACAGCTTCACACACATGGATTCACTTGGATGAGTCCTCTCCTGAAGTCCTCCCAGCCACTTCATAGCCTCCAGCTCATGAAGAGTCCCCCTCTGGTGCTTCCACAGAACTCCATCCCTCTCAAAATCATTTGTGGATCTTTGGCAGACTTTCATCAGCTTAACTTGAACACCCGGATAGGTCTCGGACAGGCCTAGCAACCGGCAACCACCTGGATAGACCTCATGCTTCAGGCCTAGCAGCCAGGAGCTACTTGATACACATCCTCCTAGGCCGCAGCCCAGGGTGGGAACTCCTAGATCACCTGACTTCTTCCAGTTAAATACCTTTTCCCAGCATGCAAAGCTATCTAATTGGCTGAGCAAGGAGCCCAACATCAAGACTCATACTAGCCTTATGTTAAAATATAGTGAAATTTTTCTTTGATGAAGATGTAACAGTATTAACTGGTGTTTTTTTATATCTGATTGTTTTTCTGGATTTATTTTATTAAAGCGGAGCTCCACCCAAATTCCGCTTTAAGGCCTCCTCCCCAGCTCCCATTTGTGGAAATGGAGCTTTTGGGGAGGAGGGGGGGGGCAGGTACCCAATGTTGACAGGTATCCGCTCCGATTGCCGCTCTAGGCGATCAGAAGCGGAAGTCCTCTTCTCCCCCCCTCCCTTCCTCCTGGGTGATTTTGGGACACATGGCAGGTCCCAGAAGGCTGGGGGACCATTCATTGTGTGCGGCGCCACTCGTGCATGTGCAGTGGGCACCTGGCTTTGAAGTCGCAGGGTTGATGACTCCTGTCTTAAAGCGGTTGTATCATGATTTCTATCACTTTTCTTGATTGCAATGCTACAATATATAATAGCGCTGTGTCTCGGAGCTCCTACCTGCTTCGTTCAGCAGACATCTGTATTTTGGTGTTCAGTGACGTCTCCGGCGCATGCGCAGTATCCCTAAATTATGGCAGGACTCCTGGACTCCGCTGTAAATATGGTAGAGCTATACGGGCGGCGTCATTTCCTATTGGTGATGTTAGCTCACCCAGATTGTGTGAGATCTCCATTTCCATAGTAACTGGGAACGAAGAAGAGGATGGAATGTGTTGCGTTACGCGCATGCGCGGGATTACGGGCCAGAATCAGAGGTGAGGGCGGAAATAGGGAACAGGAGAAGCCGCGGAAGCCAGCAGCTAAAATAGCAGCGCCGAACACGAATGCAGACTGAAAATATAATATCTTCTATATACAGTAAGAGGAATGTTATTGAATTATAAATAGGCTCGTTATTATAGATGATACAACCGCTTTAAGGATATTCCGTCATACTGCGCTCATGACTTAGGCCTCATGCACACTGCTGCCTCTAAGGCATTTGGGTGTTTTTTTTTTCAGCTGCCCCTGAACTCATCTAATGTTATCTTAACCGTCCATGTACACAGGGTCGTTTAAGGTCGTTTCCAGGCAGTTGAGTTTAGAAGCATTTCTTGACTTCACACTTCGATATACAGAAAACCGACTGACCGATGCAGCTATCTCCATAATTCCAGTTTTCACCCCCAACACACTAAACGGGCCATCATACACAGCCAGGCCATCAGATACCACCGAATATGTTCAGACCCAGAGGACAGAGATAAACATCTCAGAACATTGGCAGACTCCTTCCATAAGAAAGGATACAAATACAAAACCATCAACAGCATAAACACGGCCTTGAAAACCCGAAGAGAAAATCTCCTCCAATACAAAGAGAAAAAAAAACAAATAACCGTGTCCCTCTAGTCACTACGTACATAGGCGTGCGCAGGGGGTGTGCCCGGGCACACCCTATTCACCCCGTGCGGCGCAGATTCCCCCTTCTGATATTTCACCAAAGCCCCCAATGAGGCACCTAAATTTTTTTTTAAAGAATAATTTAAAAAAATAACAACATAAAAATAAAAAACAACTGAGACCATCCACTGCCTTACTGACACTAATCTCTGCCCTACTGATACCATCCACTGCCCTACTAACACCATCCATGTTTTAATACATTTGGGGTGCACACCCTAATGTAATAGGCTGCGCACACCTATGACTACATACAACCCAGCACTAGAAGGGATAAAAAATATAATCAAAGGTTTACAACCCATTATAACAGAAGATGAAACTCTGAAAGAAATATTCCAACAACCCCCCCCCGCCCCAATATTGGCTGTCAGACAACCACCCAACCTCAGACAAACTAATCAGCAGAAAACTTCACTCTGATCATGAAGTCACAAATAATGGAAGCAAAACCTGCAATAAAAAATCATTTCAAACTGTGCAACCAGATCAATCAATCCAAATGTGTCACACACACAAATGGAACCTTCAATATGATGGGATCATACAGCTGTACCTCTAGTAATGTGGTGTACCTCATCCAATGCAATAGGTGCAGGAAAGGATCTTATGTTGGAGAAACAGGACAGAAATTACAAACGAGGATGAATTTACACAGACATTCCATCAAGGAACAGAAAGAAGATGATTTCTGCACACCGATGGGACATCATTTTTCACAACCGGAACGCACTATATGAAAACCTCAGGGTTTTAGTTCTTAAAGGGGAATTTCAGAACTACCCAGGAAAGGAAAACTTTGAACTAAGAATGATTCTTCTTTTTGACACACAAAAAAAATGGTTTAAACTTATATATAGGTTTTCTCACTCATTCTAAAGTTTACAACCCCCTCTGTGACTGTCACCCCCCCCCCCCCCCAGTCTATAACTCTGTCTGTCTTATCTCACTAGCTCTGCAGCTAGTTTTATTACCATTTGCCTTATACATTGATTTGTATTGGTTTGTTTTTCCTCTTTCTCCTTTCCCCTCTGAGGTTTTTTTTTCTTTTCTCTCTCTTCTTTTTTTTTAACATTCAGCCAAAACTGTTGTGAATCAGTACTGCTTGGACCTTGAAGAAGGGGACACACCCTCGAAAGCTTGTCCTAAAAAATTGTACGTTAGTGCAAATAAAAAAAGTATCACGGACAGTGCTCAATTTTCTCTGAAGCATTTCTTGGAAAGCAAATAAATGCGTTCCAGATGGAAGTTCAGAGGCATTTGAAAGCCAAATGCCT
>BLSH010022066.1:1099962-1115636 GCA_018402905.1 Glandirana rugosa
CGCAATCACTCGCAGCCGCAGTTTTCCTCAAAAATTTTTTTTATGTAAGGAGAAGATAAAAAATTGGATTTTTGCGGCCAATTACAGCTATACCGCAGTTACGCGCAGTCGCAAAACGGCCGAGTCACAGTTTTCGTAGTTTTGTGATGTCGGGGCCTTGCGCACCCAGGACGCAATCTAAATGTCGAATTGCGGCTGCGGTAGATGTCGAGTTTTTGCAGTGGCAAAAAATACCCCGGTAACTTATTGTACCTCTCGACGTTTTTTGCGATTTATTTTCACCGCAGTTTTTTGTAGGTACACATACTCCGGATTCCGAGGTACATGTGCCCTGCGAAAAGTTGGAGGGGACTTGCAAAATAGAACTGTCGATTTTTGGGCGCAGATTTTTACAGACAAAACGTACTGTGCAAATCGACGTAAACGCAGATCCTCGCCAAAATAAGATATTACCTTTGACGAAATTTGTTTAGCAAGGATCTGCGTTCAATGGTACAAGTGTTCGACAATGTCCGTAAACCGAAAGGTTGAAAAGCGTCCCGTGTACATGGAGCCTTAGGCCTCATACACATGGATGTTTTTTGACGCCACTTTTATTTAGCGTTTTTTGCAGCTCTCCATGTTATTCAATGGCCCCATAAAAAACGGTGACGTTTTTGAGCTGTAGATGGCGTCGGCGTTAAGCTGTAAATCTAACGCAGGACCCACGCGTTCCGGGGCTGTAGTGTTTTGATGCTTTTGACACTGAGCCGGCAAAACGCTGACGCGCATTGACGCCATATCGACATTAACCGGCGTTTTTAGGTTAAAAAATAGAAGAGGAATGTATTTTTTTTAAAAACTCCTTTTGACGCCGACGCTCACTAACGCTCATTAACGCTGATGAAAAACGCTGACAAAAACGCCAATTTTTGCCTGATGTCGGTCCCGACGTTTTGCTATTACGCCCCTGTGGGCTTAGGCCTCATGCACACTGGAGGTATTTACAGCAGCTGTTTTTGGCTTCAGACTTTTTTTTTCTGCAGTCAATAAATTCCCCATCTCTGTGTTCATACACACACAGGCTATTATCAGCAGATTTTGGCTGGGGCATTTTTTGGCTTTAAAAAGGCTGAGACGAGTTTTTCAGCTGTAAAAACGATCCAACTTCAAAAAAAGCTCAAAAAACGCGGCTCACCAACGTTTAACACTTTTGATCTCATTGATTTAAAAAAAAAAAAAAAAAAAACGCTAACGCTGAAAAACTCACCGAAAAGCTACTGGCGTCTTTATAACATCCAGTGTGCATGAGGCCTTATAATCCAGAGTCCATTTCCTCTGGTAAGTGGCCATCTCAGATTATATGGTGGAGGTAGGTGCACCTGGGTGTTTCACCTTTCAATACGATATGTTTTTTCTTTCCATATATGTTGAACACTTAATCCCTCACATTTTCCTTGAAGTGGTCTACTAGTTATGGTGATTGGACTAGATCACTTCTAATTGGACTGTAATATTATGGGACTTTATTTCTTTGTCATTCTTAGCGCGGCAATTTTTCTGCTTGTACTGACCAAATAAAATGCCTATGGGCATAAGGGACATCTGAAGATAAAAATAAAACGGTGCAGCTCTGACTAAAGTTGAGTCATGCCCTTGATGTAGATGTAACAAAGAAAAGAGGAAGGTCTGGTGCCACCAGTGACACACCTCCATCCCTATATACACATCAAATACACAGAAAAGTGCCCTGGGACTTTAAATGAGATGAGCACCATTTGCCACTAATAACAAAGTAACAGTAGTATACAAAGTTTGAACTCAGCAAATTGGAACATTGCTTTGCCTGATGGTGAGTATGGGGCCTTCTATTCCTAGACCCCTCTGACCATTTACCATAACAACCTTCATTGTGTTATACATTTTTTCTTATTTATTATAGATGTATCACACATGTATCCACCCCTGAGGAAGCGAGCCATGTCTCGCGAAACACGTCGGGTTTATTAGATGCCCGTGCATACTGTAGTTTTTATATGTATCATTGCAAAATTGTACCATGATGTATTTTATTGGCTCAGCAATTGTCATGCTATCCATGTATGTAAGATCATTTTTCAATAAATGTTCAAACTGTGTATACTACTGTTACTTTGTTATTAGTGGCAAATGGTTCTCACCTCATATAAAGTCCCAGGGCGCTTTTCTGTGTATTTGATGTAGAAGTAGCCTTTTACCTACCTCCCAAAGCCTGACTGGAATACTCCCAGGACGATGCTAAGTGAGGCCTAGTTGTTACTGCTCACCTCCTCCATCACAGGAGCAATCTCTCCAATGCTGAGTTTAGAGCTACTGCTAGGGTTGCCACCTGCTTGGGATCCACCAGTTCGGGTATGGAATGATACGTCCAAGTTTCGGACTGCCTGATACCCGAACACATAATTCAGACCGGACTATGGCTTCCCAGCAGGGTTGCTGGCTGCAGTTGTCTAAGCCGAGAGTGTCTGTTACACTCTCTTTCACATTGCCCAAAGCCAACACGAACAGTCCCCCCTCCCCACACACATAGGGGAGAGGAGAGAGGGCTCCTCTTCCTCCTGTCCCTACCCCTCTGTGTCTGCCCACACTCCAATCACTGGCGCTGTGCCAAGGGGTGAGTGAGCTCACCATCCATCCCTGTCTGTGACTGAAGTCTCCCCCTTCTCTCTCCTGCCTCTGAGTGAGTACATTGAGGTAAATCAGGGTTCTCAGAGCACCCTTTACCTCAGTTTCCCTTTACACCAGAGGACGCAGTGTTCCCCCTTAGATCAAAGTCCTCTTCATACCTCAGAGTTCTCAGTGTTCCCCTTAAACCAGGATTTCCAGAGCATCCCTTATGTCCGAGTGCCCAGAGATCTGCCTTACATCAGAGTCTGCAGAGCCCCCCCCCCTTACAGTGTAGGGGAACTCTGCAGATTCGGCTGCAAAGGGGGAACTCTGCAGATTCAGCTGCAAAGGGGGAACGCTGCAGATTCAGCTGCAAAGGGGGAACGCTGCAGATTCAGCTGCAAAGGGGGAACGCTGCAGATTCAGCTGCAAAGGGGGAACTCTG
The DNA here is from genome assembly GCA_018402905.1 of Glandirana rugosa. Taxonomy (NCBI): domain Eukaryota; kingdom Metazoa; phylum Chordata; class Amphibia; order Anura; family Ranidae; genus Glandirana; species Glandirana rugosa. The sequence goes on from BLSH010022066.1 coordinate 1,103,033, forward strand.
CAGATTCAGCTGCAAAGGGGGAACTCTGCAGATTCAGCTGCAAAGGGGGAACTCTGCAGATTCAGCTGAAAAGGGGGAACTCTGCAGATTCAGCTGAAACGGGGGAACTCTGCAGATTCAGCTGTAAAAGATGAAATGAATGGGCAGCGCTTCCAAGTGCCATAAAAACGATTTTAACATGCCGCAAGATGGCGCTTCAGTGTGAAAGGGGTCTAAAGAATAGACCTCACTTCACAATGTCCTAGAAGTTTTCCAGTCAGACTTCATGAGGTAAGTAAATGGCCTACGCCTATAGCAAGTGCAGAGTTTTGTCTTCATCCATAGAGCTCGCTTACCTGCATAGGCAGTTTTTCTAACAAAGGTGAACTAACCCTTTAACTGCCAAGCCAGAAACTTTTTTTTTTTTTTTAAACTGTAAAGCGAGAAACTTTAGCTTCGATTTTCGGACGACAGAACGTCTGTTTTTTAGTTGGATGCTTATCTCTTGTGGAAAGTGAAGAATGTACTAACGATACGAAAATTCTCGTATGCCCGAATGCAACCTCAGAAGTGACGAAATGCGTAGTTTTGTATGTATTTTTAAGTTTCTGAGCATGCGTAGTCTTGATTTTATTTTAGAAAAACGTACTAGTGATACGAAAATCGGATGTACAAAAAAAGTTTACTAGTCTGCACATCCAGTTTTTTTTGTCCGAAAAAAGAAAATCGGCCGTCGAAAGGAGCGTACTAATGGTAAGGATTTCGGATGATCGGTCGTCGTGTGAAAATTCCCGTCTGATAATCGCATGGTGTGTACGGGGCTTTAGGGCTGGATTCATCGTTTGCACACTGGGCCTGAGCCCGTAGGTGGAAAGGAGACAGGTTTTCCCCTTAAATCTATCATCTGTTTTATTTTTTCCCATTCTCAGAAGCAATTCTGTCATCTCATATATACAGTAATTGTATTGGCAGACTGTCATATTCAAAGCCAGGTTTGGACCATTAACACAAGAAAAGGTTCAGTGTAAAACAGGTGATCCTAGGAGAGAGGGGTTCCCAAGGCTTTTTGGCTACAGTGCTGGCAATCCAGGCCTGTTTGCAGCTCTAGGTCCTGGGTTCAAATCCCACCAGGGGCAGGAACATTTTCTGCATGGAGCATGCATGTTCTTTCTGCGTAGTACATGCAATCCCAACACCTACGTCTAGGTGAATTGGCTTCTCCCAAGGTTTCCTTATTGCTGAAGAGGAAATTAGCTTTTGCTTACACTGTGGTGCAGCCATTTTCTTAGATAAACTTATTTTTATGTCCATTTTATTTGAAGTAGATCCATTTATTTTCTTCTTTCATGCAGACAATACAAGCTAATTCAAGTATAACTAAAGGCAGTTTTGTATAGAGGGGAGAAGCATTAGAACCCCTGTCAGTTTTTATTGGGGTCTGTGTCCCCGTTAGGGAGATTCATCCTCTCTATTTGCCCTGTTGACCAGTAAATCCCAACAGAAAAGTAATAGATGGGAAATTTTCCAATTTCTGGTGACCTGGGAGGTCCTTAATTTGCAGGGATTTCCTCTCACTTCCTGTTTTGGCTATAGGACAGGAAGTGAAGGTAAAGCTCCCCAATGGGAAACATATACCAAAAAATCCTTACAGGTGTTATAACCCTCCCTTCTATCCAAAATGAAAAAAAAAAAAGTTTTGCCTAGATTTTCAATTTAACAACTTCAGCTCCGGAAGGATTTACCCCCTTCCCGACCAGAGCACTTTTTGCAATTCGGCACTGTGTCGCTTTAACTGACAATTGCGCGGTCATGCGGCGTTGTACCCAAACAAAATTGACATCCTTTTTTCCCCACAAATAGAGCTTTCTTTTGATGGTATTTGATTACCTCTGCGGTTTTGCGCTGTAAACAAAGAGTGACAATTTTGTAAAAAAAAAAAAAAAAAAATATTTTTTACTTTTTGCTATAATACATATCCCAAAAAAATAAATATATATATATATATATATATATATATATATTCATTCATCAATTTAGGCCAAAATGTATTCTTGTACATATTTTTGGTAAATAAAATCGTAAAAAGTGTTCGATTGGTTTGTGCAAAAGTTATCGCGTCTACAAACTATGAGAATTGATTTATGGCGCTTTTAAATTTTTTTTTTTTTTTTTTCCTGGTTAATGCCGGCAACCTGCGAATTTTAATCGGGACTGCAATATTGAGGTGGACAGATCAGACATTTTTGACACTTTTTGAGACCGTTGACATTTATACAGCGATCAGAGCTAAAAATAGCCACTGATTACTGTATAAATGTCACTGGCAGGGAAGGGGTTAACACTAAGGGGGCGATCAAGGGGTTAAATGCGTTCCCTTATTGTGTTCTAACTGTATGGGGGCTGGGCTGGCAGGGGTATGACAGATCTGACTGTTCCCGATTACAGGGATCAGTAGATCACTGTCATGTCCCCTGACAGAACGGGGAACTGTCGTGTTTACATTGGTGGTTCACCGCTCTGCTTCTGTATTAGGCATTGAGTCTGCCCGACCCCTGGCCACACTCACGCAGCATGCGGCAGGCACGAGAGGGCACGCCCGCCACTGCGGTTGCGCAAATTGCTGTATATATAAAGGAGCCGGTCGGGAAGTAGTTAAACAAGTTTTCCCAGCAGATGAACAAGAAGCAAAACTGGAACGTGTGTGATTGCGACAGAAAACGCACCCCCAATGCCTAAAGTGTAACTAACGGCAAAGAATTTTATTTAATTTTGGATAGAGTGAGGGGGGATTAGAGCCCCTGTCAGTTTTTATTGCTGTCTGTGCCACCTTTAGGGAGATTCATCCTCTCTATTTGTCTTGTTACCATTATCATTGAAAGTAAAAGAAAATCCCAAATTTCAGAACACGAAGGCCTTGCCAACACTTGCTCAAAATACTGAAAAAATGCACCTATAGCGTGAATGAGGCGCATTAAAAACGTAACCCTGGCGCCCATTTCTTTTTGGCTGTTGTGAACAAGGCCTAATGTGCCGCCACGTTTATGACACGTTGCCATAGACTTAGATACTCCAACTCGTTCAAAATTCGACATGTACAGTAGCTTCATTTTTGAAGCACCACAGCAGGTTTTAATACCACGAACAGCTCTGTATGCTGTCCATATTATGAATTGCAGACTGCTTTAGTAGGCATTTGAGGAGAGTTAAAAACGCACCTCAAATATCTGCTTTTAATAGCAGTGTGAACAAGGCCTAATAGAAAGGGAATCTTCCAATAGAGACTCCTTCTACCAGGATTCCTTCACTTTGGAAAAATTTCCTCTCACTTCCTGTTTTGGCTATGGGACAGGAAGTGAAGGAAGTCTCCCCAGTGGGACACATATGCAAAAAAAAAAAAAAAAACAGATTGTAACTGGTTAAACTTTAAATTTATCCTTTGGTATATATGCACCAATATGGAGACTCCCAAATATAATAGTTAGGGCAGCACTTTATATAGGGGCCCTGGCAAGCCACTGTGGTTTCCACATATATTTGCAAATGTGCCAAACAAAATTTCTGTTTTTAACACAAATTGTTAGACAGGGTCATTTTGTTTTGGGGGGGTTTTACCTTGCAGGCTACCTGCTAAGCTTTCTGGGAAATCTTTGGATTGATCATGCACATGACTGGGGTATTGCCAATGTTACAGCTGCCATGACCTTACCAAAAAGTTACCCCGCAATTCAACAAAATTAACCCAAGACCATCTTTTTTGGATTTAAACAGCCATAGCAGCCTTTTAGTAAAGAACCATAAGCAAAATACAACTTTTTATAATAAATTCTATGTAATAAAAAACCAACAACAGTAATGTATATAAAGGACCTTCTAGTACAGGCTCTCTCAACCTTTTCCACACTGAAGAACCCTTGAATTAACTTCCAGGTCTCGGGAAACCATGCTAAAAATGACTACATCTCCAACTCATAATACATTAGTGTGATGATCAGTGGGAAGAATGCTCCTTACACTTGTGGTCATTGGAAAGAATTACCCCCTTGCAGATAACTAAAAAGTTTATTGTTGTCAGTGGGAACTTATCTGAGAGGTAGAAATCGCTCATTGCTCAAGGAACCCCTAGCAACCTCTGGAGGAACCCTGGTTGAGAAACCCTGTGCTAGTAGGTCTTTAGGTTTTTAAAAAGGCACATGTGATCCAACAACCAGCTGTATCAAGCCACCCAGCCAAAATTTTACCTAGGGAGCAATTGCTTACCAAATTATCACCGAATACAGTCCAATAAACAAAAACACATTACTGATGACACTTGGTAGGGAAGGTACACCCATGCCTGAGATGGACCCAACCCATTGTATGTCAAAATCTTTTAACTATGCTCACCTACAAAACCCTGAGGCCTCTGCCCGCTGCTATGATAATACCAGCCCCCTCCTCCTAGAGTAAAAGCATTTGGGAAACAATCTCCACCACAGCTGACTTGGTACGGGAGGGGAAAAGAACCAACAAAAGAAGGCATTGGGAGGAAGGCTGGTGGGAAAAGCTTATCCAACACTGTCACTGCTCCAACTGACCCTATAGGCAACACCTCCACCTATCAGACCACTAGAGCCACAGCCTGCTCTACCAATTTTCTTTTGAAAAAAACAGTTAACCCCGCACCAACTACAGCCTAGATTTGCAAACCCAGGCATGTAGGCCTTCCACTTATCCTGCACATACAGCTCCTGGCCTAAGGCCTCGTACACAGGCTTAGAATTTCTGACGACAGAATGTCCTTTTTTGTTGGATGCTAGTCTCATGTAGGGTTGCCACCTCATCCTTTTGAACCTGAACATACATTAATTACACAGGTTCTGTGGCTGATTAAGGTGGTAATTAAACTTACTTGGTGCCTTATCTGCATTAAATTAGCCTCAGAAACTGTGTAATTCATGTGTTCGGGTTTAAAGGGTGGCAACCCTAATATCATGTAAAAAGTGAAGAGCGCCGAACTAACAATACAAAAATTCTTGTATGACCGAACTCAACGTCAGAAGTGACGTAATGTGTTAAATAGTCAAAAATGACCAGTGCTGAAGTAAGCAAATGAGCTGCTAGCAACAAAAGGAAAAACACAACACCCTCTGAACAGCGATAAATATAATTGCAGCGCTGAAAAATCTGATGGATCAATTCAAACAATAGTCCTCCTATTGACTCAGGTAGCAAATGTCCACTCACCAGAAATGTGGTAATATGGATCATAATACAAACAGCTGAGGTGGCATGCTAGATAGAAGTTGTGTTCCTAGACGGGAGTCATCTCACCAGATCCATTAAATGAGAAAGAGAGAGACCATCATAGTGTGGTAGTTTAAATTGCTGCAATAGCTCAAGTAGGGGAAAGAGAGGGTAAGGACACCCACGGTGATGACAGATCAGACAGACTCTATGCCCCTGAAGATGAGCTTTTGCTGGAAACCGGTTGGGCGTGTTGCTCATGCTATACAACACCACTGTGATTGGTGGTGATCGTGGTGGCGTCCTGATGTGAGTGATTTTATTGTTCATTTTTATGATTGGTTTTACTTTTGATTTTAACTGACAAAATAAACGATGCTGCGCTATGGTACCTCGTTTTGTTTTTATAGTATTGGATGGTGTTACTAGCGTTCCATTACCCCTGGTTACCGAAATCTTCTAGACTACACAGTGACTGGTCTGCCGAGAGATTGATGGCACATTGGTCTGACTGCTTTGGCGTTTTATTTACTTTGGTCTGGTGAGTGTGCATTGCATGTGGGGAAGGTGAAATGTGACATGGAGTTTGTGACCACCGTGGGTGTCCTTACCCCTCTTTTTCCCCTACTTGAGCTTTTGCAGCACTTTAAACTACCACACTATGATGGTCTCTCTCCTCATTCAATGGATCAGGTGAGATGACTCCCATCTAGGAACACAACTTCTATCTAGCATGCCACCTCAGCTGTTTGGATTATGATCCATATGCTAGCATTACCATATTTCTTTTGCGAGTGGGCATTAAGGATGGGCTTGATTGTGTTCGCAACCGCACAAGCCCGAGCCCACCAGGAAGCTGACACTTTGCCGCGCTAATCACAAGCAGTGCGACATTTCCTGATCCACGGTTGCCGAGGTCTTACTTCTCCAAAACCAAACTCATATTTCCTCCCGCTCGTGACTTTTCCCCTGACTTCTCTATCAAGAGCAATGGCACAACCATCCACCCATCCCCACACGTTAGGGTGCTTGGTTTTATCCTGGATTCTGAACTCTCCTTTTGGCCCCACATCCAATCACTTTCTAAGGCTTGCCGCCTCAATCTCCGCAACATCTCTAAAATACGTCCCTTCCTAACCAATGAAACCACAAAGCTCCTGATTCACTCCCTGGTCATCTCTCGCCTCAACTACTGCATCTCCCTCCTCATTGGCCTACCTTTAAATAGACTATCCCCCCTCCAGTACATCATGAATGCCGTTGCCAGACTCATCCACCTTACAAATCACTCAGCGTCTGCTACCCCTCTCTGCCAATCCCTCCATTGGCTAACACTTGCCCAGCGAATTAAATTCAAAATACGAATAATAAGTTACTAAGCCATCCACCACTCTGCTCCCAGCTACATCACCAGCCTAATCTCAAAATACCAACCAAACCATCCTCTTCGCTCCTTCCAAGACCTCCTGCTCTCCAACTCCCTCATTACCTCCTCTCAAACTCGCCTCCAAGACTTCTCCCAAGCCTCTCCCATCCTCTGGAATTCCCTACCCCAATCTATCAGACTGTCCTGAAAACTTTTTTCTTCAGGGAAGCCTATCCTGCCGCCACCTAACTGCACTTCTATTTTTTTCATCAGCTCATCCTCCACAGTTATTGCCCTTTCGTATCACTTGACCCTCCCTCCTAGATTGTAAGCTCTAATGAGCAGGACCCTCGGATTCCTCCTGTATTGAATTGTATTGTAATCTGCCTTAATATTGTAAAGCGCTGCGCAAACTGTCGGCGCTATATAAATCCTTTATAACTATAATAATAATATTTCATATTTTACTTTTGAAATAGTAAGTAGCTCAGGGACAGGATTTAGCAGGGCAAGAAATTAGAATGGGTGGCACCAGGGTTGCCACCTTTTCTTCAAGCCAAAGCCAAACACTTTAGCGGCCTGAGACACCTTTGGGTGCCCCAAGGAGAGTAGTAATGAGGTGCACATAGCATGCTGCAGCAAACAGTGGATGTGGCCAAATTGCTCTTGCTGCCATCATCGACCTGCCCCCCAGTGATGCCGAACCTGCCTCTAGACAGCTGCCCACAGCTCCCGTATGGGAGAAGATTTGTGTGCGACTATCTTGGTTTCTTGGGGAGCTACAGCCTGGTCTGAATAATGTGTCCGGGTTTCAGTCTGCCTGAAACCCAGACACATGAATCAAAACCAGGACTATCCGGGTGAATCCCGGACAGGTGGCAACCCTAGGCATCACACACATGAAATTGACTCTTACAGTGACACTGACAGCAGCACCTCACAGACAAGACATGTCCCCTCCTGAGTCACAGTGACAGTCTCTCTCCACGCCAGGTGGTCCCTTCAGTCCACTCCAGTCCAAAGAGCACCAACAGTCCCACTGCTGGCTTACCTTGCTCCCGTACCACAGATACATACACGAGGCTCCGGACGCTCCTCTCGGCCTCCTTGCATCACACGACATGCTCAGGCACTGCCTCCACCAGGCCGGCCCCCCACCGACACTGCCCATACACACTTTCGCATGCACTTGGATGGACTCGGCTGGCTCCAAACCAGAACTGTGCATGTGCAGTGCCGAGCCGAGCGTCACAACAATATTTTTAACTGGCAATCCTTTCCTTTTACTGGCATTTACTGGCGGTAGAAAAATGCCTATTGTTTCCTGGCTGCCAGTAAAAACGCTGGCGGTTGGCAACACTGGTGTACGGGGCTTAATACTTTATTGTGGTTGGGGCGAGCTGCTTTGAGGGACAGGACTGGTGTGAATGAATCTCTGAACTGTATGTGGTTGCTATGTAAACTGTACAATGAAATCTCCAGGTTTATGGGTACCTGTTATTTTGTAAACCATCCGTCACCAGAGATCCCTGCAAATACCGCTCATACATCAGCTAAAAAATCCCTCTTGAAGAGCACAGTGCCAGTTTGAATCTGTTTGTACAGGCCTGAAGCCAGGCCTGGAAGGAGATGACCTTTCTGTGGAAGGGGCTACAGTTTGATAAGGAATTGGCCAACACATAAACAAACCCCTGTGTTCTCAGAGATATCACATTGCTGTACAGTCAATAAACGCCAGAAGGATATGTCAATACTCTGTACCCATGTAAACACTTTCACATGGACATTTCACTCTGCAATAGACATTAGAAGAAGGTGGTCGGATATGAAGGTAAAAGCCAACCTCACTTTTTTTTTTGATAGACTTGTATGTTCAGATAACTTAGTTGATGCCTATGAACGGAAAGTGTTACCATTTCCTTCCAGCACTATTTTATCCCAGGATCAAAAAGGAGATCGGTGTAATTATGCATTAGGGTCAGTTGCCATCTCTTCCTGAGATAAGTTGGCAGGGTGTGTAAGCCGGTGCCAATAAAATTTGAGATTATCTTATATTGATGGTGACCTTAAAGTGGTCAATGAATTGTGAAATATTTTCAAGTGCAGTTTCTGGTTTAGACAACCACATTATGTATTTAATGCAGAGCAACCAATTAAAAAATGGGGGGTAAAGTTGGCCATAAACAGATCAAAATTTGACCAGTTCAGCAGGGAGCAGCCGAATTTCAATCTCTGAGTGGCCATCCCCGTTTGACAGGAGTCAGATCTACTTCTGTAGAATGGACATGCTGGAAAACCTTTGTTGACCAGCGGCTGCTGATCCCTGTATCCTGACAGCGGAGAGTCTGGTCTACCACCCGACTAGCCTCGAATCCGATCCATCCAAACAGAAATGGACAGATCCCCTTCTGTTCTTTTTTTCAGCGAACCAGATAAGACCCAGCCATAGGCGGGTGTAAACAGACAAGTCCGTTTATACCTGCCTGTCCATAAGAGTGAATAGACAATTTGATCAGGTGCACCTGAAAAACTAACAGGTGGACCTGATCAAACCCACCATGTGAAAGCGGCCTATTCGTCAAAGTGCTAGACATCTTGCTTGAGGGCAAGAAGATGTTGTGGTCTCCTATAAGCCTGCTTAGAAGCCTATGCATAAAGCATCACATGATAACAGAAGCCTTACACTATGTTACAGAAACAAATGTGGATTGGTAAGGACAAGGCCACATCTTAATTAAATAGTTCTATTTAATATGCCGAATACACAGGTATACACCTGTGCACCTGAACAATCTCAATAGCCCAAATGCCTCTCCTTACCATGGCTACCCCAAAAAAAGTAAAAATGCTGGCATGGCCGCCAATAAAGTGGTGCTGTGAAAAACTTGCAGACGAGGAACTTAAATGCACGTGAACTCAAACAGTAAAGATCTGCCATAATAAAGAAAATATCTAGAAATGTTAATCTGCCCATTACAATGGGCAGATATACATGGGGGTTACATTGGGGGGCTTTACAATGGGCAGACATAATGGGGGGGTTTACATTAGGGGGATTACATTAGGGGCATTACACAGGGGGTTACACTGGGGGCATTACACAGGGGGGTTACATTAGGGGCATTGCACAGGGGGAGTTACATTAGGGACAATACACGGGGGGGGGTTACATTGGGGGCATTACACGAGGAGGTTACATTGGGGGCATTACACAGTGGGTTACATTTGGGGATTACAAATCTTCACCCCGCCACCTCCATGGGCAGGGCAGAGGGCATGGAGTCGGGGCGGAGCCAAGGGGGGAGTGGCAAAATGAGGTTTTGCCTAGGGTGTTGAAAATCCTTGCACCAGCCCTGACCAAGGCTTACCTATAGGTACTGTAAATATCTCCTAAACGACGCGGGCTTCATTTGCCGGTAAGTCACACATAATGTGCTAGTATGCGATGCATACTAGCAAATTATGCCTTTACTTTGCAGGGAAGGGAAAAGATGGAAAAAAAAAACATGGAGTTTACTTCCTCTTTAACCACTTGCCGACCGCCGATCGGCATTTGACGGCGGCAAAGTGGTTCGTTCCCACAAAACGCCGTCATACGACGGCGGCTGCGGGATCGAGCTTAGTGAGCGCGCGCGCGCCGCCGGAGGCGCGCCCGCGCGCTCACTGTGTTCGGGGAGGGCCAGGGAGCGGGTGCGGCGGCTTCGATTGCCGCCGGCTACCCGCGATGGCCCCCCCGAGCGGAGGAACAGAGGTCCATGTATGTAAACACGGACCTCCGCTCTGTGTGAAGGGGGAAGGGCTGTGATCACAGCCTTCCTGTATACGAAGGCTGTGACCACTTCCCTTCCCCAGATAGTGCAGTCCCCCCACAGTTAGAACACGCCCAGGGAACATAGTTAACCCTTAGAGCGCCCCCTGCAGGTTAACCCCTTCACTGCCAATGACATTTACACAGTAATCAGTGCATTTTTATAGCACTGATCGCTGTATAAATGCCAATGGTCCCAAAAAAGTGTCAAAATAGTCCGACATGTCCGCTGAAATATCGCAGTACCGCAAAAAAAATCGCAGATCGCCGCCATTACTAGTAAAAAAAATAAAACCCCAAAAATGAATTCTCATCATCCGTAAACGCGACCACTTTTGCGCAAACCACTCAATATACGCCGATTGTGATTTTTTTTTATCGCAAATATGAGGAAGAATATAAATCGGCCAAAAACGGTGAAAAAAAATGTTTTTTTATATTTTTTTTTTTGATTTGTATTCTAGCAAAAAGTAAGAAATTTGGGTTTTTTTGCAAAATTGTCGCTCTTCTTTTGTTTATAGCGGCGATCAGAAATGGCGCAGAGGTGATCAAATACCACCAAAAGAAAGCTCTGTTTGTGGGAAAAAAAGGATGCAAATTTCGTTTGGGTCGCACGACCGCTCAATTTTCAGTTAAAGCGACGCAGTGTCGAATCGCAAAAAGGGCTCCGGTCCTAAAGCTGGAAATCCTTCCGGGTCTGAAGTGGTTAAGGATCTTTGAGAATTAATTATTTCATACTACAAGCAGCTAGAGGACTGCAAAGTTGGCTTGTTTCCAAGCTCCTTTGCTGCTTGTTAAGACTATGTAAATAGCCTAGTACACACTATCAGTTTTTTTTTCATTCAACCCAGAGGGCTGAATAAAAAAAAAAAAAAAACTCAGGGGCTCGCTGTACTAACAATCCGATGTTAGTACAGCGATCTCCCTTGCTGAGCTATTGTGTTCTGACCCCCCTGCCAGAACACACCAGTCAGCGCTCACAGTCGTTGATCGGATGCCGATCGGCAGATCTTTTTCGGGCATGCCCCTTTGACAGAAGATGGATGTTTGGCTGTTATACACATGGGCCAAATGTTGGTCGCTTTGTGTTGAAACAGCTGATATTCGGCCTGTGTGTACCAGGCTTTAGGAAACACAGCTAGGTCATCTCCCTTCCCCCAGCCTTTAACTGGATGGTGAATGAAAAGAAACAGACTGATGAGGTCACCTCTCTTCCTTTCAGCATGTTCCTTGTCGGCACAGTACAATGCAGGACACCTATTTGAATCTAATGGTGCTGTACTGGAGAATACAGGGGCTGAAATAAAGTCAAATTCTGTTTTATTTTTTTCACTGTAAATTAGCAGCATTTTAACCGCTTGCCGACGGCTGATCGGCAATTGACGGCGACGGAGTGGCTCTGTAACGCGAATCGCCGTCATACGACGGCGGCCGCGAGACAGAGCCTAGTGAGCGCGCGCGCGCCGCCGGAGGCGCACCCGCGCGCTCACTGTGTGAGGCCAGGAAGCGGGTGCAGCAGCTTCGATTGCCGCCGGCTACCCGCGATGGCCCCCCCGGAGTGAAGGAACGGAGGTCCGTGTATGTAAACACGGACCTGTGTTCTGTGTGAGGGGGAAGGGCTGTGATCACAGCCTTCCTGTACATGGAGGCTGTGACCACTTCCCTTCCCCAGCTAGGGCAGCCCCCATACAGTTAGAACACAGTTAACCCTTAGAGCGCCCCCTGCAGGTTAACCCCTTCACTGCCAATGGCATTTACACAGTAATAAGTGCATTTTTATAGCATTGATCGCTGTATAAATGCCAATGGTCCCAAAAAAGTGTCAAAATGTTCCGACATGTCCGCTGAAATATCGCAGTACCGCTAAAAATCCCAAAAATGAATTCTCATCATCCGTAAACGCGGCCACTTTTGTGCAAACCAATCAATAAACGCTGATTGCGATTTTTTTTATTGCAAATATGAGGACGAATATAAATCGGTCAAAAACGGTGAAAAAAAATGTTTATTTTTTTTTTTTGGATTTGTATTTTAGCAAAAAGTAAGAAATTTGGGTTTTTTTGCAAAATTGTCGCTCTTCTTTTGTTTATAGCGGCGATCAGAAATGACGCAGAGGTGATCAAATACCACCAAAAGAAAGCTCTGTTTGTGGGAAAAAAAGGGTGTTTGTCTCGAAAGAAAACCACCATAAACTAGTGGAGACGCAGTAAAGACTAGCGGCGATATTT
>BLSH010022066.1:1123240-1142258 GCA_018402905.1 Glandirana rugosa
CCGCCTCGCCAGGACGAGAGTGTCGCCCACCTGCAGCGCGCAATCCCGGCTTAAAGGGAGGACGTCATATGACGTCCACCCGCTGTGAGAGCAGGACCGCTCCGCCGTCATTTGACGGTGGGCGGTCCTGAGGCGGTTAAAGTCAACTCCTACCTTAGGATGGAAATACTTGTATATCAAAAATGGAGGTCACAGTCTGGAGTCAGGCTTGGAGAGCAGTAGTTCTAGCAGTAGCGAGGCGCCCACCAACCAGCTGGATAAGTACAGAAACAGGTCACCCTGGCAGATGGGCTCATCTGAGGTGCAGAGTCTAAGTACTAACCAGTGTTCACCAGAGCTCCTGATTGTGGAGATGGGTTTTGCTGCGTTAATACCACATTGCGGTCCTCAGGATCGCCCTATCAGGGGGTGAGCAAGCCAGGTCCAGTAGCAGATATAGCCGATAGGAATAAGTAGAAGTGTAGTCAGTAAACAAGCCAAAGGTTGGTAATGAGTAGTTGCTGGTTGGGATCAAGCAGAAGCGTGCTCGAGGAACAAGCCAAAGCTAGGCAACGAGCAGGTAGCAAAGATACGGATGGCAGCAGGAGTGAAAAGAGTGAGATATTGACTGCAGAGAGCACAATAGGAAAAAAAAAAAAAAAGGAGACAAGGCTTAAATAGGAAGTTCATGGGAAGAGCAAAGAGTTCAAGATTTAGCAGAAACAAGGCAGGATTGTCCAATGGATCAGACAGGGTGCTGTCCAGCATCTCAGGTGAAACATTGCCAAACACAGCAGAGGTTGCAGGTTCAGACCCAGGTCCTGATAACAGGGCTGTCCCAATAAATTGGTTAGGATGTTTAACCACTTCCCTACCACCGTATTCAGAATAACGCCCGGAAGTGGTTGAGTTATCCTGACTGGACGTCATATGACGTCCAGCAGGGTAACATGCCGGTGCGCCCATCGGAAGCACTTTACCATGTGATCAGCCGTGACCAATCACGGCTGGTCAGAGTGTAAACAGGAAGAGACGTCTATCGGCTTTTCCTGTACTCAGGTCTGCAGACCTGAGCAGTGGAGAGCTGATCGGCTGCTCTCCTGACAGGGTGGGTCTGTGCTGATGGTTTATCAGGGCAGCCCCCCCCCTTGGATCGCCACCCTAGACCACCAGGTAGCCTGCCCAGGGACCACCAGGGATGTCCCCACCCAGGACCACCAGGGAGCTGACCAGGACCACCAGGGAGACCACCCTAGACCACCAGGTAAAGGGCACAGTGCCCAATATGGATGGCACTCAGTGCCACCTTCAGATGCCACCCTAGACCACCAGGGAAATGGCCCCTATCAATGCATCTACCCACCAGTGTCCCTATCAGTGCCATCTACCTGTGCCACCTATGAGCGCCCATCAGTGCCATCTATCAGTGCCCTGTGCTGCCTATGAGTGCCAATCAGTTCCACCTATGAGTGCCCATCAATGCCACCTATCAGTGCCCAGTGCCGCCTAGGAGTGCCAATCAGTGCCGCCTATGAGTGCCAATCGGTGCTGCATATCAGTGCCCGTCAGTGCTGCATATCAGTGCCGCCTATCAGTGCCCATCATTGCTGCATATAAGTGCCTCATCATCAGTGCCCGTCAGTGTAGCCTCATCAGAGCCCATCAGTGATGGAGAAAATGTACTTATTTACAAAGTTAGAGAAAAACTTTTTTTTTTTTTTCAAAATTTTCGGTCTTTTTTTATTTGTAGTGCAAAAAATAAAACCCGCAGAGGTGATCAAATACCACCAAAAGAAAGCTCTATTTATGGGAACAAAATGATAAAAAACGTGTTTGGGTACAGCATTGCACGACCGCGCAATTGTCATTCAAAGCGCAACAGCACTTAAAGCTGAAAATTGGTCTGGTAGAAAAGTGTTCTAAGTGCCTGGTATTGAAGTGGTTAAACACATTAGCAGTGGCTCCAGCAGATATTTTTCCTGGACTCTTGAGTTGGTAACTGTCATTATGGGGTTCTAGCAAAACAGATATCCTAACTGCATAGAAATATGGATGGTTGTTTATGATCTACTGAAGTGCATATCGAAAAACAATTGTTAATATGGCGTTTATAGAGCAATTGTGTTTCTATCTTTTTATTGTCTGGATCCATGTCTCCCCCTTCCCTACTGTAGTATGTGTTTTATACTATCTGTACCTGCCATGCTTTTTCTATATTGATGCATGTAAGAGTGTTTGTATGTGACAAAACTCTTACAATTAAAATAGATCCGAAAAAAAAAAGGCAGTCCATTTCCATCTGACCGCCAAATAGAGAACAGCGGGCTGTACCTGTGTCCGCCCTGCACAGCAGAACGGACAGGGACCTGTCATCCGCCTGCTCGGCTGGGATTGGCGGAGAGATCCCCCGCTGAGCAGGCAGATTCCACGCCATCTGAAAGGGGCCTAAGTGTCATTTTTGTCTGCTGCTTCATTCCTCTGCTATCCACATGAGTCACTTCTGACAAGTTTTCCTGACACCAAGAGAAAATGGTGACAGGGGAGGAACCTGCAGCTGATTGAAAACCTTGGCTCTGTTCCTGTGTGCTGTGTAAAGGGCCCCTTCCCTCCAATCAGCTCTCCTCACTGAGCTATAGAGAGTGTAATTTTAGTTCTCTGGCCCCTTTTTTTTGACAGCTCAGAAAACTTTATAAATTCTGTACTTTGAACGAAAGTAGAGAAAAGAAGACGATAAACAGGTACAACTTATGTGAGAGGATTGGTTTCATCTCTGTGTATCATCTGAGACCAGTCACTTCACTGGGTATATGGAAGGGTTTACATTGGTTTGCTTCTAGTGATTTATTGGGGTTCTTAGAGCACCTATACTGTATATCCTCGTTTTGCACAGTTCTATGGAAGGTGTCAGTGATAAGAAAGGCCTGGAGTCAGAAAAGAAAAAGAATGAATGCAGGGCCAGCATGACAGGGTGAAAAGGGGGTTCCCCTGTGTGGCACTTGCC
Organism: Glandirana rugosa; assembly: GCA_018402905.1. Classification (NCBI taxonomy): domain Eukaryota; kingdom Metazoa; phylum Chordata; class Amphibia; order Anura; family Ranidae; genus Glandirana; species Glandirana rugosa. Next base: position 1,126,221 of record BLSH010022066.1, read on the forward strand.
CAACTATCAATCCAAGTGAAGTCTTTACTCAGTGTCCTAGGAGCTGTCCACCACCCAGCATCTTCAGGCACATCCTCCTTAAAAGAAATAATGATCCCTCTTTCAGCCCATGACTCAGAGACACTGTCCTTCAGCAAGGGTATTTCTTTGGCAATTCTTTTGAGACCCCAGCCCAACTGCAGAGGCACAAGCAGCAATCTCTTGTCTCTCCGCCTACCTCCCAGGGGCAACAGCCCCCCAGGAGACTGGAACCCTTTCTGATGTGGAAACAACAAAATGCTCAGGCTTCCTCCCCAGCCACCTTCTGGATGACCCCTCCAAGGCATTGACCAGGGCATGATAAATATTCAGCTGATCATTTAAACCCCACTTCCTATGCTCTGGAAGCTTCTTCCAGATGCTCGGGGAAGCATTCAAACCCTCAGCTCAGGAATCCTAATCAGACCCAACAGATCAACAGCCACTCCATTCACTACAGTGAAAAAAGAAAAAAAAAAAATACCTAGCAGCCTAACAAGGAGTGCGCTACACCTCTAATCAGTTATCCTCACTCTGCTCTCTAATGACCTCAGTGTGTTTCCTGTCAGCACATGTGCATGCAGCAGAGCCTGATTGGCTCCTATTTATGCCCTTCCCTCTTCCAGTCTGAATACTGCTGTGCAGGTCTTACAAATGTCCTACAAACAAGGGTATTGCCAGTAAGTCATTAATCTTTTACTAGTGAATTTAAAACGACATCCTTAGATGATCGGCTCTTTGTCTATGTTCACATTTTCAGGTGCGTTTTGCATATTTAAATCCACATTTTTGCAGCTTTCAAGCATTTTGGGTTTTGTGGGGTTATTTCTCTTTAAAAACACACTGTGTATAGCTGGTTTCTAAGCGGCAGTCGGAAAGCCGGCCACCGCGTCCTTAACAACCAATGAGTCATGAACTGTTAGCGGGGTTCCCCGCTGACAGACGAATGTAAAAATATCTTTTTTATGGTTTTAATTGGATAAATAAATACTACTATTTTACAATACTACACCATGAGAGTGTCTTGTCTCTTCCCTATTGCCTGAGACGCATGGAGTTCTAGGACCACAAGAGAGGGTGAGCGACCGATTGGTCGTACCGATCGTTTGCCCAGTCCGAGACTCGAAGGAAGCGTGGAAGTGAGGAATAGGACCCAAAGAAACCATGATGCGCACATGATCTTAACGAACGAGGTGAGAGTTCTGTGAGCACTTACTCGATCGGAGCACTCACTGAAGGAATCCTCTTGGGGTGAACACCCCCCTGCAAAAGAGATTCGCTGCACTCAAATGAAGCACCAATGATTTTATATGAACACTTGGAACACGAATCACAGTTATCACTATCACTACAGTTTTAATTAGGACTTTTTAAGAGTGAAACTACTTGCTGAATTTCAATCTATTACAATTACTGTTTTATATCTTCACTGTCACTTTTAATCACTGGATTATATCACTGCCATTTTTAATGTTTTAGGCTTTATATAGCCAATGCTTTTATAAGATTGTACCCACTGCATTTTTATTGAAGGATTTATTGTATATTGCACTTTATATCGTCTATTTATACCTATATATTTTTACATGCGTTATCCTCATCATTGTATATATTTTTACATCATACACGTATATTTTTACATCAGAATAACGTATGAGACCACTATATATTGACAGTGACACCTACAGAAATAGGCTGCGCAGTACCATCCATTCCTTTCAATCTTTTACTAGTGAATTTAAAACGACATCCTTAGATGATCGGCTCTTTGTCTATGTTCACATTTTGGGTTTTGTGGGGTTATCTCTCTTTAAAAACACACTGTGCATAGCTGGTTTCTAAGCGGCAGTCGGAAAGCCGGCCACCGCGTCCTTAACAACCAATGAGTCATCAACTGTTAGCGGGGTTCCCCGCTGACAGCCGAATGTAAAAAAAAAAAAAAAAATTGCCGGGGAAAAAAAAAAAAAAAAAAAAAAATCAGGAAAAAACACGTCTTTAACAACCGTTGACTCATTAGCCGTCAGCAGGGTTTCCCACTGACAGCTGAATGTAAAAAATAAAATAAAAAAGAATTGCCAGGACCTGGTATGCATTTGGAGGGAACCCCACGCCAAAATAGAAGCTAAAAAAATGGCGTGCCCCCCCAAATCCATACCGGACACTTATCAGAGGGCCCTCCCCCCGTCCTGAACCATAACAGGCCGCATGCCCTCAACATGGGGGATTGCTTTGGGGCAAGGGGGCTCTGCTCCCCCCACGGCAAAGCACCTTGTCCCCATGTTGATGGGACAAGGGCCTCTTCCCCAAAACCCTGGGCTGTGAATGTGGGGGTCTGCGGATGGGGTGGCTTATCGGAATCTGGAAGCCCTCTAACAAGGGGGCCCCCTAGGGTTGCCACCTCATCCCTTTAAAATTGAACACATATTAATTACACAGGTCGTTCTGTGGATGATTAAGGTGGTAATTAAACTCACTTGGTGCCTTATCTGCATTAAATTAGCCTCAGAACCTGTAGAATTTATATGTGTTTGGGTTCAAAGGGATAAGGTGGCAACCCTAGGGCCCCCAGACCCCCCCCCCCCCATGTGAAGGAGTAGGGCCTACCCATTCACCAAAAAAGTGTAAAAGTGAATAAAGACAGTACAGTAAAAGCCAAAGGCCAGCTGACAGCTGATGACTCATCGGTTGTTAGGGACACAGTGGCCGGCTTCCTATCCCGCCCCCTAGCAACCAGCTATCCAAGTCTATTACACGCAAAATGCAATCTGCTGCAGAAAAAAAAAAATGGGCGGCACAGTGATTAGTGGATAACACTTTCGCCTGGCAGCAAAGGGTTCGCTGGTTTGAATCCCAACCATGACACTACCTGCCTGGAGTTTGCATGTTCTCCCTGTGTCTGCGTGGGTTTCCTCTGGGTACTCCGGTTTCCTCCCACCTCCAAAGACATGCTGGTAGGTAAATTTGATCCTGTCTAAATTGGCCCTAGTATGTCTATGAATGTGAGTAAGGGACCTTAGATTGTAAGCTCCTTGAGGGTAGGGACTGATGTGAATGTACAATGTATATGTAAAGCGCTGCATAAATTGACAGCGCTATACAAGTACCTGAAATAAATAAAATAAAAAAATCCCTGACCCTTTCCAATAACGCACTGGCTAAAAAAAAACCATATAGATGTGAAAGTGTACCATAGAAGTGAACCACGTTAAAAGAGACTGCAGTGCGTTTCTGCAAACTGGAAAACTAACTAAAAAACGCACAGATGTGACAGTAAGGTTAAACCGCACACTGCCTGGCTATTGCGTCATCTGAATCTGCGGATCGATTTTGCAAAATGCAGCGTCAACGTACGAAATCACAACCTGTAAAAACTGAGCAGTCAAGATGTGCGTGTGCCCATGCGACCCATCCAGTACAAAGGATGCCCGCGAGGACAAAAGATGCCTGTACTTTTCAGCTGGCACAAAAGACAACGGGGCCTGAAAAAGATCCATTCAGCCCACATCCGGCTGACAGGCTCCCCGTGACTTTCCTGTTTTTGCGACCCTTTTTTTTTTTTTATTCTGTTTTCTTTTGAAAGCCCAAACTCAGTGCACCCCCCCCCCCTCCTCCTCCCTCATTTTTTTGGCTGAGGACCATTCCAAAGAGTGGCGAGGAGCGTCAAAGATGTGGATCTCCTGAGCTGCGTGCTCAGCATATGTTACAGGAAAGAACTATTTTCGGAGTTAGCTCTTGAAAGAGAAGTGGAGCCTCTCTCCCTAGGGGAGGCGATAAGAATGCAGGAGGCCTGATACACAAGCCTTCCACTTCAAATGCTCAGGGACTGCGCTGCCGAGCACGCTTCAGATGGGCGAAGGGTGAATTATTGCTCATTAAAATGAAAGAGATGCAGATTTTCTGAACGTTGCAGTGATCTATGCCACTGAGACACGTTGTTCAGCAGATGGCCTCCCTGAACACGGCCCTTGGGTATACATTATAGATTGGAGTGGGAACAGTGTTAGGCAATATTATCCTACAATGTGCATTGACTGCTCAACATGTTCTACAGCCAACATGGGCTGCGTCTGGGTTCCAGAAACACACTTACTTTTCAAATAAATCAGGATTTATCACATGTATGTATTGACTTCATAGGGCAGAGTGCAGTGATCATTTATAAAGAGGAGCAACTCAACGTAACCAATCAGAAACGTTCTCTTAACTGATCTTATGACCGTGAACTGAAATATGACTGGCTGCTATGGATTATTAGATTCAATTATTTTGTTTTGTACAACGAGGGTAAAAAAAAAGTATTTCATCCCCTGCTGATTTTGTACGTTTGCCCACTGACAAAGAAATGATCAGTCTATAATTTTAATGGTCGGTTTATTTTAACAGTGAGAGGCAGAAAAACAACAAAAAAATCCAGAAAAATGCATTTCAAAAAAGCTATAAATGGATTTGCATTTTAATGAGTGAAATAAGTATTTGACCCCTTCGCAAAACAGGACTTAGTACTTGGTGGCAAAACTCTTGTTGGCAATCACAGACGTCAGAGGTTTCTTGTGGCCACCAGGTTTGCAAACATCTCAGGAGGGATTTTGTCCCACTCCTCTTTGCAGTTCCTCTCCAAGTCATTAAGGTTTCGAGACGGACGTCTGGTAACTTGAACCTTCAGCTCCCTCCACATATTTTCTATGGGATTAAGGTCTGGAGACTGGCTAGGCCACAACAGGACCTTAATGTGCTTCTTCTTGAGCCACTCTTTTGTTGCCTTGGCCATGTGTTTTGGGTCATTGACATGCTGGAATACCCATCCAGGACCCATTTTCAATGCCCTGGTACATGGCCCCATCCATCGTCTCTTTGATGCGGTGAAGTTGTCCCGTGCCCTTAGCAGAAAAACACCCCCAAAGCATAAGGTTTCCACCTCCATGTTTGACAGTGGGGATGGTGTTCTTGGGGCAGCATTCCTCCTCCTCCAAACAGGAGGAGTTGAGTTGATGCCAAAGAGCTTGATTTTGAACTCATCTGACCATAACACTTTCACCCAGTTCTCCTCTGAATAATTTAGATTTCCATTAGCAAACTTCAGATGGGCCTGTACATGGGATTTCTTGAGCAGGGGGACCTTGCGGGGCTGCAGGATTTCAGTCCTTCACAGTGTATTGTATTACCAATTATTTTCTTGGTGACTATGGTCCCAGCTGCCTTGAGATCATTGACAAGATTCTCCTGTGTAGTTCTGGGCTGATTCCTCACCGTTCTCATGATCATTGAAACTCCATGAGGTGAGATCTTACATGGAGCGTCAGACTGAGGGAGATTGACATTTATTTTGTGTTTCTTCCATTTGAGAATAAATCGCACTAACGTTGTCACGCTCTCACCAAGCTGCTTGTCGATGATCTTGTAGCCCATTCCAGCCTTGTGTAGGTCTACAATTTTGTCCCCGACATCCTCGGACAGCTCTTAGGTCTTGGCCATGGTGTAGAAATTAGAATCGGATTGATTGCTTCTGTGGACAGGTGTGTCTTTTATACAGGTAACAAGCTGAGATTAGGAGCACTCCTTTTAAGAGAGTGCTCCTAATCTCAGCTCGTTGCATGTATAGAAGACACCTGGGAGCCTGAAATCTTGCTGATTGATAGGGGATCAAATACTTATTTCACTCATTAAAATGCAAATCAATTTATAACTTTTTTGAAATGCGGTTTTCTGGAGTTTTTTTGTTTTGTTATTCAGTCTCTCACTGTTAAAATAAACCAACCATTATGATCATTGATCATTTCTTTGTTAGTGGGCAAACGTATGTAGCAAACGTATTTCTGAGGCTTTGCCAAGTGGCCGCCGAGAGTATACAGACTTTCTTGGGAAGGGAGAAGTGTACCTGTCAGCCCCTGCGGTGGATTTCTCCCCCTCTTCCTTGATCTTAATGTAATGGGTGCAGAGACACACACAGAAGGCTCACACTATTGCCAGGTGTGCCAGAGGGGACTGAGACTGTTATTGGGGTTGAAGGGCAGAGGAACGGACTGAACATACTTAAGCGGCTCCTGCGGGGGTAGAGCTACACGTACAAAATCAGCAGGGGATCAAATACTTCTTTCCCTCACTGTATAGCTTTAACCTTTCCAGATCCGCGCTATTGCCAAGGTACGGCGCCATCGAGAATCTGAATTTCCAGGACGACGTCCGCCCCTGTGCACGCTCCCGGCGTGCTCGCGGGTCGGGCGGACTCTATGTCCGCTCGTCAGAGCTGCAGAACGGGGAACCGCCGATGTAAACACGGTGGTTCTCCGTTCTGTGAAGGGGGACATAACAGAGCTACTGATCCCTATGATCGGGATCAGTGAGATCTGTTAGGTCCCGGCCAGCCCAGCCCCCTCACAGTTAGAACACAATGAGGGAACACAGTTAACCTCTTCACTGCCAATTACATTTGTACAGTAATCGGTGGATATTTAAATTTCTGATCGCTGTATAAATGTCATTGGTCCCAAAAAAAGTGTCAAAAATGTCAGACATGTCCGCCCCAATATCACAGCCCTGATAAAAATCGCAGATCGCCGTCATTACCAGTAAAAAAAATAATAAATAAAAACGCCATAAATCAATTCCCATAGTTTGTAGACACGATAACTTTTGCGCAAACCAATCAATATATTATCGACTGCAATTTTTTTTACCAAAAATATGTATTAGAATATATATCGGCCAAACCCGATGAATACATTTTTAGATTTTTTTTTTTGGATATTTATTATAGCAAAAAGTAAAAAATAGTGTTCTTTTTTTCAAAATTGTCGCTCTTTGTTTGTTTATAGCACAAAAATAAAAACCACAGAGGTGATCAAATACCACCAAAAGAAAGCTCTATTTGTGGGGGGAAAAAATGATGAAAATTTTGTTTGGGTACAATGTCGCACGACCGCGCAATTGTCATTGAAAATGCAATAGCGCTGAAAGCCGAAAATTGGTCTGGGCAGGAAGGGGGGGTTAAGTGCCCAGTAAGCAAGTGGTTAAAGCAGAACACCAGTTCTTTCAGTCTCATATTTACCTCCGATCCAGTGCAGTTCCCCAAGGATTTACTGATCCAGATGTCCTGCACTAGTCCTTCAACCCACTTCCTGTGAGCCTAGGCTGTCATCAACACCCCCCGCCCCCCCTCCTTGGGGGCGCATAACCGCATCACTGTAAAGAGCGTTGCTAAGATCATATGGAACGGAACCGGTCTAATTGGTGCGACTTTTGTCGCTCCGACTTAGAAAAAGGTTCCTGCACTACTTTTGGTCCGACTTTCGTGTGACTTGCATTGACTTCTGCTTAACGACTGTCCACTGTCGTCATACAGCGGTACTTTGCCGTGGAATACAGTTATTATGACAGCAGATAGCTGCCATAATCCCAATATTTTTTTTTTTTTTTTTTTTTAACAGCGGGTGGCCCGCTTTCAGATAAAAGTGGTCTCTGTGGCGGATTCGCACTTTTATCAGCGGCGTCAAATGTCTCTTCCGCCCAATTCTCTTAAAGGTAATTTTTTTTTTCAAATGACATTTTTTTTTTATTGCATTTTAGTGTCTGCGCCTGGGTTCACACTGCTGCGAATCTTGAGCGGTTTAGATGCGGTTAGGGAGCCCAAGATTCGCATGTCACTTGAACAGAATGGATATGTAGGTGCTTGGTTCACATATCAGCGTTGCAAATTTGATGCAGGGGGAAAAAAAAAAAAAAAGACTCCTGTGCTTTTTTGGTGCGGGTGCGATGCAAACTTCTATCCTGCAATGTAAATTTGTTCGTACCTCCACACCGCAAATCGCACTGTAAACTCGCAACTCACCCTGTACAAAAACCCACATCAAATTCGCACCACATCGCAAGCAGCAGTGTGAACCCAGGCTTAGTCATTTTGGGCCCCAGATCTCACATTAAAAAGAGGACCTGTCATGCTTTTTTTATATTACAAGGGATGTTTACATTCCTTATAATAGGAATAAAAGTGACCCCCTTTTTTTTTTTTTTTTACAAAAGGACAGTGTAAAAATAAAATAAATAAGAAAAAAAAAAATGTAAAAGCGTCCCGCCGATCTCGCACGCAGAAGTGAACGCATACGAAAGTCCCTCCCGCATATGAAAACTGTTTCAAACCACACATGTGAGGTATCGCCGCGAGCGTTAGAGCGAGAGCAATCATTCTAGCACTAGATCTCCTCTGTCACTCTAAGCTGGTAATCTGTACACATTTTTAAACATTGCCAATAGAGATTTTTAAGTGCCAAAGTGTGTCGCTATTCAACGTGCGGGCGCAATTTTGAAGCATGACATGTTGGGTATCAATTTACTTGGCGTAACATTATCTTTCACTATATTAAATAAAATTGGGCTAACTTTAATGTTGTCTTATTTTTTAATTCAAAAAAGTGATTTTTTTCCAAGAAAATTGCGCTTGTAAGATGTGCAAATATGGTGTGACAAAGTATCGCAACGAGCGCCATTTTATTCTCTAGCCTGTTTGAAAAAAATATATATAATGTTTGGGGGTTCCAAGTAATTTTCTAGCAAAAAAAATGATTTTAACTTGTAAACGTCAAATCTCAAAAAGAGGCTTGGTCCTTAAGTGGTTAAGAAGTCGCACGCAAGTCGTGCTAGGGTCAGACTTTGAAGTCACAGGCAATGTGAACCCCTACTAATGGAAACACAGAAGGCAATAAAAGCACTTTTCTTTAGTATTTCTATATGTATCCCCATACAGAAGATTTCCCCTCGTTATTTGAAATGGTAAGTCTAAATGGGACTTCTGAGGAATCTCATATCTATGACATTGGATAATGTATCTTTTTTAAACCTACATCTTTTATTGTCATCCATTAAAATGCTTAAAAATGAGTAATAAAAAAAAACACTGATACACATTCCTGTGGTACACCCGCAGAATTGCAACAAGAAATCATAAATATAAAATTACATGTATGTTTGCTATTATTTAAAGTAGTTCTAAAGGCAGGAGGTTTTGTCCCTTAATGCATTCTATGTGCCCCCCCTAGATACTTGATTGACACCACCCTTGATCCAGTGCTGTGCCCTCCGGCAGTCTTGCTCTGCAATCTTGCTAGATTCACAGGCTTTCACATCCTGTGAGGAGGGGGTGGGGCCAAGCCATGCTGTGTGTGTCTATGGACACACAGAGCTCCTTTAGCAAGTGGCTTGCAATGTGGGCACTTGGAGAAGAGGAAGAGCCCAGAGCGCCGGCAGGGGACCCCAGAAGAGGAGGTTCAGCGCCACTCTGCGCACTTGTGTAATACTATTGCACAGAGCAGGTAAGTACTGTATAACATGTTTGTTATTTTAACCACTTGCCAACCAGCCCCCCGTCGTTACACTTCAGCAAGTCGGCTCTCCTGAGTGAATTGCAGTAGCTGTACGGTGGCTCGCGCAGGCACAGTTGCGGGCGGGAGCATGCCACCGGTGGTGCACTCTCACGCCCAGGATCGGGCGGACTCTATGTCAGCCAGCGACTTGCGATTGCCTACTACAGAAGCAGAACGAGGGATCTGCATATGTAAACACGGCAGATCCCGTTCTGTCAGGGGACATGACTGATCTACTGTTCCCAGTGATCGGGAGCACTTAGAACTGTCACGTCCCTGCCAGCCCAGCCCCCACACAGTTAGAACACAGTGAGGGAACACAGTAAACCCCTTGATCGCCCCCTACAGTTTAACCCCTTCCCTGCCAGTGACATTTACACAGTAATCAGTGGCTCTGATCGCTGTATGAATGTCACTGGTCCCAAAAAAGTGTCAAAAATGTCCAATCTGTCCGCCACAATCCCGATAAAAATTGCAGATCGCTGCCATTACTAGTAAAAAATTAATAAAAATACCATAAATCTATTCCCATAGTTTGTAGACGCGATAACTTTTGCACAACCAATCAATATACGCCTTTGCAATTTTATTGACCAAAAATATGTAGAAGACTACATATCGGCCTAAACTGAGGAATACATTTGTTTATTTATATATTTTTTTTTGGATATGTATTACAGCAAAAAGTAAAAAAAAAAAAAATAGTATTTGTCGCTTTTTGTTTGTTTATAGCGCAAAAAATAAAAACCACAGAGGTGATCAAATACCACCAAAAGAAAGCTCTATTTGTGGGGGGAAAAAAGGACATCAATTTAGTTTGGGTACAACGTCGCACGATCACAAAATTGTCAGTTAAATTGACACAGTGCCGTATTGCAAAAAAACGCTCTAGTTAGGAAGGGGGTAAATCCTTCCGGGGATCAAGTGGTTAATTAAAAAAAAAAAAAAAAACACATAAGGCTTTGCAATCACTTTTGTTCTTAGTTCTGGACATGTTTTGTGGACTTCTTCAGAAGACATATGAAGGGACATACATAAAAAGCAGTACTAATGGAATTATTTGCTTAAAACCGCTTCCAATGTACCTCCTCTGAGCGAGCATCCCATGTATCCTCAGGGCTGGTGCAAGAATTTTTGACACCCTAGGCTAAACCTCATTTTTCGGCCCCCCTTGGCTCCACCCCTGATTCCACCCCCTTTCCCCTGCCCAACCTGATCAGCGCCAATCAAATGCAGCCTCACCAGTGCCTATCAAATACAGCTTCACCAGCGCCTATCAATACAGCCTCACCTGTGCCCATCAAATACAGCTTCACTAGCGCCAATCAATACAGCTTCACCCATGCCCATCAAATACATCTCCACTAGTGCCAATCAATACAGCTTCACCTGTGCCCATCAAATACAGCTTCACCAGCGCCAATGAATACAGCTTTACCTGTGCCCATCAAATACAGCCTCACAGGGGGTGGGGCGGGGGGGGGGGTTATTTGGCAGATCAGTCATTATTTTTATATACATTTGCTCAGGGCCAATCTTAGGGTCACAGACGCCTGGGTGCAGAAATATTTCTGCCGCCCCCACATGGGCGTGGTCATCTTACGAACCCCTCCCCTTTACAAATGTTTCTATGGCAATGACTCAAACACAGAGATCCTCCCACAATCTCTTAACAATAAACAAAATACAGGAAGAAAAGTACTCTAATGGGACCTGGAGGGGATCTCTCTAATGGACACAAAGTGGGCTTCTGTTAGAGAGAACCCCTAGACATACTGCGGACATGATACAAGAGACGGTCAGAGACTGCGGACATGATACAAGAGACGGTCAGAGACTGTGGACATGATACAAGAGACGGTCAGAGACTGTGGACATGATACAAGAGACGGTCAGAGACTGCCGACATGATACAAGAGACGGTCAGAGACTGCCAACATGATACAAGAGACGGTCAGAGACTGCCGACATGATACAAGAGATGGTCAGAGACTGCAGACATGGTGCAAAAAATGGTCAGAGGCTGCAGACATGATACAAGAGATCAATGCATCAAATGCAGCCTACCAGTGCCCACCAAATGCAGCCTACCAGTGCCCACTAAATGCAGCCTACCAGTGCCCACTAAATGCAGCCTACCAGTGCCCAGCAAATGCAGCCTTGTCAGTGCCCACCAAATGCAGCCTTATTAGTGCCCACCTAATGTAGCCTACCAGTGTCCACCAAGTGCAGCCTACCAGTGCCCATCAAATGCAGCCTACCCATGCCCACCAATTGCAGCCTACCAGTGCCCACCAATTGCAGCCTACCAGTGCTCACCAATTGCAGCCTACCAATGCAGTGTTCATCAAATGCAGTCTACCAGTGCCCATCAAATGCAGCATCAGTGCCCACCAAATGCCACCTTGCCCACCAAATGCAGCCTCATCAGTGCCCACCAAATGCAGCCTCATTTATGTCCAAAGGAAGCCTACCAGTGCCCACCAATTGCAGCCTGCCAGTGCTCCTGGATTACACAGAGCGGCAACGATCCTCTACTGTCACGGAGCTTGATGATCCACATCACACTGATTCAATTTCACTACATTCACAACTTTTGAACTTGAGAATGAGGGACACTTCAGAAAGATAGTTCTGCAGTATGAACCAATCCTTAGGCAGAGAGAGAGGAAATGATCACTATGGCATATGGAAGAAAGGATCCCTATGGCACATGGAAGGCAGGAAGGATCACTATGGCACATGGAAGGCAGGAAGGATCACTATGGCACGTGGAAGGCAGGAAGACTATGGCACGTGGAAGGCAGGAAGACTATGGCACATGGAAGGTAGGAAGACTGGCACATGGAAGGCAGGAAGACTATGGCACATGGAAGGAAGGAAGACTATGACACATGGAAGGCAGGAAGACTATGGCACATGGAAGGCAGGAAGACTATGGCACATGGAAGGCAGGAAGACTGGTACATGGAAGGCAGGCAGACTGGCACGTGAAAGGCAGGAAGACTTGTACACAGAAGACTGGCATGTGGAAGGCAGGAAGACTGGTACATGGAAGGCAGGCAGACTGGCACATGGAAGGCTGGAAGACTGGTACATGGAAGACTGGCATGTGGAAGGCAGGAAGACTGACACATGGAAGGCAGGAAGACTAAGGCACATTTCAGGAAGAGAGAGGGGAGAGATCACTCACCGGAGGCTGCATTGAGGCTCAGGAGACCTCAGAACAGGAGCAATGGTTGCTTTGAAATCTCCCGCCCACACTACCTTCCCAGACACAGATTGGCTGCACGCGGGGGTTGTGGGCGGGCACTGGGGCTGACATGGGGAGATAGTGGGGCAGACCTAGCCTCCCTCCTTCTTTCTCCTCTTACGCCGGGATATACAGTATACAGGGGATGTGTTCAGCGTGTCAGGGTGTACAATGGGCGGGAATGTACAGCCGGCGCTCCCAACTGATGTGCGCTATCAGTAGAGCTGCCACTGGCCCTGCTCAGAGCAAAGCGAGTGGAGTGTGTGTGACACACACAAGGAGAGAAGCGCTTTGGAGCCCCCCTCTCTGCTCCTGGATTACACAGAGCGGCAACGATCCCCTACTGTCACGGAGCTTGATGATCCACATCATACTGATTCAATTTCACTACATTCACAACTTTTGAACTTGAGAATGAGGGACACTTCAGGAAGATAGTTCTGCAGTATGAACCAATCCTTAGGCAGAGAGAGAGGAAATGATCACTATGGCATATGGAAGGCAGGAAGGATCACTATGGCACGTGGAAGGCAGGAAGGATCACTATGGCACGTGGAAGGCAGGAAGACTATGGCACGTGGAAGGCAGGAAGACTATGGCACATGGAAGGAAGGAAGACTATGGCACATGGAAGGCAGGAAGACTATGGCACATGGAAGGCAGGAAGACTATGGCACGTGGAAGGCAGGAAGACTATGGCACGTGGAAGGCAGGAAGACTGGCGTACATGGAAGGCAGGAAGACTGGCACGTGGAAGGCGGGAAGACTGGCACGTGGAAGGCAGGAAGACTGGCACGTGGAAGGCAGGGAGACTGTGGTACATGGAAGGCAGGAAGACTGTGGTACATAGAAGGCAGGAAGACTGTGGTACATAGAAGGCAGGAAGACTGTGGTACATAGAAGGCAGGAAGACTGGCACGTGGAAGGCAGGAAGACTGGCACATGGAAGGCAGGAAGATTGGTATGTGGAAGACTGGTACATGGAAGGCAGGAAGACTGGTACATGGAAGGCAGGAAGACTGGTACATGGAAGGCACTAAGACTGGCACATGGAAGGCAAGAAGACTGGCACATGGAAGGCAAGAAGACTGGCACATGGAAGGCAAGAAGACTGGCACATGGAAGGCAGGCAGACTGGCACGTGAAAGGCAGGAAGACTTGTACACAGAAGACTGGCATGTGGAAGGCAGGAACACTGGTACATGGAAGGCAGGCAGACTGGAACATGGAAGACTGGAAGACTGGTACATGGAAGACTGCCATGTGGAAGGCAGGAAGACTGACACATGGAAGGCAGGAAGAATAAGGCACATTTCAGGAAGAGAGAGGGGAGATATCACTCACCGGAGGCTGCATTGAGGCTCAGGAGACCTCAGAACAGGAGCAATGGTTGCTTTGAAATCTCCCGTCCACACTACCTTCCCAGACACAGATTGGCTGCACGCGGGGGTTGTGGGCGGGCACTGGGGCTGACATGGGGAGATAGTGGGGCAGACCTAGCCTCCCTCCTTCTTTCTCCTCTTACGCCGGGATATACAGTATACAGGGGATGTGTTCAGCGTGTCAGGATGTACAATGGGCGGGAATGTACAGCCGGCGCTCCCGACTGATGTGCGCTATTAGTAGAGCTGCCACTGGCCCTGCTCAGAGCAAAGCGAGTGCAGTGTGTGCGACACACACAAGGAGAGGAGCACTTTGGCGCCCCCCTCTCTGCGGCGCCTGGGTGCGGTGCACCCCGCGCACCCGCCCAGGATCGGCCCTGCATTTGCTAATGGCATGTGATAATACAAATCTCATTATCTCAGTCAGACAGCGTCAGTGTTTACATGACTCAACGCAGAGCAGCCAGTGACAGATCAACAGTGGCCAGGCGCCCTAGGCGGCAGTACGCCCTAGGCGGCCGCCTACTCCGCCTAGTGGTAGAGCCGGCCCTGTGTATCCTAGACCAGAAGACAGATCCACAAGAGATATGGTGGGGCCGAAGGCACCCTGTACCATTAATGTGTATATGGTTGTGCGTTACATGCTTAGATCACTCGCCATCTACAATGATTTAGCTGAAATATCAGATAGTTTTGAATTCTCAGGTGTGTAAGGTAGATTAAAAGTGTGGCTACCCTCCAATCATAAGTGACAAAACATGTGTGTCACAGATCAACTATAAAGCCAAGCTGTTACCTTGTAGTCCCACAGACATGTGCACTCTGCTCACTTGTCTCTAGACATCTTGCATGCTGAGCAGCAGTACCCTGCCCTTGAATGTTCTGCTGTACACTCTGCTAACCTGTGCTAGGAAATCCTTTATGCCATACGGCCTCCAATCGTCTCAGTGGGATCCCTGCATTATTTGCTGTACTCAATCGATTGTTGCCTGTGTGTGATAATATCCTCTGCTCGTCATTCCAGTGGCCACCAACCCGCCCAAATCTCCTACTCACCTTGCCTTGGCTGGTAGACCTGGGAGGGGGAAGCAGCTAACCCATTTCCACCATCAGCTCTGGAGAAGACCACCCATTCCCTATAATCCTTGATGAACCCAACCATGGGCAGGAGAAGATCGTTGGCAAGTCCACAACAATGCGTAGTTCTTTAAAATGTTGATATCCCTGATGTCTGCCACTTCACTATATCTTCAGTTACTGTGGTAATCTTGTAACACTCCAGTCCAGGTGTGTCCTCCGTTCACTTGTTGAAATAAGTGTTAAAAAAACACTTTAAAAAAAAATAACGTTTTGGCTGGAGTTCTACTTGAATTGGAAAGATATTTTATGGATTTTCAAGAATGTTATTCCAGATCTGTATCACTTGGACAGTCAGTTTTATAAAATTTTAAGAAAGGTATGAACGTCCCTGCCAATTATAACCCAGATGACGTTGACTAAGGAAAGATCAGACAACCTAACAATAGAGTCTCATCTGTGCTAAACCTAGTGATGAGGTTAAAATAATGCCCCTTTTCATTATTAATACACTTAATTGAGCTTTCAAGACGTTTAAAGATACTGTAGAAGTAATGACTTCTTTATTTGTGTTTATAACAAGTATGAAATGGTTCACCCATGGATCATAACACATTTTGTTTAACCTGAAAATTTCCACACTGCTACCGGGTCTGCAATGTCTCTAGATTCTCATGGATGTTGACCCTACAAAGCCTGCCCAGTCTTGTAGGTTGAATAGGGTATTGAGTTAATGGAGAAGGATATTGCGCTGGTGGAGTAGGGTATTGCGCTGGGGGACTAGGGTATTGCGCTGGGGGACTAGGGTATTGCGCTGGGTTATGCGATGAGGTGGTTGCGTTATGGGATGAGGTGGTTGCGTTAAGGGATGAGGTGGTTGCGTTAAGGGATGAGGTGGTTGCGTTAAGGGATCAGGTGGTTGCGTTAAGGGATCAGGGGGTCGCGTTATGGGATC